>CM017328.1:3351870-3687592 GCA_006937295.1 Carpinus fangiana | reverse complement strand
TGTTTTTTTTTTTTTTTTTTTTTTTTTTTTTTTTTTTTTTTTTCCCCTTTTCTTCTTCTTCTCCCTCACCTCTCCGGCGACGGCTGACCCAGCCGTGACCCACCATTTTCGGTCAAACCATCTCCGGCGAATTTCTTCATTTCCGGCCAAACCCAATCGGAAAACACCGAAAATCTCAAACCCAACATAAAAAATCGATTCTAATGCCACAAAACTCGTTTCTAATGCTTCAAAACTAAAAACCCTTTTTGGTTTGAGATTTTCGGGATTTTATCATCCTAACCCTTTTTGGGATTTTATCATCCTAAAAACCAAAAAAAAAAAAAACCCACCTCTCTGGAAAAACCAAAAAAAAAAACCAAACCCACGGCCGGCGAGACCTAGCCGTGGGTCTCGGAGGTCAGCTAGATCAAGGCCGACCGTGGGTCTGGCTCTGCACCGTGAGGTTCTTCTTTCTCTACGCCATGAGGATCTGCACCACGAGAGACCCACGTTCTTCTTATTTCTCTTCATCCTCTTTTCTTTCTTCTGCTGCAGGATGTTTTTTTTTTTTTTTTTTGGTGCTTTTTTTTTTCTTCCCTTTATCTGATATGTCAGCTTGTGAGTGGTAGACAAAAAATCCCACCTTTTTGCACCGACCGTATTGAAGTTATCCCCCATCAAAATTCGACTTACTACTTGGACATATCAACATCGTAGTGTCACATACTCTTTTTCTTGTCTTTTCTTTTCTTTTTTTTTTAAATGTTACTATTCTTGTAGATGTCTTGTTTGAAACTTTATTTTTGTTTTTTGATTTATGATGATGGTCTTAAAAGTGGGTCGATGATGAAGAGGGAAGTGGCTAGGATAAAGTTGTTTTAATAATCCAGTTAGGTAGAAGACAAACTCTTGTCTGCAGTTAACAAATAATTCTGAATTTCTGAGCTGTGAAGCGTGGGACGGTGGGAGGGGAGTATTCTTGTAGGGGATAAATTAATGGGGTTAAGCTTAAAAAATAGTGAAGTATATAGTTTGGTAAGAAAGATGGACCAGGTGTCAAATGTCATATCACTGATTTCTCTTTCTTGTTGGTGATAAAATGCTGACGTGGATATTTGGACGTTTCCAGAGGTGCCTTCATTTTCAAAGCAATTTAATTTTTCACTGATGTATACAGCAGTGGAAGGATCCCATTCTGGTCATGTGAGAGTCTGACACTGACAAAAGAGTGGGTGTTTTGCCGTATCTAAATATCTTTTAAACTGATTGAAAAAAAATAAATTTAATAATTTAATCGTTAAAATCTGAAGAACATGATATACATGAAGTTTCTTCGCAATATAAGCTGCAACTTCTGCATGACTTCTGAAAGTTGGTCAGAAAAATGTTGGTTTTTTTTTAAGTCAAAGGGTTCATGCACATCATCAGTGGCCATGCAGAAAAAGTCATCACCTAGGGCAAAGAGCTTTGGTCTCTGTAGAGCTTGGCCAAAACGGTCTAAAATATCATCCAAATGGGAACGAGAAGATTGGGTCTTTCAGACAAATTCCTATATACAAATTGGGGACATACAGCATCTTCTTATGCTCGAACTTTTCTGCTATTTACAGATTTTATGTTGAGCAAAATATCACCTACAATCCATGGAAAGCTCAAGCAACTAAAGCCTTCCTGGCAATAAGTTGGGTGGTAGGTTACATGATACCATGCTGAGGCCATCTGTTGATGTTCATGCCTTTTGCAGCTACTTTCAAACCATTCTTTGGCTTCATTTTGTAAGTTCTTCACTGCCAGCAGAATTCTATCCTTCATATCACCATATCTCCTGTTATCACGCTGCAAATATGCTTCACGGCTCCGCAGATTACCAGTTAGCATCTCATCTTCGCTCTCGGCTCTATAATATATCATTAAGGTGCTCATTTTCTCTAAATACAGGTCTTTGTGACTTTCTGCAATTTCAAGGAAATTCTGGAAACCATCCACTTCAAGATCACAATCGTAAGTTACTTCAGCAATCTTATCCAAGACCATGTTTGACCTTTCTTGCAGCATTGAGTCAACTATCGCACGGTAGAGTTTCCCCAAGACCCCATTGGAGATATACGTGGGTTTGCCTACCCTCTCCATGAAATCTGGAAACTCCCTTGGCTTCAAAACCCTGGGCATTTCAGCTGGTGCACCAGTCTTCGCGAAGTCAACAGCCATGGATTGAAGGTTTGCCAACTCTAGACATTTTTGGCTCCGGGCTTTATTTGGCTCACGGTCGCCATGAACTAGATGTGCAGTAGAGATGGCACCCAAAGTATCATTGATCATGTAATCAACAAAAAACTTTTGAATTTCCTGCAAGTTTTCCCAGACCAATGAGAAGAACAATATACTGAAAATTCAATTCCAATTCTATAGGGTAAAACTTAGATTAGAAAATCTACCTCTAAGCTCACATCATGGTCCTTTATACGAGGTCTCCGCCCCGTGTAGTCCATTGGAGGATCAGTTTGACATGGGATGAGACCTTCGTCCCAGCTGATGAAAAATTGGTCTCCATCAAGATCACCACCAGAGCATTCATTTGCATGCGGCCTGCAGACTCAAATTCTTAGCCACAAGTATTATCTATTTAAGAGCTAAAAGAACAACCCATTTCTCGTGCTCTATTATGTATTGCTCTAATACAAAAAAGCTAGGAAAACATTATTGCAGGAAATGATATGTCCAGGGCAGCTAGGAAATTTAAACAGAATGAGATGTTCAGTGCAAGTGAGTGGTTAGACAGAAACGGAATAAAAATTTGCATTTCCTGGCAGGGGAAAGTGGGCTTCATGAGTAACCTCCTAACCAGGATACTGGGCAGATTGCTCCTGTAAGAGGGCATCAGATGCAAAGTTGTTGCAATGACTGATGGCATCAAAACTATACGCATTGCCAAGGAAAAAGAAATGAAGTAGGAGAAATAGTAGTAAATTCAGCTCAACCCAGCAAAGCCTTTCAGTGATTAAATTGGTTTGGCTAATAATAATAAGCAAGGGAGAAATTTATGAGGAAAATAAAATTTTCTATCTAAACTAAGTCCTTAATAACATATCCATACTTTGAAATTGATTGTCTCAAGTCCAAAGATGCAGATGAACCCCAATCTAATCTCTACGGTTCATAGGTTCATAGACCGAAACTATAACCTATCAACCTGATTCTGGTGATTCTTAACAATCCTAAATACTTTAGAACGGAACACTTAACATGGTAAAATTAGAAAAGAGTATTTTTCATCACATTGTCAAATCATTGTGGGGAAGGATAGGTAAAGCATGCAATGGTTCTCATAATTGCACCTCACATACCATATCTCGTGAAGAAATAAATGTTGACTCCAATCCATAAATGTCAATAAAAAAAATATAGACATTTGATTTATACCGTTCTCCTTTCTGAGGAAAGACGAGGCAATCCACCAGACCCTTCTCTTCTAATTCTACTTCATAGATAGCCTCAAGGACTCTGATGTCTCCTGGGTGAAGACAAGGATTTTTGGTCACAACCACCTTCCCTACTATTACACATGTTGTCTCATCCACCTTGTGAAAGTAACTCTGATCCAAAGATTGCAGTTCTGCTTTTGTCATGGTGACACGGACATAAATTTGGCCATAGTTTAAAATGCCAGTTTCATCCATGCAACCAATCAGGATCCGGCCCTTTGGAACAAATATTCGACATCTACTTTTCAAATCAGACAAGAGGTTCTCATAATGTGCTTGAAGCATCATTGAGAGGTAAGGTTCCTGATTTGGCTCATAACCCTGAAGCAGCATTTTTACCAGAATGTTTTTAGAATTTGATCCATTCAAGCTCTCTAAGGCATTTAAAGCTGCTTCTCTACTTGTCAGCATTTTGTGCAGCAAACACAATTGTTCCTGTTGCATTGCCTCAAATACTTCGTCCTCAACTCCCAAGGTAGACAAGAGGGAAATAATTTCTCGATTCAAATAGCAAGGCATTGAATCACTCCATTTAGTGACATTAAGCATCCTGTTTTGTGATTCAAATTTAAGCATACTACCACGCAGAGATAGCTTCCGAAAGGAATTACGGTCAACAGTGACGACACCTTTGTATCCACCATATCTTATTTGAAATGCTGAAGGAGTTTGACTTAACCCACATTTCTGAGCAACCTGCATAGCAAAAGACAGAGAAATTTTTCCAATGCCATCTGAGAAGCAGTAGTCAAAACCATCAGTGGTTACTTCAACATCAGGAATAATCTCTACATCTTGTTCAGGGACGACAAAAGTTTGGTGAGAGGAACTGAACAACTGACCCATCCTTGCTGCACATTTGGAGACACTGCGAATCTTATTGAAGCACCCCATCCATTCTCTGATATCTTCTGCTTTTATTTTTTCATTAGAAGCAAACATCCAAACGGAATTCGATCGGAGTTGACTTGCCGAAAAAGCCAAAAACTGAAACCTTTTTGCCCCAATCACAATCCCATCTCGAAGAGCAGACAATATCCGATGATATATTCCAGTTCTAAATGGTTTGGCAAAAATACCTCGCTGGACACTTGCAGAAATGGCATTTACCGGAAGCTTGCTCCAATCCTCTTCAACAAAAGTAACTCTCATAAAGTCTGAAGCATACGATGCAAAATTCTTGACGACATAATTAGAAGTTTCAAGCTCAGGACCCAGGCAATAAATCTTTGAAGGGGTAATTAGGGCTCTATGACAACTCATTACATTATGATCTGCTAACCTTTTGTGGGAAGATGGGGGAACGCTTTTACTATTTCTTCCTAGGACATGTAATTGAGTCTTTACAAATGATAGAGGCTCATAACAAGTGGAATTTAGCTTGTGCAACTTCTGAAGAATCATAAGAGCAGTTTCAACCTTTAATCTGCCAAGTGTCTCAACCAGGTCAGAATCTACTGCAGCAAGGCTAATTTTTTGGGTATGAATAAGGGAATTAAGTTGGAAAAAGATTTCATATGCTAAGTTTGAGCCCAATTCACATTTCACAAGTGGAACTATCTCGGATGTAGAACAGAATTCCTCCCCATCCTCTAAAATCAGATCCTTCTTGTCTTCTTTATAGCGAGGGAAACTTGTAAAAATATCTGAAGCTGATAATCCTTCTTCGGGTTCCCAACAAAATGAAGTTGATTGTCCAATTGACTTCATAACAGAAAAGTCAGTAGTGCGAACCCATAGATAATCAAGATCTTCCTTGAAGATATTGTACCGATCACCACTAAATTTTGAAGTTATACCAGGCCCAGAAACTTTTTGGTAGATCCTTGGGCCATACTTGAGCTGGGAGAAAAGATTAGTAAAGTTCAGGGTAAGATAGATAAGAAGCATAGAAAATAGTGGTCTAAAGCCAGAAATTAATCAACAAGAGATGTAACATCAGAAGATAGATAAAGTTACTTAAAAATGGTACTTTCATCCAAGTGCTGTATGCTAAAAATTTCACATCTCTCACTTTTTCCCTCTTTTACAACCCCAAGCAAATGACATTAGAGCACCACCAGCAGAGTAGCAAAAACCCTCATATTATGTATATCAAACTAATATGAGGCCCTTTTCACCTCCGACAGATTATCCTGAGAAATGTAAAAACACATTTTTTTGCTACAGTAACTCTCAACCTCTAGCTAATTACTGTAGCAAAATGCATGACTATTTTATTCATTCACAACCTTACTGTTTGGTTCTTCCTCAAATCCTTAATGGCTGTAGTCTCTGGCTCTTCCTCAAATCCCAGCTCAATGCAACCCAGTTTCACTCCATTCTCAAGTTCCACACCAAGTGTCCCTCATCCAAAGTGCCCACTGACAGACCACAAATCCCACAAGTAATACCGACCCTGATACCAAACCTTCCCAAGACCAAAAGCCAGAAATGAATCATGAAAAAAATAAAAATAAAAAAATTGGAGCCCCCACCAAATGAAGGAACAAGAGAAAAACTAAGAACAGTCGCTAATTACCACATAAAATCTATAAATCAATCAGCAAGTTCAAAATTTGGGGCACCCAGATGAAGAAGAAGAGCGAAGGAAAGGTAGGTCGTGCAGAATACAATTCGAACCCTCTAAACAACCAAAAACCCAATAAGGAATCAATAAGAATGTCCAAAACTTGAGCTACTCCTATCACAAAGAATCCAAACAAAGCCCAAATATGTAGGAGTCCCGCTATAGAATCAATAAAAACATCCAAAATCTAAGCTACCCAGATGAAGTTTGGTATTACTTATCAAAAAAAAGAAGAAGAAGGGCAGCAAGATGCAAATGGGCCGCATGAATCAAATGAAAACAAGAAGAAAATGAGTATAAGAGGGCAGGGAATGGCTGTGATTGTGAAGAGAAACGTTAGAAAAATATGATGTTTGAAAATATGAGCGTTGGTAAGAATATAATATATATATATATAAATGAAAAATAATATTTAAAAGAAAATGGAGAGTCTATTGGAGTGTATATAAAAAAAACAGTAGATAAAGTAGAGAATTGCACTTTTTGTTTAGGTATTTTTCATAATGCTACTCTAGATGCTCTTACAAGGTAGAATACAATCTTGTTCCTTACACGGCCAGAATTGTTCATACTCCATCACGGAGTCTGGATAAAGGTTTTACCAATATAAAGCCTCCTCCTAAGGTGGAAACTGAAGTTTATTAAACTCACTAAGCCTTTACTAATTCATACATGATGTGATCCATAAAATGTGATAAAGCGAAATCGGTGTTTTATTTATTCAATAGCTACACGATACTAATTATTATGTATACAGCTGTCCTCAAATTCTAACCAACAATTTAATTACCCACAAAACCAATATCGAATCTACCTTTATGGAACTATCAAGTTAGCCTGAAAAAGAGGCTTCAAAACAGGTTGTCACTTTTTCTTGCAAGTAATGGAAGGGATGCATTAATTTTCATCTAGATGATAATAAAGAAAAAGTTACAGAAACTCTTATTTTAAAGGAAAGAAATAACTTTCAATTGTAACTTCTACTCTCAAAATCATCAAAAAAAATTTAGTTTGTTGATAACACTAACTCAATTCATTTCAAATTATTAATGTCATCCAAACTTTTTGAGGCCAGCTAAAAAGGTCATTTATTGCCATTCCCCTCTATATAGGACCAAACATGACTAAGATAATATGCCATCATGTCCTTTCTGAGAACCAAGATCAAATACTTTTTAAATCAAAGGGGCAGGGAATAATCAAAGCTGGATAAGCTGCATTCACACCCAATTATCTAATAATTTGGTCAGCGCTGAACCATGACACAAGCTTTTGGAGGCAACTGTAAGTATACATATAAGGGTTTACATTCAACTGAACCACATATATGGTTTCAAAAGGGAATGAAGGACTCCTAACATCACAATCCAATAATGATTATGATACCAAGTTACTTAAAACAAACCACAAACTCAAGTAATCATTGATTATCAATCCAGCAACAGACATCACTTTTGTCAAGGAATGCACTAAAAGGCAAAATTTATATAAGTAAAGAGGTAGGTGCTTTCCTCTCGCTCATTCACCTGCTGTTTCCAAAACTATAAACCTTCATTCTCCTAAATAGCAGACATTATACCGGCATACAAGTATAAAACTCAGAAGATCAATAAAATTATAAAACCCCAGAAGAAATAAAAATTTCAAGAAATTACCCAAATCAGCATATCAGAGACGACAACTCATCTAGTTTGAGACAAAGCACAAAATACTTTAATTTTGAATATGCAAGAAAACAGTGTCTAGAGATATCAACCACAGCTACCAACAATATAATTCAATTAAGCGAAATGCTACACTCACTCCCAGTTCTACACTCTCCTCCCACACTCCCAATCACCAATGGATCAAAATCCAATGGTGATCCAACCGAAATCTAATGGTGACTTTAAAAGCCACATCTAAGGAGTGTGGGAGTAGGAGTGTGTGTGTCATTACTCTTCAATTAAAAGATAAAGCTACAACCAGAAATTTCCCATCTAGCTCAGTGATTATCTTTCCTATTAGCATATTCGTTTCCCTAGACTCAATCCAACAAACAAACACAACAATAATCAAAGGTTGCTATCAAATCTCCATCTACCTCAGCATTAAAAACATAATAAATAAATTAAAAAGCATAGGTTGCTTCCTTCTTGTAGAAAAATCCAACACATACAAGCATAATACGACAAACACTAAACCCATTAAAAAGAAACATACCTTGAGAAGCAGCGCATTGACATCTGTTCCTCCCAAACAACACCTATCAGCCTCCAAAACATCCTGAAACATAACCTCCACCTTGTAACACTCCCCACTCTGCCACACCCAGAACTCCACTCGCCCTCTCTCAGGCATAACCCAGACCCTGACGCCCTCCCACGACTCCAGAACACTCATGCAGCCCTCTCTCGTCATGAAACCCACGTGCAGAACGCAGTTCTCGAGGCGGTGCTTTTGGTGCACGGGGCGGACGACGACGTCGTCGAAGGTGTCGGAGAGCCTGAGGGTGTTGGACTTGAAGCTCAGGGAGAGGGAGTGGGCCTTGGCCCTGGCCTCGATGGTCGCGAACTGGACACGGCCGAAGCCCCGGGACTTCCAGTTCTTGCGCTCGGTGGTGATCTCCACGGCGTAGACTGAGTCCGGGCCGAGTGTTGACTCGAGGAAGTGTAGGAGGTCGTGGGCTGTCGCACTTTGGGGGATGTTTGAGACGCGAGCCGTGGGTCTCTCCACCACATCCATTGTTTTTCTTCAGAGAGAGAATCTGAAGAGTGAACTGAAGAGAAGTAGATTGAACAAACTTTTGTCCGTATGGGGGAGGGGGGCGGGGGGCGGGTTCTAGTCTTCAAGTCAGAGGGTCTATCGGGTCTTCAATAGCACTTTTGGTGAGTTTTGTCCTTTGTTGTTGGCACATCTTGGGCAAGGGTGGGGTCTCCCCTTTTTCTGTTTATTTTTTCGTTTCTTTTCTTTTTCAAATATATTTAATGATTTGGTGATTTTATGTAAATATTTTTTAAAAAAATAAAAAAGATTTATGAGATTTAAAAAATATATATATATATTCACGGAAAATTTGGAGAAAATTCGGCAGTTCGAGTTAAATATTAATTATTGCTTTCTAGTTTTGTCTCTTTCATTTTGTTCAATAAACATACTTTCCCATCCAATCTCGTTAAGTGGAGGGAAAAATGTAAAATAGTGTACATGGTTATATCAATTTATAATAAGTTTTTCGTGATATAAACATATTTTTAGAGTTTTTTGTGGTATTTGAAAATAACAAATAGGTCCATATTCAATTACTTTTTTTTTTTTTAATGAAAATCGTTAAATGTCATGTTAGTACTAATTAGATTGTTGTCGCTCATGATAAAATATATATATAAGTATACAAATATATAAGAACTATATATATAATTGGTTTTTTTTTTTTTTTTTAAAAAAAAAAAAAAATAGAATAGGGTAGTCAAGCCACCCCTTTGCCAAATGGGGGTAGTTGAATGGCCAAGGTTGGTTCGATCACCCCTAGCCCCTAGGTCAGTCATCCCTGCCAAGCGTATCTAAGGGTGGCCAAACTACTCCTTATAACCATTGAAGGTCGACCACCCCTAAATAACCCCTCCAAAAAATTGAAGGGATGGTTCAACAACCCCTAGTGGCCGTTGGAGATTGTTTGGCCATCCCTAGATATTCTCGACGGGGTTGGTTTAATCTTTTGT
Organism: Carpinus fangiana; assembly: GCA_006937295.1. Taxonomy (NCBI): domain Eukaryota; kingdom Viridiplantae; phylum Streptophyta; class Magnoliopsida; order Fagales; family Betulaceae; genus Carpinus; species Carpinus fangiana. The sequence continues at coordinate 3,677,858 of CM017328.1, read as the reverse complement.
TGGCATTTTTTTATAAGATTGACCACTTCTTTAGAATAACTTATAAAACTTAGTCTCATCTAGTAAAAAATTAATGTGAGATTTAGTATCATGAGTGTCTTTATAATTTAGTCACTTTATAGAGTTATTTATCTTTTCAATATGAGACTAAAGTGTTACAACCCTACAACTCAAGCGAAAACTAAAGAGAAAACAACCAAGCTATTGCCCATTGGGCTATCTTTGCATCGTATTTGATCATACTTGAGTTGTGCTTCTGCTTCTGCAGGACGGTTACATTGCTTCTCTATGGCCTCTTTTGCCACTACTCGATGTGATATCTTTAAAAATCATTGGCAATATGGCATATCAACTCTCAACTCCAACCTACAGCATGCTGGTTGCTGGATTAGGGGTTCACAGGTAAGTCTTGTGACTTAAATGAAACTCAATTGCAAGAATGTGTATATTCGGTTCTCAAATCTTCTCAATCATGATCCAATCCTAGCCTTCAAGTCTTGTTCAAGACATATTTTTCTTTGTTATCCTTGGCAATTAGTTGAATTAACATTGACAATTCATAACTTGCTCAGTATTATTACAAAGAGTCATAAATTGAACTTCCTTGAGTGAAGGTTACCGATTAAGAGGTAAAGTAGATTATACAAAAAGGTAGCGGTTAACGAGAATCCCACGATAAGGAATTTAAATATGCAATTCACCACAATTATGATCCAAGGTAAAATCTTTGATGAGGTATCAGAATCTTGGCCACTGTTATGATTTCCCCTATTGAGAGAGAGAGAGAGAGAGAGATTGCGTTTTCTATGGAGTAGCATAGTAGGGAAAACTTTGTCAAAGAGCTTGCACTATTCATCTGGAAAGTATATGATATATGAATACTTATACTTGTGACATCTTTTTAATAGTAGGATTCTATCTTTTTACACCTACATGTATATACTCAAGAGATTTGCACAATGCTAAAGCATTCCAACAACACCATATTATGATTTGGCTGGCCTTCATGCTGAATAATATACCTGATCTTTCCGAATAAGAAAATTTTAGGACAGACCCTAATAACTTGGATCAAGTTTTGGCTGCCATAATTTCTATAACCTCCATTGGATGCAGAATTTTGCATTTCCAGTGAATTTCTAAAGGAAGATGACCTCTTCTGTGACATTTGCAAGAAATGTAATGTGGGCAGATGCAAGATATATTTGCCTCAAGTAGTCTCACATTTTCTTTTAAAGTTCCCTTTTTACAATTCCCACTTTTTCTAAGAGCTTGGGGATGGGATTTCAATACTTTTTTGCCATTCATATGCGACATCATATTGCCAGATGTGACAACTTCCACTCTGTTGGATTCTCATTGTAAGTCAATAGAACAAGATAATAAAGGATGAGGGACTACAACAAATAGACTGGAAAAACCCATGTGTGGTGACTGTATGAAGCCAAGAGGCCCAGGATGAAAGAGAGAGAGAGAGAGACCCACACCAGCCATGAAACAAAGCTATCATGACTAAAGAGAACTTTAGGTTAAAGGATGAGCTTTTATGACTAAAGATTAGAGAATGACGACAGTATGATAGAAAAGTATAGTAAATCATACAAATTTCATTTGAAAGGAGCACTTTATACACGCCAATATGAAAATGAGTCTGCCCCCCTTAAATCATTAACTATACCCGAAATGCCATCAATTTTTAACTACATATTGCAGTCTGTAGATTTAAGCATAAACAAATGGAAAATTATAGGCACTGCATAGAAATTTGTGGGCGATGACAATAATCAGGCCTGTTTTCCGGGGGCTTTCTTACCTATTTACTTTCTGAAAGGAAAAAAAGGCTTATTGACTGTTTACAATTAGCATCATTCTTGGCTAATCTGATTCTTGGGACTTTCTTTCACCAAGCTATGCCCAATAAGGTAAGACTACTGAAGAGTGGAGGAAAGTAGTATTCAGGTGAAGATCATAAGTGCATGTGCCATATTTTTGAGAGCTAATGCAAAGCAATCCTAGCTAGCTTTCAAAAGGTTTGATGTACATCTGAAATGTTAACCAAGGAGGCCTTAAATTTCACATGAGATTGTAATAATATAATTAAAGCTAATGTTTCTACATCTCCCCCCAAAGAAAATTACAATAAAGAACTTCTCTAACAATCTTAAAGTTTCACTACCGCACATAACAGGAATGCTGTTGTCTCTTGAAACTTCAGGCAAAAGATGAGAAAACTAAGAGGTAAATTCGTTCCCAATAACTAGAAATAAGAAAAACAGAACACAACGCTAACAGGCTTTTTATATGAGTAACAATTCATTTATCAATAGAGAACACAAAAATTGTAGTCATACATATTTTATTCAGCTCGAGTTTCATTATTAATTGGGACACTTACATTAAAAGAAGGCGGTAGATCCATTCGATTGTTTGAAGAACTTGGGAATCTGCTCTTCTTTGACCACAGCCAGATCTTGGATACAGAAAAGCTATCACCTTTGGTACGGCCACTGATTTTCTTGCTCTCCACATCCCCATCAACTGAAAAATTTGAGAAGTATCCTTTCTCTTTGTCAAGCTTCACATTACTACTTCCATCACCACTGCCATCACCATCACCACTATCAGACAATGCCACTTGCAGAGTTGAATCATCAACTACATACTGAAATGTACCCATTGAATAACATCTCCTAGCATCCAAATTACAGCTACTGCTTTCTCCTCCTCCATCTCCACTGCCAACTCCATCATGGAAGCTTCTGAACTTCCCAAGTCTTACAGAAAAGACCCTCTTTTCACCAACAGCTTCCTCTATAGTTATTGGCTTATGAGTACCAGAAGGTCCATTCTCTCTATCACTAGGAAACCTATTTGATAGCTCCCTGGAAACATTAAAATTAAATACTGGAATTTCAATATGATTACCAGACCCCAAAAGAGTCCTTCTACAAAGCGGACATGTTGAGTTTGAGAGAAGCCATGTATCTATACAGTCCATGTGAAAAGCATGACTACACGTAGGAAGCAACCTCAGCTTGTCCTGGTCCGAAAATTCACATAGACAAACAGCACAATCAAATGGCTCCTTCAAACCCATTATATCTTCATAGTAGAACACAGGCAGGGCATCTATGGAAGATTGGTCTAGACCTGAGTCATGTAAGCGAAAGAGCTGTTGAAGCTGTCTTTGGAAAGCACGAGAACCAGAGGTTTCTGGGTATCTATTTGATTGATAAATAGCTGAAGAAGATGGCCCTTTCATGAAAAATCTTACAAGTAAATGGAGAAGACCATAGATGAAGAAGATTACTGCTAGAATTACTATAAGCAAAAGAAGTACTGGACTGATTCTGCTAAAAGATGATGTTGGGGTTGCTTCTTTCTCATAGTTAGTACTGTAATAAGGAGCAGAGAATGAAGAGAGAGATGACTGAGGAGGTGGGTATACCAAGCTTCCATCTTTTTTCTGGGCTTCGTAGGGAATGCTAAACATTTTGACAGATGGGTATGCTAAAAATAAAATTTTTGTCACAGATGTCTCTTGAACTTAGACACTTAATTTTTGATACACATATATAACTCCAACTCCAAGAGTAGAAATACTAATGCAGCTGGAATTATGCTAAGCTGTTGACAACCATCAAATTCTCTCGGTTTTATGAGGAAAACAAAATGTTTTTGGATAAGGATTTTGCCGCTATTACATGAAAGCCAAGTGAATGAATTTTCAAGATTAGAAAGAAGAAGAAGGGTTTTTGGAGAACTGAGGAGATGTCAAACGTTGCATACTTACCATTTGATATGGGGAGCACACAGGAAACCATTAATAGAGAAATGCAGAGTCTCTGGTTGGGGAAGATGAGATTTTTCCTGTTTTGAATCCTGTTTGCGCCGCAGGAGTCCAAAGAGGAAGGATTTTTTAGTTGTTTAGTTTTATATGGATGTACAACAGCAGGGGTAAGGTGGGTGGGTGGGTGAGGGTGTGGCTGTTAGAGGACATAGTGATGATAGCAAACATGCCCTAAAAATAGATGATTTTTTTCTTTTTTCTTTCCCTTCACCTTTTTGTTTGTTCAAATTACTTTATTTCATGTGCCTAATTTAAAAGGAAACCACCTTAAAATTTGACAGTTAGTTTGACTGGTTTGAAATATGGGACTATGGGGAGTGATTTGTTGAACACAGAAATGAATACAGTTTGAAATTAGAAATATGAAATGCTCTTATTCTCTTTTAGGAATTTGTATTTTGTTCTTTCATAAAACTGATATAATGTTATGTATTGCATTTATTTTTGTACTTTTTGATTTTGTTATGTAATAATATTTTACTGTCACACCAAGCATCTCCTTACTAAATAGGAGAGGCCTATAAACACTCCCTCAAGTTTAATCCATCAAATACATGTTTGTTAATGTCTTTTGAGAAGATTTTTTTTTTTTTTTGTCACATTAAAAGTAAGAATTATTTTTATATTTTTGTAGAATATTTTGAATTACTTGTGGTTTTGTATTCTTTATTAATTTATTTATCTTAAAAAAGATAATAAATGAAAACGCAGATAACATGATTATTACTACTAGACCATTGTCTCAATCGTTGCGCTTTTTAACTTTTTACTAAAAAGAAGAGAGAAAAGATAGTCCTATAAATAGAAACAGTAAAAGATTTCTAAAAGAAATTGTAAATTTTTTTAACTTTTCTCACCACTCTTGGTTAAGACCGTATTTTTTAGAATGCAGTGACTGAACACTTCATTATCTTCATGATGATGATTGATCACAACTACCAAATTCCAACTTTCTATATAGTTTATCTCCAACATTTACCTCCACTTCAATCTATCATACAATTTGCAATCTTCTATTAATCTTTCAATTTAGTTAACGTGTCCTTCCAATATATCATTGGAATTTAGAAAAAAAAATAAATAAATCCACAACACAGCTATGGGATTGACAATGCAATCGTGGGTTAAGGGTTTTTTTTTTTTTTTGGGAAGGGCAAAAGAGAAACATTGTAATCTCTTTGGTAGATAAACATATTACATATTAATCAAATTGAAAAATCAAGAACTTTTGCAAATGGGGTGATAAATAGAGTTTTCTATAACTATAATCAAATGATTTGGCTTAGATACTCTGGAAAAAACTATTATTTTACCACAAAGTAAGCCAAGCCAAATTCATTACTCATGTATCTGGTTTATGGATGTATATTTCCTCTGACAAAATCCAAGGGCCTACCACTTGCAGGTGTGCACAAGGCACAATGGAGGAAGCTGCATAGGGCTAATCATTAACTCAAATAATATCAAACAATCCTCAAAGCCCTCTTCTTTCTTGCCTCCCTCATTTTGAGATTATGGCTGACCACATCACAAGTGAAATGGGGAATGATTAACACCTCCACCATTGCACACAATTCGATTGCCCACAGTAATCTTTGTGGCTTCTTTAATAATCACAAATGATCCAAATAGTTGCCTATCAATGATGATTCCCCATCAATCTTGGCATGACTGCAGTTATCACCCCTTTATGGTGGTAAAAATCTTCAACAGGAAAAAGAAAAAGGTATTTCTGACTTGACCAAATAAAAGAGGATTTTCTATTTTATTTTATTTAATGCAAAGAACACTTGGCAATAGGTCTTATTAGAACTTTATAAAAACAGTGAAATATTGGCTTCTTTTTTTCCCCAAGTAAGAGACATGCACATTGTTGAGTTTCAAAGGGTATGATTGTTAATGTGATTTAGAGAATATTTTGTGTTTTTGGTTTGAAAAAATGTTCTTTTATAAACATTGTTTTTAGAAGTGTTTTTTTGGTTGCGTATACATCTAAGAAATCGTGTTCTATAGAGTATATTTACTTTCTTTTTTTAAAAAAAAAAAAAAAAAAAAATTCAAATAGATGTAGAACCTTACTTGTACAAGAAATTAAAACTAAGTTCAGTTTGGGTCACCGAGCAGTCACCCTTCCTCCACTTAGAGTGGCCACGCGCCCACCCTAATTGTTTTTTTATTTTTTTAAAAAAGTTAGTTATGACCTCTAAAAAATGATTTATTTTGCTAAAATTTTTCTAAAGAGGAAATGAGGCAAATCCCAAAGGTGGACAAATCATGATGGTGGGGGCACTGCCATACATCTTTTTCTTGCACACATGGCATTTAATCGCAATCAATTAGCACACTCAAAGTGGATAAATGCGAAGGATTGAGGGAGAATGATCTTCTGAAATAAAGAGGAGCTGATTCCTTATTTAAGAGGCGCAAAATTACCGAAATTGCGAAGAACAAGGATGCTCTCCATTTCAAACTAGTACTAGTGCATTCATAAATAGCGATAGGTCTAATTAGCAAGTATTGCTACAAGATGATGAGTATTGTAGTATATTTCAGATGAAGAATATTCATTCAATCATCAATGTTGAAGAAAATAATTGTTCACCACACAAATGGATATTGGTGTGCTTCAAACACTCTTATATAACTTCTTTTTCTTTCTGCGCAAACACTCTGTAGTTAGATATAGGGATCAGTAGACGAATTTTTGTACTTTCACAGTGGACATGTTTCTCCCACATATATGTGTGAGCCTGCATTAAAAGATATTGAGCTCTCTTCTTCCTCTTTCAATGTAACTATCATGGCTGCAACATGACTCATGCTAGGCCTTTTTTTTGGTGAAGGATTTATGCACTTCAATGCTATCTGCAATAATTTCACCATCCTATCTTCACTAGCACCTTCTTTGAGCTGGCCCTTCTCAAACACTTCTACTGTCCATTCCTCTCTCACTACTGTCTGCACCCATTGCCAAATCAAGCCCATTGTTCTGCACAAGCTTTCCTGTGAGCAGCTCCAGGAGGATCACACCAAAGCCATAGACATCAAGCTTGAAGGTGCCATATGCTTGGCCTGCACTCAAATGTTTGTTTTTGAAATCTTTAGTTTGGGAAAGAAATGATTCTTCTTGATTTTCCATCACCATCAGACCGTATTCGCTGATGCATAAATTCATGTTTTTGTCGAACAAAATGTTTGTTGATTTTAGGTTGCCATGAGCTATCCCATCTTCTTGCAGCTCCTTATGCATGTATGCCAAAGCCTCAGCAATGTTGGCTGCAACAATTAGTCTGCTTCCCCAGTCAATTGTATGGTCATTTCGTGGTCCTGAAAATCAACAGTGACTCAGAAAAATATTTATATAGTTCTTATATGCGATTCTTGGTGTTTAGGCCCTGGAAAATACATGGAAAAAAAAGGGAATGGATGTAGCATGCCACAGCTCCAATGATGAGGCATGGTGTACAGTTTTGTGCTAATATTGTAATCAGATTCTTACACAGCCTAGGAACTAAAATAGGTTTTCTAGTGACACTCAAGGGTATTAGAATATAAATTAAACGACTAAATTTATTCATTCATATCAATTTAAGATTTTGAGATAAGTAGTAATTTAACATGATATTAAAACTAAAGTTCCGAGTTCGAACTTTGTTTCCGTCATTTATCTCTCATTTCAATTAAATATTTACCTTTTGAAAGTTACTTATATTTTACAATAAGTGAAAATTTAACGATTAGTGTTTGTGCTGGACACTTAATTGGTATAGTTTCGTAATTCTTCTCCCGGTACAAAAGCACTTGATTCAAGTCATTCAAGACCCACATGCATAAGCATTTATGCCTGCTTTATTCCGTCTCTTATTGCACTAATCTCTTGTATGATATGTTAAATCTGCCTCTTATTATTCTAACACTTCCCTCACATGTAGATTCAAGCTCATTCTTAATAAGTGAAGCGTTGATATAAAATATTTAATTCAAATTGAGGGTAAATTGAACGAAACAACGTTTAAAACTGACGATCTTTATTCTGATACCATGTTAAACGATCACTTATCTCAAAAGCTTAAACTAATAAGAAATGATTGATGCATATTTTAAATGACAGCAACATGGAAGAGGCATGGAAGAAACTAGGTAGACTAACATTGTAGAGCAAATATAATGAGAAAGAGAACTTACCATGGAGAAGCTGGAAGAGACTGCCATTCGGCTGATATTGATAGACAAGAAGCTTCTCTTGCTTGGAGCAATAAAATGCAATCGGTGGCAATATATTTGAATGCCTCGTTTGTTCTATCTTCTGTATCCTCCTGCGGAAATCTTCATCCGAAATTTCCCAATCCTTGATCCTCTTTACAGCCAAGTTCACCCCACTATCGAGCATGACTTTGTAGAGGCTTCCATGCTTTCCTCTCCCAAGCAATTCAGCTGGAGCTCTAAGCAAGTCCTCAAATCGCAGTAAAGGCACCAGTGGACTCGTGAGAACTACAAGCGTAGATGTAATTACTGAACTTTCAATAGATGCCATTGAATACTCAGACCTGTTTACACCAAACTTGAACTGATCATTGGATGTTTCACTAGGCTTGTAGATACTTGCATCCCCTGCCACTCAATTATTTGGAATTGGAACATCTACCTTTTCCTCTTTGTTGTTCTTTTTCCGGTATAATTTTGACAGCAAAGAAGAGCACTATAACCATGCCGAGAATCATATAGCCAGCATATACAAGAAAGACATTAGTTGACGATGGTTTTGGTTCCATTGCAGATGGTGGAGGAGCAGGTGGGCAGGGAGTTGACAGAAGTTGTCCACATAATCCAGGATTACCCAAAAAGCTGCCTGCAGTGAAAATGCCAGGGACATCAGGAATTGGACCGCTGAAATTGTTGTTGGAGACGTTGAATTGATCAAAGTTGGGTATTCCTCCACGCAGATTATTATTCTGAGCTAGAAAGTTTCTGAGCCCTGAAATCCGAGGCAGATCAGGAAGCTCACCAGAGAAGTTATTGTCAGATATCTCCAGCCTCTTCAAGTTACCCAAATCGCTGAGAGAATCAGGAAGGCTACCAGAGAAGTTGTTCCCACTTAAGTACAAGTGAGTCAGCTGCTTACATTGTCCTATCTCTTCTCCTATTGTTCCATATATTATGTTGTCTTTCAGGCTGAGAACAAGCAGATCCTTCGCCCGGCAAACAGAACTGGCATCAAAAACTTCACTGAGATTGAAATTTTCAATACCTATTCGCCACACAGAATTAGTGTGCTGATAACAAGTCACTCCAAACCAGTTGCAAGGATTTGAAGTCATGTTGCAACCCCAGTTGGCATCTCTCTGTGCATTTCCTCCTGGTGAGAGTTTGTCCATGAATTGAACAAGCGCCTGCTTCACCTCCTCCTCTTGTGAAATTGCCACTGAAGTGATGATAAGGATCAAAATGGGGAGTACCCAGATGGGAATTCTGTCCATCTTCCGATGGGAGAGTTCAGATTTTTCTTCAAATGGCTCTATGCTTTCCTTATTTATCAAGTGGGTTTGGCTAATTGTAATGGCAGAACAAGAAGAAAGTGTAATAGGGTGATTAAGCTTATATCAGTCAAGACTGCCACTTGGCTGATATTACCGAGGTAGTTTGTAATGGTCTCTATCTGACTTGCACTAAGCACTCATAGAAACGAACCAAAAGGCACAAAAGTGGCGTTTGAAATAATTAGGAGCCGGCATTTTGAAACAGTCACATTTTGAATGCCATGCCCTTCTATGTTGTGTGTGTATATATATATATATATTGTCAATTATCATATTTTTATGTATGAAAGAGACCTCCTTTACACTAAAGTTACATTCTCAACAATCTAAATGGGTAGAGTTAGGGCCTGCAATTTTTTATACGACCTATGAATATGAAATTAGTAAGTTAAGGTAAAGAGATCTAACTTATTTAATTAAATAGGCCGAGTTAGAGTTAACCTATATGGTTTTCTACCCGTGTTTTGACACAATTCCAACCCGACACGTGAACATAAATACTGACGTCCCTGAGGGTACTAGAAAAGTCTAGATTATTAAAATCTGCTATGCTTCTAGTATCATAACGTAGAAGGTAGGGTAGATATCAAAGAGACAAGCCTGCTGCTTCAACGAAGCAAAAGTCATTCAGCAGGGAATAAAGAATCAAGATGGTCTTCTCAGAATGGTAAAATCACACATTGAAGGAATTTTGTGATATATAGTATGTAACCAATAAATGCTTTGCTTTCTCCCAGATCGGCCAGTAATCTGAGATGAGCCAACAACAATACCAGGCAATGACTTAGAGATTATTGTGGCCGTCAACTTTATGCTTCCACAAGCACAAATAGCTCAAGCTGCATTTGGACCTCCACAAGGACCACAACTCATTACTCATTCCTCTTGTAAAACCCAATGGAATCCCTATGAACCAATGAAGACCTTCTCCCTCTCCCACAAATTAATTGCTACAATCTCTCTCTAGAACAGGCTGGCTCAATAAGTTTTGAAGCTTATGGCGATAAATTTAAGTGAAGCATTTTCTTATGTTTAAATATCAATTGAAAACAAAATTAAAAGTTATTATTCTCTTTTTGGGATGGAAAATTACTAATTATAATAGAATATAAATTAAATGATTAAATTCATCAATTTATACTAGCTTAAGCTTTTGAGATAAATGGTAATTTAAAACATTAAGTTTTTATATCTCTTGATAATATGGCATCGAGATGACGGTGCTATGATTTTGATTTTTTTACTTGATTTTGATAATTTGAGAGAGAGAGAGAGAGAGTGTGCGCGTTAGATTTTGATTTTTAAATTTGTGTTTATGTGCGTGTGGGAGACTTTAGAACTCCCATACAATGACACGCATAAATCAACACTCATAGAGAGAAGAGAGGTTTATTAGGCATTAGTTAATTTTTTCAGGAGAGATAATGCACATAATTATGTTTTGGTGTGTTTGTGTTTGTGTTTATGTTTGTGTGTGTGTTTTTTTTCCTTCAAAATGTGTGTTAGGGCATTAACCTTTTTCTATAAAAGAAGCCTTCATCATTTTCCAACACTTCAGTTATTTTTTTAAAAAAAAGATTATATACATGTATGTTACCAATACTACAATTATTTGAAAGCCTTATTCCACTATAAAGCTTAGTAAAATTCACTCATGAAAATCGGCTTGTAATGAGATAGTGTCTAAGAGCATTCACGGTGCTTTATCAATATTTCTATGCAAAATGACCAACTAAAACTGATCGGAAACCGATTTTGCATTTGCTTTTATATAAGCTGGTGAAGCTAGTTTTGGCTTATTACACCATATGTGACATTTAGTATCGCAACAACTAACAACCAATAGGACCCTAACATAAACATGCAAAAATACTGGACAAATCCTCAACATACATACATGAGAAGGCCACACACTACATTCAACCATCTTTAATCTCACAAACTTATAATAAATACTTATTTATAATACAGCATTAGTACAAAGATATGGATTAACATGTGGATTCCTTCCGTTACTTTGTTTTCCATTTCATCCCCGGTATCTTTAAATATCAGTACAGGTGTCATAATGGAAATATCCGGCATCAACAATGATTCTACAAGTAAATAACAGAGCATCATACAACTAGTAACAACTGAAGAGTTTAGTATATTATAGGGATTCCTTGCTTCTGGCTGCTATAAAGATGGTTTTGAAATCAGAGAATGAAGCACACCCAGTTCATTATGGGTCGCCATGTCCAGCAATATCATCATCACTAGAACCACTTTCTTCGTCACTGATGTCCTCATCGCTACACTCCCCTTCAGGTGTGGAATTGGTGATAGTCTCCTTCTTTGCATATCGCTCACAGTATTCTGTTTCCACAAATAAAAGTGGAATACCTTATATTTGTAATTCCAGATATGACATCCATCGCATTGCATAATTTAAGAAACATTCTCAAGGATGCATACATCTTAATTACACTAAAATGGCTAAAGTGTAATTAAGATATTTCGTGGGAAATAATCTAGGAAGAATCTTGTATCAGGGCCACAGGCAGAAAGTTGATGACACACCATTTGATGGGCCTTCTTCAGGAGATATGTAGTCAGACCATCATATTTCTCTACCTTTTTTTTTCTATTATTTTTTTATGTTCTTTCTCTTATACTATTTAAACGAGCAAGATATATTAGACAGTCCAAAATCATCTTATCAACCTAAATTTCATTTCACACAAAAATGTTATGAAAATACCATCTAGGAAGCCCTCTGTGCCACTGCAGAGTGACTACCAATTTGCAAAATTTCAGATAGTTGTGATTCTTCCTTGAAGTTGGTTTGCAAAAAATCTCATGAGTATTGCAAAACGAAAGGTAGATAAGATAGTTATCAAATTTTCACCTTTTACTTTCTGATCATACAGCATCCGATCCTTCATCATCAATGCTCCTGCATCGCAATTAAATGGGTGGGAGGGATTCGGATAAAGCAAGAGCTGTGGAAGGAAAACTTCAAACACATTTAACAGATCTGTGGCAGCAGAAACCATGGGTATATTATGTGAGGAATCCAAGAGAATCCAAAAGGTTTAGAGAGAAATAGAGAGAAAGTTTGCTGACTTCTGCAACAGTAAAAGCATACAAAAAGATTGGTCATGAAAATTGTTACACATTCCGACCAGGGAGGGAGAAATGGGGACCATAACACATGAAAAGCTTGAATAGAGACAACTGTAGAAAATAACCTACATAATAGTTGAAGCTTTTACTCAAAAAAAAAAAAAAAACAGAAAAAAAAAGGAGTTGACAATTGATGATTACCAAACATTGGACTCCAAGATTGATTAATAACATCCAAGCACACAGAACCAGATCTGCAATTGGTGAAATAGAAAAACCAAAGTCAGCCTTCTTGATAACAATCTTAGAAGAATATTACAAGCAGTCGTAGTGTTTTTAAATTGTGATAGAACTGAACTTTATATGACCATGTGTTCCCGCTGCTTTGTTCAGGCAGTTAAATAGTACTAGGGAATAAGAGTTTAGTTGGAAATGATAAGAGATGAGACTGCTTTTTAAGGTATAAGTTGCTCACCGTTCATTAACATTTGGGTGGTATATCTTGTTCACAAATGCAATAGATGGAGACTTGTATGGATAAGTGTCAGGAAGCCTAACACGGATTTTCCAAACTCCGCCTTCATAAAGGCCTGAAACAATCACAGTCATATAACACAAAGAATATAACATCAAAGAATAAAAACCAAAAGGGCTTTTAAGAAAGGGAGAAAATGGGAAAGCTCTCAGAGGAATCACTCAGTAAAATAGGAATGACAATGGTAGAAAAAACTGGATTTTCCTGAACCATTCTCTTCATAAACAGTGTCTCAAAAATCAACAAAACAAAAGAAACATAAGGATCAAAACCTTATCATCAAGTTGAATTTAAATTTAATTTTCCATTATCTTTAAGCATCATGTGGCCCTTTATGTCTATTGACATCAACAACCGGACGATAGTGGATAATGCACACTTTAGCTAAGGGTAATTGGACAAGGTACACAAAGGTTTCAGGGTGGGCTAGATATTAAGGATCTTTAGCTACTTACACGGAAAGTTAATGGATCTCTTTTCTCTGCTGTAATATTTAAAAGCATACAGACCACAAGGTTTTCAAGGACTTGGCAAAATTAATATTCCTTAGGATTGATCAGCAAGCAAATTCTGAATTCATTCATAGAATTCAATATTACCATGCACCCATAAGGAGAGAGAAATACACAAATCATATCCGTCTAAACAATTGCAAAATTACAACACATGATGACGACAAAGAAGCATGGGTAAGGGTAGTACTTTCTTTTGGACCATGGAATTCCACGTTAATTTCATTGAGTCCATCATTTATCGTCTCCACAGTATAATCACTCATCATCCTGGACAGCATTAACACATGTGAGAGGTGCAGCAAATGATGATCATCACTCATAACTTCAGCATGTGAAAATGAAATTGTAATCCTGAAATAAAACTCATGATACAAGACCAACTTGGTAAAGAGCATATAAATATATATCTTTGCATAGAGATTTAACAATATTGAGCAACTCACAACTTCATGACATCGATCTCTCTCCTCTTGCCTGGAGAAGACATCTTAGTTTTTATAAATTAAACTCCACAACCTGCTAGGATCCAACAAAGAAACTCATAGCTTTCCCAATTGTTGATTAAAGAATTAACTTCAATAAAACCAAACGTACACTTGTGTCCAGCAATATTCAGAGATATAAAATTGTTGTACATAAAGTAGTTTGACGTACGAGAAATCCTTTCTAGCTTAACCTTTCTAGCTTCTCTCCTTATTACCAAATTACAATGAAATCCTAAATTCTCTTTTGAGTGTTGGGGTCCGGCTAATGAGTCCATTAGAGCTGGACTTCCAGAGATCGAACTAGTTCGTTAGTGGCAAGTCACTTAGGAAGAAGGCTACTGTTTTGAAGCTGCCTTGGAGCGGATATTGAGTGTGTTACCCGTAGGATTACAAGTCTTGCTTTGAGTCTACAAAAATTTTGTGAATCCCGTGCATTATCTTTTTATTCACTGCACTTATATTTTGGATTTTTTTTTATTGATTTTGTTTGGCTTGTGCCTCTCTTAATTTTAATTGGTAAAGTTTGTCTTGGAACACCTATCCAGTCCCCTCTAGGTGTGTTTATTTGGGTCTAAACCGTTTTTCATCCACTTATAGGCAAAATAAAAGGTAAGTGATGTCTACGATGAAACAATGAAAGTAACTTGAAGGCAGCACAAAACACTGATAGATGTTATAGGAAAAATTCTAATGAAACCATTATTGTGTCAGCAATGGATGTATATAACAAAGGCAGACTATTATAAGAAATAACATGAATAAAGTGAAGTACAGGAAGGAAAAGGACGAACCATTCTCACAATAAGATTGAAAGGCTACATCATCCAACTCCAAATCTAGTTCGTTTCTGAAATTGGACCTTTTGCATATGCAAAAAAAACAACTCCTGGAACAAGTAAAAAATTTCTAAAACCATCTAACCAACATAGCAGTGACAGTATAACTCAGATTTCTTCAAATGGCTTGCTTGCAGCCCAAAAACACTACTAGCCATAGGACTACCGGTTTCTCTGGCATAAAATCTGTTAAATATTTAGTGGATTAGATCTTGGTGGATTCCATAGCACGACTAACCTAAAAGTGGTATAGGGTTTAAGGACAAATATATTTAACATTATAGAATCCAGAACCATTTCCCTTCAAATGCCTCCGTATCAAGCTCAAAACAGTTATCTTCCTTCATAGAAACATGTCCCTATGTTATCATTTGGTCGTCACACAATATACATAGCCTATTTATGTTGTATCTTTAACAACAATTTAGCCTCTACGCAGCAAAATGATGCAGTAGCACACATTATCTGTCAAGGATCAATACAACAAACACCATGAATCAACACAACAATTGTATTCCTCTCCAAATTTTTATTCCAGAGCATGACAATACGGCTATCAAAAGTAATACTAAAAAAAATATTCAAAATACCTAAAAATAAATAAATTCAAAAAGACAATTACATTCATGGAACATAGGTAGAGTCAGCAAATGACAAAAGCTGGAATTTTAAATCAAAGAAGTTGAAATTGCGTCAACTTGCTCGATTTCCCAGTGAAGTGAGAAAGAACACTAATGGTACAATCTTTAATTTGCACTTCACAATAACAATTAAAGAATCCAATGGTCTCATGGGCCATCAAGAAATGATCCGAAAAAACAATAACCAGTGTCTGATGCACAATGCAACCACCCAATTCACAACCACATGCTCCATCTGCACCAACAGAGATACAAGGGCCAAACAGGAAAAATTGAATCTCTCTGTAAAAAATTATTTCAATCCATATTCACATAAAATCTTCAGATTCCATCACTTATATCAGCAAAGAACTAGCGCATTTTGACTACTAACATGCTAAAAAATTTTGACCAAAAAGAAAAAAAGAAAAAAAGAAAAAAGAAGAAAAAAAAAATTTAAAGAGAAACAAAAAGTGAGGGAGATATATTTATCATTCAAAGCCAAAAGTTCCATAAAGTTATACACAAAACTGCTCTCATAACAAGATCTATGGATGTTTACAAAAAAAAAAAAAAAAAACAAGATCTATGGACTACCCATAAGAAAATCCAGAGAGACCCAATAAAAATTCTTGCCCCATCCGATTGGTTCCTGACAAAATGCGTGAAAATACAAAGAAAAGCTGCCTTACAGTATGCCACTCAATTTCAGAAGAGCAAATGCCACGGGATGAAGCTTGGCTTTCTGATCGGAGAAGAAAAGTCCCCAGAAGCAAACGTGTCACGCGCGTGCCTTGGTATGTCCGAAGCAAGCGAGCCACGTGGCTTTCATCCGTTAATCAGGAGTTTTTTTTTTTTTTTACATGTCCGCACTAGAGTGGGGAGGAGGGATTCGAACTAGTGACCTCCGCTTCATTATACGTGATCCCAGCCGATTGAATTACCTCTTGGGAACCGTTAATCAGGAGTTAAGGTGCGTCAAAATTAATCTTTATGGTTTACTTTATTTACAATTAGATTCCTATTGTATTAAAATGAATTCAAATGTCCTTGAATTATGTCAAAAAAATAATTTAGTTTTCGTTAGTGTGACACTGACTTAAATATGGCAAGTATCATAACCTAATCTAATCTAACATATCTAATACATATATAAATATATATATATAATAGGGGAGTTTTTAGGAGGAGGGCATAAAAGTACGACATGTGGCGTTTTAAAATGCTGCCAAGTGTCATTTTAAATTAAAAACAATCGTTTAATGCACACCATGAGGAATTAGGATCCTCACCATTTCAAAATTCCTCCATTTTTTCTCCAAAATAAAAAAATAAAAAAATCCTCCATTTCCTTCTTTTAATGCATTTTGAAGGATAGTTTTGTCCAAACAAAAAGGAAATCATCTTCGTCAACAAGGTTCTCTTCTCTTTCTTTTTCTTTTTGTGATTCTTGAGATAAAAAAAAAGTATAAACCCATACTAACAAGAAAATCATATTTGCAATTGCAATTCATTTAACTATAAATATTTACACAAACTGTTCGAAAACAATGTCACTTGAAACTATTGTAATATTTGTCTTATTTTTTTTCTTCAAATTATCCTAATTTATCATGTTTTTAAATATAAAATATAGGTGATTGCTTTTTATTTCTTTTGAAAATAATTTACAATACGTCTAGAGGTATAGCCATTGTTCTTCTTGAATTTTTATTTAATACCTTTATTTTGTTTTGTAGCATTAATTGTTTAATGTTGTTAGTGTACGTTTTTCTCAATAGATTTGCATGCTATATAAATATTACAATTAATAAATTGAATTGTTATATAATTATATTTTTAGTTGAAATATAATTCAAAACAATGTTATTGAAACTATATTTTATTATATTAGTATTAATTTTGATTCGATTTAGGAAATTGTGTGAAAATATATATATATATAGAATTCATTTATTTTTTAACCATAATTTAATGAACTTGGTAGCCAATTAGTTAATTCAAGGAGGAGAAAGAAATTAGTTAGTATGATTTCTCAAACTTCTCTCTTTGAAAGTATTTTAAATAAAGTTATTTTGGGAATGCAAAGATAAGGGTAAGGAAAAATAACTTGAGCATTTGTGTTGGTCTCTCAATGTTTTTCTTTTTTCTTTAAAGCTTTATAGAAGGGTTTTTCTTTTTCTTTTTCATGCTTGAAACTTTTTTTTTTTCTTGTCATTTATACATCCACTAATTATTGTTATTTCTTTTAGTCCTGTCATTTTTTATTTTTTATTTTTTTGAAGAAAAGATGATATCTTATTGAAATTACTGTGCAAGAGCAAATTGCTCTAGCAAAACCGGTCTCGCGAATACAATTGGAGATTCACTCCATACAATATCCACCCCATTTTTAACAGCAAATTTAGCTAATAAAATGTGCAGCTTGGTTTCCTTCTCTCTTGACAAACCTCATTCTCCACTGTTGAAAATTCCGAAGCCCAACCTTGATATCTTCTATAACATGCCCCATGGGACTCCAGTCATCCTCATCGCCATTGACAACATCAACAAGGTTTTTTGAATCTCCTTCCAGATGCACATGGGTGAACCCCTTTTCCCAGCACAAGCCAATCGCCATCAGAGATTCAGAGCCGCCATAGATTCAGCAGCAAAAGAAGAAAAAGTCCCCCCGCGAGATGAACACTTCGCTGCTACCACATTCCCAGCCCAGTCCCGGATCACAGCGCCACCTCCGTAGTTCCCCTCCTTATTATTTAGAGCAGCATCCCAGTTGATTTTAACCCATCCCGGGCTCGGAGCCTCCCATCTGGGCAGCACCCCAAGACCGTTACTAGGCACAATTGTAGCAATCCCTTCTTGAGCCGCTTGGAACTCTTCCATAGCCCTGGTTGCTTGATTGAAAATTGTCGCTGGAGGGACAAAAGAGCCACCATGTACCAGTTCATTCCTCCACAGCTACAATCTCCTTACGAGCCCAGTAAACGACCTCAGCTCCTCTGAAGAACACGTCAGGAAGAACTTCTCTGCAACCTCCAAAAAACTGGACCCAGCATTACTGCACTTTCGAAATTTCACAGGACCCGTACTCCACACGTCCGAGGCAGCCGGACATTGCCAAAGGATATGTAAATTCGTCTCCACCATAAAACCACAGATAGGGCATTCTGGATTCTGAAGTACCTTACGTTTCATCAAATTTTCCCGGGTTGGAAGGATGTCATGACACGCTCGCCAAAGGAAATTTTTTTCCACGTTTGGAACTGCCAAACCCCATAATTTTTTCCAAAAACCATCTGCCCCCCTAATAAAAGAGCTTGCAGCGGAATTCAAATTTCTACTGTCCATTTGTAAATGGTAAGCGCTCCTAACAGAAAAAATTCCATTAGTCGTGCTTCTCCAAATCAAGGTATCCGGCTGGTTTGTGCAACTAATGGGAAGTGACCAGATCAACTGCACCTCCTCGATGGAAAAAAAGTTGTACCAATAGAGGGATAGTCCATCCCTTCAAATCAGGCTCAAAAAGCTCCTTCACTGTGGCATTCGGACAAAGGACAGTTGGCGCAGATACTATACGAAAGGTAGATGGATTAGGAATCCATCTATCCTTCCATATTTGGACGGTGGCACCATTTTCAATACGCCAAATTAATCCCTCCTTTAGCACCTCACATGAGCTGGAAATGCTCCGCCATGCAAAAGATGGCCTAGCTCCAACCTTAGCATCTAGAATGGATCCTTCTGGATAATATTTCGCCTTCATGAGTCTTGCAACTAAACTCTCCGGATTCTTCCACAATCGCCAACATTGCTTCGCTAAGAGAGCTCTATTAAAAACATTAAGATCCCGAAAGCCCATTCCTCCCGAAGCTTTGCCCAAACCCATCTTCCCCCAACTCGATCATCCAATTAATTTTATGCTCATTCTCTTGGTGACCCCACCAAAATTTACGCATGTGAGAGTTAATATCCGAGCAAAGGCCTTTGGGTAAAAGAAAAATACTCATCCAGTACGACGGAATGGCTTGAATTACCGCCTTAAGGAGAATTATCGTCCTGTCATTTTTAAAATCAACTTTATTAACTCTAACGTTTCACGCTATTAGAATTTGTTAAGTCAGTGAACGAAATTTGATTGTAAGGTTTAAATTATTTTTTTGGCATACTTTAGGGACTTTTGAGATCATTTTGATACCACATGAAGTTAATTGCAAATCAAGTAAATCTCAATGACTGATTTTGCATTTTTTTTTTTCTTAAGATATTTATTAGATAAAAATGTTGTATATAACATTACTCTTAAATAATTCACATGATGAAGGTTTGGATAGTTCAGATCACGGTTAGAATCGAGTCAACCTAATATAACCCTAGTAGACATGGATGAGCCCAAACACCTCCCGTCAATATCAATGCCGCCTTCTCCTCGGCCTTTTAATCAAGAAACTATAGGACTGAAATCATTTTTGAATCAATTTCCTATTTAGATTTTATTTTGAATCCACAAATAACAATGACAGAATTAATTATTCTTTTGCAACCAAATGCTCCCAAATAAAATACAAAATGCATTGTAATAAACATATTGAGTAAAATGGTAAGGCCATCAAAACCAGTCAAGGCCAAATATATTGCTTGCTTCAAGCATTAGAGGTAAAGTTGAAGTTGGCACAAGTTGTTTGCCAAAAGAATAATGGGGAGCTGAAGCCAAGCTTGGATGTAGCTAATTCAAACTGCAGAAGATTCGTTTAGGATTATGAATGAAACTAGTGTCTATCGTTTCTGTGTTTGTTTGTATTGCCTTTCAGTTTGCGCCTAAGATCGTCCAATACACGCTTTGGCTTTGCAGAACAAGATCAATATGAGGCACAACCGGGCCGACATGTGTTTTTTGAGCTAAAACACGCCCCAAAGGGTGCCATCGACGCCACACTAGGGACATTTGCTAGCTGTCTACTGAAAAGCCTCAATGACAGTCTTGTAGATTGTGGTCTCCATGACAGTATAACGATTAACTGTGCTGATTTTGGTTCCACCAAAGCCTTGTGTTTCTCAATGGACAACAATGATGCATTTAATGGGACAACTTTTCTATTGATTTTCAGAGTCTACCCAGAGGAATTGGCCACCATGGTCAACGGGCTAGTTTGACGGGGACAAGAGGGGTCCTTTGGTTTAGTTGGCGATGGGGCATCATTGGAAACTGGAAGACAAGAGCTTTGGGATGGAATGATGGTGTGGCTATGGAAGGGGAGAGGAGGAAAAGGAGGGAACAAAAGACAAGGAAATGAAATGAGGAAGATATAGGAGCCAATGGTAATGATCCAAAAGAAAGTGAGTTTTGTGTGTGGGGGAAGTAGGAGACAATGATTGTATAGGGGTAGTATTTTCTAGTTTCGTCGATAACGTTTTCTTCTCAAACTACTTTCAATTGCGATAATATTTTTTTCTCAAACTATTAAAAATTGTCAATATCCCCCTTAATATCGAAAATACCCTTTATAAAATTCAAAATATAAAAAAAAAACTGAAAAAAAAAATTTAAAAAAAAGGAGTGGATTAAAAAAAAAAATTGTTTTTGTTAAGTAAAAGAATTAAATATTTCTTTTTTTAATTTGTTTTTCAAATTTATAAGGATATTTTTGTCTTATTAACAAAAAATTAGGCCAATTTTTATCTTTTTGCTAGTTTTTAGGGGACATTATCAATTTTTTGGTAATTTAAAGGGACATTATCCCAATTAAAGTTTAGAGAGGATATTGTCAATTGGATGATAGTTTCTTTTATATATCCCTGATTTGAAATTCTTTATGTCGCATTGCATACTAATTCGTGGTTCTTTCTTCCCCCAACCCTTACTATGCAAGATTGAATTTTCAATTACATCATCAAAAACCTCTAAACCATTTCCTACTACCTATTGGAGTGTTTTTAGGTCCTTAACATAAACATACAGAAATACTTGGACAAACCTCAACATACACAAGAAGATAATAAGCTGGCCAAAGAACTAACAAATACTTAAAAGAAAACGTAAGTAAAAAAATATGGATCAACTTGTGGATTCCTTCTGTTTCTTTGTTTTCCATTTCATCCCCTGTATCTTTAAATATCAGTACAGGTGTCACAATGGAAATATCCGGCATCAATCATGATTCTACAAGCAAATAACATCGCATCATACAACCATGATTCTACAAGCAAATAACAGAACATCATACAACTAGGAACAATTGAAGAGCTTAGTATATTATAGGATTTCATTGCTGCTGGCTGCCTATAAAGATAGTTTTAAAATCAGGGAATGAAGCACACCCGGTTCATTATGGGTCGGCATGTCCAGCAATATCATCGTCGCTAGAACCACTTTCTTCGTCACTGATGTCCTCATCGCTACTCTCAAGTTCAGCTGTGGAATTGGTGATAGCCTCCTTCTTTGCATATCGCTCACAGTATTCTGTTACAAATAAAAGTGGAATCCTTATATGATTCCAGATACGGCATTCACTGTATAATTTAAGAAACAATCTCAAGGAAGCATACAATTTATTTTTTTTAATAACATCGAACCTCACTAAGGCAGGGCAGGGAGTAATCCCCAAATACACGACCCCACCCGCTAAAATCAGGATGTCCAAGTCTACGGCTCATCCCAAGCCTGTCCTTTGACCACTAGGTTGCACCCTTATGGGTTAGGAAGCATACATTTTACTGATACTTAAGTGACTAAAGGATTTCCCCTCTGCTATTCTTTGAAGTAGGTGGTACCAACTTATTGTGGAATATAAATTCAATATTGAAGTACTTGGGAATTAAAATAGTTAATGATACAATAAAAGAATCTCGGAAGGATCTTGTATCAGGGCCACAGGCAGAAAGTTGATGATACACCTTTTGATGGGCCTTCCTCAGGAGATTTGTAGTCAGACCACCATGTTTGTCTACTTTTTATGTTCTTTCTCTTATACTAATTAAATGAATAAATGAACAAGATATATTAGGCAGTCCTAAATTATCCTATCAGCCTAAATTTCATTTCACACAAAAAATGTCATGTATTACGCTCTAGGAAGCCCTCTGAGCCACTGCAGATTGATTCCAAATTGCAAAATTTCAGATAATCCTTGAAGTTGGTTTGCAAGAAACCTGAGCATTGCAAAAAGAAAGATTAGACAGTAATCAAATTTTCACCTTTTACTTTCTGATCATACTGCTTCCGATCCTTCATCATCAACGATGCGGCATCCCCATTAAGTGGGTCGGAAGGATTTGGATAAAGCAAAAGTTGCGGAAGGAAAACTTCAAATACATTTAACAGATCTGTGGAAGCAGAAACCATGGGTATATTATATGAGGAATCCAAGTGAATCCAGAAGGCTTAGAGAGAAATAAAGAGAGAGAGTTTGCTGACTTGTGCAAGGGTAAAAGAATACAAAAAGATTGTTCATGAACATTGTAACAGATTCCAACCAGGGAGGGAGAAAATGGGGACCATAACACATGAAAACAATGAACAGAGACACCTGTAGAAAATAACCTACACAATAGTTGAAGCTTTTACTAAAAAAAAAAAAGAGGGTTGATAATTGATGATTACCAAACATTGGACTCCAAGATTGATTAATAACATCCAAGCACACAGAACCAGATCTGCAATTGGTGAAATAAAAAAACCAAAGTCAGCCTTCTTGACAACAATCTTAAAAGAATATTACCATAAGTCAGTTTTCAACTGTTTATGAAAAAATCAGCAAAGCAATCATATTGTCATTAGTAGATGCTTCTCAAGAAGAAGTAGCCAGCCAGAGTGTTTTGAATTGTAATAGAACTGATCTTTATACGACCAAGTCTTCCAGCTGCTTTGTTCAAGCAGTTAAAATATTACTAGGGCAGAAGAGTTTAGTTGGAAATGATAAGAGATGAGATTGCTTTTCAAGATATAAGTTGCTCACAGCTCATCAACATTTGGGTGGTATATCTTGTTCACAAACCCAATAGAAGGAGACTTGTATGGATAAGCATCAGGAAGCTCAACACGGATTTTCCAAACCCCGCCTTCATAAAGGCCTGAAACCATCACAGTCATATAAGGATCAAAACCTTATCAAGAATTTGAATTTAAATTTAATTTTCCATTATCTCTATGCATCATGTAGCCCTGTAAGTCTATGGCCATCAACAACAGGAAGATAATGGATAAAGCACGCTTAAAGTAAAGGTCATTGGACAAGGAACACAAATGTTTCTGGGTGAGATAGATATTAAGGATCTTTAGCAACTTACAAGGAAAGGTAATGGATCTCTTTTCTCTTCAGTAATATTTAAACGCATACAGACCACAAAATTTTCAAGGACTTAGCCAAATTAATATTCCTTAGGATTGATTAGCAAGTAAATCTGAATTCATTCATAGAATTCAATCTTACCATGCACCCACAAGGGGAGGGAGAGAGGGAGAGAGGGAGAGAGAGAGAGAGAGAATCCATCAAAACAATTGCAGAAGTACAACACATGATGAGGACATAGAAGCATGAGTAAGGGTAGTACTTTCTTTTGGACCATGGAATTCCACGTTGAATTCATTGAGTCCATCATTTATCATCTCCACAGTATAATCACTCATCATCCTGGACAGCATTAACACATGTGAGAGGTGCCACAATGATGATCATCACTCATAACTTCAGCATGTGAAAATGTAATTGTAATCCTGAAATAAAACTCATGATACAAGGCCAACTTGGTAAAGAGCATATAAATATAACTTCACAAGGAGATTTAACAATATTGAGCAACTCACAACTTCATGACATCCATCTCTCTCCTCTTGCTTGGAGAAGACATCTTAGTTTCTATAAACTAAAACTCCCCAACCTGCTAGGATCCAACAAAGAAACTCATAGCTTTTCCAATTGTTTATTAAAGAATTAACTTCAATAAAATTAATCATACACTTGTGTTCAGCAATATTCAGAGATACAAAATGGTTGAACATAGAATAGTCTAACATACGAGAATAAGCACATACCGGTCTTTGCAAAGATTAACAAGATGTTATATGAGATCGAAAAGCAGGAACCGAAGTATCAGAGACCTCAAATTTTGCTTAACAGCTTAAACTAGGAACAAGGAAGTCACAGATCTGTTGACCCAAAGAAAAAAAAAATCAGCAAATTAAGACATGATAAGAAGATCAGTTAAATCTGAATAAAAGAAAGAAAAAAAAAAACAGAATTTTTCTTCAATAAACCACGGACATCATAAAACAGTGCCATATCAAATAGTTAAACTTCCACCATTAACACCTTCATTTTGTTAAACTTTCAAGATAGGCAAGTCTACAGTTAGAAGGATATCACAAAGGAAATCACCATTTGTGTTGGCAAATCCCAGTGTCAAAACATGGGTGATTTAGATTGTAATTGATAGTATTAAGAGTTGAGTCTGGTTTGAAATTTGGTTCATGGCCTATACTTTATGAAGACTCGCTTGACCCACACTAGAGTATGCAAGTTCAGAGGTTAAACAAGCAAAAACAAAAACTTTGCTCGACTCTCGCTTGAGAAAGACCAAATAGAAACTTCGCTCAACTTTTGCTCAACAGTCACTCGAGTGAGTTTATGGGAATTCTAATTTTTTTTTAAATAGAATTCCTTGTTTAATTCAAATTGTTTCCCTACCTATGAATATCATGCTTTATACAATTTTTTGTGAAGAGATAATAGAGAGGAAACCTAAAAACCCTAGAGAGAGAGAGAGCCTATTCCATTCTCAAGCTCAACCTTTCTTGCTTCTCTCCTTATTATCAAACCACTATAAAATCTTAAATTCTCTTTATGAGTGTTGGGGTTTGGCTGATAAGTTCATTAGAGCTAGAGTTCCAGAGATTGAATGAGTTAGTTCGTGGCAAGTCACTATAGAAGAAGGCCAAGGTATTGGACCTGCTTTGGATTGGATATCAAGAGCGCTACACTTAGGTTTACAAGCCTTGCTTTGAGCCTACAAAGATTTTATGAGTACTTAAACAAGATGTAATACTTTTCTCCTATGGTGAAATTTGTTGTGGCTGAGTGCCTTTAGAGTAGTTTTTCTTTTGAAGAGTTCTTCAAAAATTATATATTAGCCTATTATTATTTGGTCGTCACACATGATATATTAGCCTATTTATGTTGTCTATTTAACAAACAACTATTTAGCCCCTATGCAGCAAAATGATGCAGTAGCACACGTTATCTGTCAAGGATCATTCCAAAAACTCCATGGATCAACAAGTGCATTCCTCTTTTAATTTCCAATCAAGGGCATGACAATAGCGCTATCAAAAGTAATACTAAAAGAATATTCAAAAAGACAATTACATTCATGTAACATATGTAGAGTCAAAATATGTAATTTTAAATCAAAAAAGTTGAAATTGCCTCAACTTGCTGGATTTCCGATTCCCAATGAAATGAGAAATAACACTTGATACAATCTTTTCACATTACAATAACAATTAAAGAATCAAACGGTCTCATGGGCCATCAAAAAATGATCCGAAAAGGCAATAAGTAGTGTCTGATGCACAATGCAACCACTCAATTCACAACCTCATGCTCCATCTGCACCAACAGAGATAACAAGGGCCAAACAGCAAAACTTGAATCTTTCTATTAAAAAAACAAAAACCATTTCAGTCCAATATTCAAATAAAATCTTCAGATTCCATCAGTCATATCAGCAAACAACTAGCGCATAACGACCAATACGTTAAAATTTAAAAAGAAACAAAAAAAGTTGGTGGAGGTATATTTATCATCAAAGCCAAAAGTTCCATAAATTTCTAAGATTATACACAAACTGCTCTCACAACAAGATCTATGAACTACCCATAAGAAAATCCAGAGATACCCAATAAACAATCTTGCCCCATTTGATTGGTTCCCTGACAAAATGCGAGAAAATACAAAGAGAAACTATCTTACAATTTGCCACTCAATTTCAGTAGAGCAAATGCCACGGGTTGAAGCTTGGCTTTCTGATCGGAGAGGAAAAGTCCCCAGAACCAAACAGAAAAAAGAGATGGGAAAATCGGAAATTTCAGAAGCAAAATACACGGTAAACACATTAGAGGGAGAGAGAGAGATAGAGAGAGTGTAAGGGGGATTAAGTTTCGACATGTTCAGACCCACGCGTTGGAAAGACAGTAATGCACGTGGCAGCGAGCTTTGCGATAGTCTAATTAGTTCGTGGTTGTATGATTTAGCATTTAGGTCTACATCATTTTGGTTTTATTAATAAGGATTAAATACCTAATACTTATTGGGAATTTATAACTTTATTTTTTCTCCTTCTAGATTTGATTTTGATTATAAGAGGTTTTTGTGATTTTGATAAATAAGCAAATTAGTTCTTCTGCCAATTAAAAGTTGACATTTGACACAAGTGGCAACGTCTTCACTGCCACCAAATTTAATTTTTTTCTAAAAAAAAAAAAAAAAAAAAAAAAAAAAATCCTTCGCCGTTTGAGCCGCCCCCTTTGGCCATGGGAGTGCCTTTTAAGAGTATTTGGGCTTTTGTAGGAGTAGTAGGCTTTTAATTGGGCTGAATCTTGGACCTGAACTTAATTATTTTTTATACCCTACGATCAAATACTTATATAATTGGTCCTCAGTGGTAGCTTAATCGGTTAGAGACCACGCCTCATAAAGTGAAAGTTGCTAGTTTGAATCTCTTCCCCCTCTTGTGTGAACATGTCCAAAAAAATTGATTATGTTTTTTTTTTTCACTAACAACAATATTAATTCAACGAAACCCAACGGTGATCCTAAGGCGAACGAATGTACAAAAGTTCTTTGGTTTCGAGTTCTTGCATGTTACAGATTTATTTGAACAAATTTTATGATTTGGACTCACTCTCATCTCTAATACATAATTATTGATATTGTAAATCACTCTCATATCTTGTATGTCTATTATATTTTCTACTGAGCATAAGAAGTAACGCAGAATTAAAATAAAAAGCATGTACATAGTAAATCACATCGACACAGATATTTTGGTGACGAAAAGCCAAAAAAGAAATCTTTTAAAAATCTCTCTAAAAGTAAATCATCAATCATCATGTACTCCTAAATCATATGCTTTTACTAATTAATGACGTGTTAAAATATTGAGATAAGTATTGATATAGTTGCATTACCAGTAGTAGCTGATGGGCCTCCAAATCTTGTAGAGTTGGAGAACGTAGTGTATCTTCGATCGGTTCGCCTCCCTTTTGGGTGTCGATTTTCTTATTCAGTCAGGGAACATTTGGCCGGTTGAGGAAGTATATATTCTTGATCATATCACACGTACAGGACAATATCATTGAACTGCAAGAAAAATAGGAAAAAATACATTAGTATTAAACTTAAAAAATATTATGATTGTAAAATTTTCAGTCGGCATTTAAACCATATATCATATATATCGACGTTGCCTACAACGGTCCAGGGCTCAATCTCGTTTTGGTTTAATTTGTGGTCAACTTGATATATATATAGAGATTAACATGTATTTATTCTTTTATTTTTGGAAATCATTCCAGTCTAGTATCAATTATCATTAATTGATGAAAGATTATGAACATAAAGCTCTTACATCATATACCAAAAGTTTTGAGAAAATTATAGCCGAAACTACAAGGTTAATTATAATACATACATAACAATCTGACATACAAGACCTATCTATGACATCAAAATCCGTTAAGCCATAACTAATTTTCAGTTGTAATAACAGGTCTAGTCCAGACAGACTCAATCCGATACATAAGTAGCAACATCTTCCTGCCGAAACTCATCATCTTCAACTCGCAAGCCAGGAAACGGAAAACAGAAAAAACAAGGAAAAAAAAAAAAAAACACAAAAGCCCACAAAACACCACCGAAACAAGACTACTGGATGATTCTGGCCAGAGCACAAAAAATCCACAAGCAGGTATGTGCGAGTCACGATCCATCGTGGGGTTGCCGGAATCAAAAACGGTAGGTGCTGTTGGAAGCAGGCGGGGTCGGTGCGCGCGGTAGAGGGGCGTATGTTGAGGTGGGTCTGACGGAGAGACGTAGATCGAGCTTTGAATAGCATGATCTAAGAGCACCATCAACCCTGGAAAAAGACATGACGGTAATAGTGGACGACACATCTGGCGTGGTGGCGCTTGGGTCTATAACAAAGGAAAGTAAGCAAAAAAAAAAGGTGAGGAAAGAGTCGGGGAAGGGAGGGGAGGGGGAGTCCCCCCGATTAACATTTTTTTTTTTTACATGTCCGCACAAAAAGGGGAGGGGGATTCGAACTAGTGACCTCCGCTTCATTAGGCGTGGTCCCAGCCGATTGAGCTACCTCTTGGAGACCCCCTGATTAACATTTATTAATTGATCAAAGATCGATTTAATATATAAGCGGGTTGAGTATTATTACTACTATATTCATCAAATATTTAATTAATACTAATTAACAAGGAGCAAAGAAAGCAGATTTATTGATCAAGAATTGGGTATTTACGTCTTTGCATTTCTTGCTTCTCTTTACAATTTACAAACCAAACCGACATATAACAACGTTAAAAATTATCATCCATCGATAATTAGATAGAGCATGCAAGAAGAGATGGACAACTTACTTATACCTCCACAAAGAAAATTCGTGCATGATATCCCGTGCCAGTTCACGGCCATATCGGTGTCTTCCTTCTCCTTGGCTTAGAAGACGAACATTTTTTTCTTTTGAATCCAACAAGCTTCTCACCATCAATGATTTTATTTTGACCTTTCCAAGTACCGCACCCAACTGTCCTTTCAATCATTACCTTTAAAAAAAAATTCTCACTTTGGAGAAGACATACAAAGTTTTATTGGAGTTGTCAAATAGAATCCATGGCTCTTTGTTGCCGTAGATGTTGCAATAGGTGACAACATCGGAGAGCAGTGGCTCTCCCTTCACCTTCATCTGAAGGTGGTAGAACACAAGTTCTTTGTCGGTTGGCACAAAGCAAAACCCCATAGGTGTTCCTCGCATATTGAAATGAACAAAGAAATCCTAAAGCAAAAGTATGTATGATCTTTGGTTTGTAGTTCTTGCATGCCAACTGCTCGATCTATTTAGATCATGAATTTCATCATCTCCATCTTGCTGGAATTTTTGGTTTCCTCCAATACTTCAAAACTTAGAGGTAACAAAAATTGCATGCTTTCTATTCTTAACCACGAATAAATCTTGCATATTATCCCAATGGCTTGTTTGAATAATGATTTCCATTTTCATGTTCAGTTTAATGACTATAATTGTTCAAATAATGTGTCAAGGGTCACAAAATTTTCATTTACATATCACACTCTTTTTTTTTTTGTTAGGTGAATTGTATTTCATGACATATTTGTGGAGTACTATTCATTACACATTATCAAGGCCATACAAAAGATTGATTAGTTCAAAACATGATATGTAACAAAAAAAAAGAAAAAAAAGTACTCAAAATTTACATATATATTAATGCATCTTGGTGACTTTTATTTGTCCAGTCACTTATTATCACCATGAAGTGGCACGCATGATCTGAAGTTACCATGAAACTTCGCACCTTATAAAAAAACTTTGGGTTAATTATTTTTTTAGTACTTGTTTTCACTTTTTTTTAATTTTTTTTTTTTTTTATCTCAATTTCAAATAGTATCACAGATGGTATTGAGCTTATTGGAAAAGATCAACTTAGTACTTTCATCCGGCAAAACTAACAAACTGCCACGTGTTGCCAAATAAAAATGCTATATGTCCTAAAAAAATAAACCTTTAAAAAATTTAAAATTAAAAAGGTCACCTCATTTTGACCAATGGGGGTGGTTCAGCCACCCCAACGGCCAAAAAGGGGTAACAAATTGTAACGACCTAGATTTTAAAACTCTTATTGAAATAATATTAAATAGATTAAAAGGATAATAAATAAATTAGAGCAATAATATATGAATTAACGATATTAAATAATTATTTGGTGTTAAGGGTATATATTACATTGATTGTTGACCTCTTTTGAAAATTACTTTAATTCTCAAATTTAGATTCATAAGTGTGTTTATGGGCATAATTAAACCCAATTTAGTGAATACATTTTTTATATTAATGTTTGGTGAAGTCAAAAATCAATTTGAAGTTTTTTAGCTTTTTTTGCCTAAAGAGCAGTGTCTTAATTTTCATACTGTCTAATAAAGATTAAAACTACTAAGGAAAGGTACCAAGGTTAGCCACTTTTGTTGAAATCTTGAAGGCTTCTAGTAAGAATGATTATTAGAAATATCATAGTCATTTAATATGGCAAGTGGCCAAGTGTGAATGCAAGTAGATAAAGTCTAATTGAGTTAGAAACTTTGTACAGGCCAAAAATAGAGTCAAACGAACTTGGATAAAGTCGAACCAAATATAAAAAATGTTTGTCTCGGAGTCCTCTATCTACCCTCAAAATTTCATGTCAATCGGAATACGTTTGGACATAAAAAAATGTATCGGAGTACACTGCCCTCATTTTAGACGAAAATGCTAAAGTAGACTAGGTTCATTGTTTTGGTTGAATACATCTCAACTCTTGGATCAAAAGTATGAAAATGAATCCTAGCCATTCATTCTCTTATAGATAGAAGCTTGTATTTAACCCTTAGATCAAAATTATGAAAATGAATCCTAGCCATTCATTATCTTATAGATAGAAGCTTGTATTAACCCTTAGATCAAAAGTGTGAAAATGAATCCTAGCCATTCATTATCTTATAGATAGAAGCTTGTATTAACCCTTAAATCAAAAGTGTGAAAATTAATCCTAGCCATTCATTCTCTTATAAATAGAAGTCTAAGTAAATTCATTTTTCACTTGAACTCTTTTACATTCTTAGTAAGTAAGGATAGCTTGCTCCTCCTTTCATTCTCTAAGTCAAAAATCATATGGCCTAAATCTTTATATAGTGTTCAAGTGTCCTTGCTTTTCTAAACTAGTTACCTAGAGAAGATTTGGTGGAGTTCTACTTCAAGGTTTATTGGATAAGTGTTTCTTGTGTAATTATAATGATTTATTGTTTGTATTATTTGTTCTCATCTAATTGTTTAAGACCCAATAAGCTTATGATGTAAAATAAAGTAAGAAATAAATTAATGATAAGAGGTCATAGACAAATTGATTAAAGACTTATGATATTATCTATATTTATTATATATATTATTTACTTTACAGCTTTTATATTCAATCATTTATTTTATTGTCATTTAAATTTTAATTCATATTTTTGGCGGTACGGACCATTGGTCTCAATCCCTAAATATGAATTCAGTATTTATATTCAGTCATTTATTTTATTGTCATTTAAATTTTAATTCATATTTTTGGCGGTACGGACCATTGGTCTCAACCCTGAAATATGAATTTAGTATTTATATTCAATCATTTATTTTATTGTCATTTAAATTTTAATTCATATTTTTTGCGGTACGGACCATTGGTCTCATCCCTGAAATATGAGTCATGTTTTATATATATTATTTATAATACTAGTTTTTATTTAGTGATACTGACCATTAGCCTCGTCACAAAAAACTAATTCAGGAATAAAACTATTTATAAGTAACTATTTCAGATTTATATAATAAAATGAGTAAGTAAAGATGAAGTAACGAATAATAAATAAATATAAAAGATGAGGGTCTTTAAACAATGATATTATTTGAGAATGAACTAATATGTAAATATTGTTGTATGTATGTATTTATATGCAGAAGTGGAGCAGAATTCTACACTAAGGAGTATAAGTATGGATGTACTTACTGAGTATTAGCTTTGTTTTATTGTCATAGGGATTCTTATTTTGTCTTATTGATATAATTTTGCATTACAACTGTTGTATAATGTGTCTAATAATATGGGTTGATAAGATAGTCACCTTAAGAACAAGCTAGGTGGATTGCAGCGAGGAATTGTCGGTATCTCAGTGGATGGGGGTATATAACCGTCCAACAGGCCTAATATATAATTAAGCTGGGGCGGTATAGTCGCCAGCACCAAACAGGTAAAACTCTAAAGTGTGAGTGACATAACGGACGTGAATAGGCTGAGAGCTCATGACGAGAGGTCTGAAAAAAGATTATCATAAAACACAAACTAATACGTCACTACGCTGCATTCGCACTTCATTCTTCATTATATATTTTATTTCTTAATCTTACTTTGTCTCAAACTACTTTTTTAGTCTTTATTTATAGGAAAATAGATTACTCACTTGTTTGTCTATGTAAACATGATAACGTCATATTTACATAGACCTTGATGCATGAATAGAAAGTGAAGACGATGGTCCTTTTATTGGTTTTGATGGTTGATAGATCATCTACTGCGAGATTGATGCTTACTCAATGAAGCAAGTCTCATTTATGTTAATCGCTTTTATTACATATTATGATGTGTGCGAACTTGACAAATATTACTATATGAATTTGGTGCCGTATGTGGCATATATTTGGTACACCTCGTGTGAACATATGTTGTAATGAAAACCATATTTCTATTTTTATTAAATAATATATCACCTCGAGGTACTTCAGCCAGCTCAATTGTGTTGTGCAAGTTATTCCTAGGCCATATATATATATACATATTCCGCTGTAAAATTGTATTTCTAAAATTGCAACGTAATGACTTTGATATTTGCTAGTTCAAATATCGGGGCGTTATACAAATTGCCACGTGTTGCCAAATAAAAATGTCATATGTCCTAAAAAAATAAACCTTAAAAAAATTTAAAATTAAAAGGTCATCTCATTTTGACTGTCGGAGGTGGTTCGGCCACCCCAATGGCAAAAAATGAGTAGTTTCGGCATGGAGCTTGATTTGTGTCCTGAAAGTTGATTGGGACAAAATCATCCGACTGCAAGAAAAAAAGGGGAAAAAAAAAAGAAAAAAGAAAAAAAAAAAGATTAGTGTTAAACTTAAAAATATTATGATTGGAAATTTTTGAAGTCATCAATAGGTATTTTCCCCCATTTTTCTTGCAGTTCAATGATATTGTCGTGTGTGATATCAAAAATACTTCCTCAAGCGGTTCAAAAGATGTGCAGATGAACATTATTAAATTCCAAGCCAATGCTTGTAACAATAGCATTGACACCAGCAGCTGCGAACGATCCTTAGAAATCAAGACATCAGCTTTCATAACACAAACACAATCTCAAATATACCTTTAATCAATATTTTATTGATTAACAATTATCTCTTTGTTGAGCTACAATTATAATCCTATCGAAACTTTTTTTAATTTGAAATCATTAAGGATACTTTGATAATTCAATAAGGGTTAAGGAGTTCCTAGATTTATGTATAATTATTGACCCCTTAGCATTTTTCGATAAGATTTTTTTTTTTTTTTAATCTAAAGTTTTCTAAGGCTTTTACGATCTCTATTCATTTTAGGTGAAAAAAATGGGGGTTAAATCCTATTTTAGTACTTGTATTTATTTTTTTAAAAAAAAAAAAATTTGTCAAAAAGCTCAAATTGAAAAACAAAAAATACCATTCAAAACACATTAACAAACAGATCCTAAAAAGATATAAGAGAACTTCACTTTGGCCCTTTGAATTTTCACGCGATTTGACAAACTCTCTAAACTTTAAAATTTCACACTTTAGACCCTTGAACTTTCAATTGCTCTCAATGTGAACCATTCCATCAGATTTTAAACGTTACATGATGTATATATTCCTGACTTTTGTATAAAATTCTAACTTTCAAAACGTTTTTTTTATTTTTATTTTTTAAAATCAGAGATATTTTAGTCTCTTTTTTTGTTGTATTTTTAATGGCTAAAATTAATGGAAGAATTCTAATTGAAAGTAATTAAAAGTTCAAGAATCCAAAATAAGAGATTTTAGAGTTTAATGAGAGTTTGTCAAATCGTGTGAAAGTTTGAGGACCAAAGTAAAATTTTCCCAAAAATATAAAATGCGGACACCACATTATAGACAAATCGATAGTTAAAACCTACAAATTAATCATATCCTTTTAGCTGAAGATTCGTTAATTAAGCAGAGAATAGTGCATCATGGACTGTAAATATGATAATATAGTAAATGAGGAATTCTGCATATACTTACTTCTATTTCTTTACGTAATTTTTTTCACGTTTATATGTTGCTTTTAAAATTATTGAACTTTTAAAATTATTATTTAGTCAAAATTCAATTATTATTTAGTCAAAATTCAATAGAAATTCATTTTATATCATTGATAATTGATGGTTTTAAAAGTTAGCGATGAATGTGAAAAAATTGTGTAAAAAACTACAAATCAATCATATCCTTTTAGCGGAAGATTCGCTAATTAAGCAGAGGATAGTGCATCATGGACTGTAAATATAATGCTATTAATAAATGAGGAATTCTGCATATACTTTCTTTACATAATTTTTTTAGGCTCATATGTTTCTTTTAAAATTATTATTTAATCAAAATTTAATGGAGATTCATTTTATATCCCTCGATAATTAATGATTTTAAAAGTTAGCTGTGGATGTGAAAAAATTGTGTAAAAAAAACCAATAAGTGTAGCATTATTCTTTAGGAATATTAATATGTAATAAGAAAATATACAGAAAACAAATTAATCTTGATCGAGATAAAAACAAGAAGTCATGTCTGGTTCAATCTAAGAACAGATTCCAATGCATAAACTTGCAGCCTCAAATGTAGAATGTAATTAGCTGTCTGAGCGAAAAGGTTGTCAGGTTGGAGACCATCCCCACCAGGCACAATCCTCTGGAGCTTCTGAACCTTCATCTGAACCGCCCGTTGCCTTCTTTTCCCTCTTGATCTCCTGATCACTTTCACTGCTCCCATCATTTTATCCTCACTTTGGTTGCATAAATCTTCGCATGCACCCAACCCCATGATCAGAAACTCTCGAGCCCAACAATGGCGATTATATATATATTATATATGACTATATGTGGAAATGTGCAAGTGTCGAAGGGTTTTTATACAGATCTAGTAGTAGTACTGAGAGTGATGAGACAGAGAGCAGAGCTGGCATGTGAGGGGCAAGTGGTTTGTGGAGAGAAATCAGTTTTACACAACACACGTGTTTGGCAGCTTTTGCATGCGACTATTAGCCACTAGTTTTCTGTACTCGTACGTAAGAACTAATAACCCTAGTCCCTAGTTCCATTGAATCATGACACCTGTCCTACCCTGGATTGGTCTCCACGTCGTGAGGATGAAGATGCAAGCAGAATGAACGTGTGTCCATTGATTGTGGATAAGCTTCTTTCCCCTGCTCGATCTATCAGCCTCATATATAGTCCTACTATTTGGCCAAACCTAAGCTTTCTGTCGATTCTTTTGGCTATTTTTCTCTATTTTCTAATCATACATGTTAAAGATTGTGTTTAGTGAAACACCAACACTATTCTCTTGTATTTTAAGTGATTTTTTAATTAGGATCATAATTAACTCTATTAATACTGATTTGATGATGCTTTTTGCCTTAATCAATGGCTATTAATAATGGCCGATTGGAGAAATTCATCATTAATCAATGGCATTGAAATCAAGGCCACGGGGGGTGTGGATTGCTGATGATGAGTGATGGTGGATAATGGATATGGTGGTTGGGAGGAAATTAAGCAGGGACATCCTCAAGACAAATGAATTTTATTTCGTGGTTGAGGTCTTCTGATAGTGAGTAATTCTTTTTTTACCTGTAATAAGACAAAAGAGGCAAACTCCAAATTACACATCATGGATAATTTGACCATTCACTTCTTTTTTCGTCAGATGGACTTAATGGTTAATTTGGACAAAAGGGGTAAATTTCAAAACCCTACTTTTTCTTTCAATTGGGTGGTCTACAACAAAACAAGATAGTTAGGTATTGAGAGAATAGTGACAATTAAGACATAAACATGATATAATCGTTCCATTTTTAATGTATCTCTTAAGAGTATTAACTTAACTTGAAAAAGAAATGAAATTTTAATGAAAAAGAGAGAAATGAAGAGAATCTGACAAACACATAATAATATTGGAAAAACTTATGTGAAGAAGAGGAGATAGAGGAGGCTTAATGTTACGGAATTTATTTTATTTTTTTCCTCCCTCAAGGACATCATGAGCAGTTTACAGAAGAATTATCTTGGTCGCCAGGGATTCCCCCCATAGTAGTAAGCAGTACCAACCATAAGTGCTACTGTAGCGCCTTGCACAACCACACGAGCTCTCATTAGCTTCTGACCCAACTGAGAATTGCCTTGTCTGAAACTGATTAAGCCAGCCGTGAGCACTCCAGCTGTAATCAGTGCACCTGAAACATTTTCATCCATCAAACAAACAGATACTAAGTATTCATTTGAGAAAAAAAGAAAAAGAAAATTACAGCTTAACCATCCAACAATATGCAGCTCAATATTTGATTAACCTAATTCTGTTAATTACCAAAATCATACTAGTAAGTGAATTTTGGCCAAATATTGCCACCTATAGAAAACAATAATTCCCACGAAAAAGGAGTTAGTGGGCAAAAATCGAAACATTCTTATATGAAAACCTTTTATAGGAAAAACAAAATGATGGATATGTATTATAAGCAGTAGCGATGGTGATGCATGTCACTTATTCATGCTGGAGACATCAAGAGCAATCATAAAGAGTTGATGAATGCAACAGTTAGCATATCACATTTTCACGTACAACTAAAGGCATATAAAGATATATAATTTTACCATCCGGAATATGCAGTGTACTGAACACCCAACCCATTTGGCAAACCACAGTGATCTAGGTTTGAAGTAATATTGGTAGTCCTGAACAAATTTTGGAAGTCTTCCATTAAGGCACCATTACTACACCAGAATACTATCCTGTACGAAACAGATTAAAGCCTACCCATCATATCTTCCAAAAGGCCAACTCTAGAGCTTCCTAGAAGCTCCTCAGAATACCATTTCTCTTCATACGCCTATACTTCCACACTAGAACCTTTCTCCAAAAACTCTGTCATTAACCATCTCCAGAGCATTCCATCTCAAGAGCATGAATCATAGAAAACCAATCATACAGAGGGTGGAACAAAGACTGCCACAACTACCCTTTGAAACAGGGGGAGGTCAGGAAGCTGATCTCAGAACACAAGCTGTCCCTTTGAGGGCTTGTTGAAACATAAGTGAAGGAAGTTAATAAAGATTTATGTTTTGAGAAATTTGGCCAGAGAATGGAAGGCTATCTGTAATTACCAGTTTCATCCTAGGGGTGATATATGGGTTTGTTGGAACCTTAAGGAGCTGGATGTGTCTATTATTGATAAGTCGGATCAGGTCCTGCATCGTAAGGTTTCAGTTATATCTAGTTCTTGAAGTTGTTTTGTGTCTGTTGCTTATGGAGAGAATTGCAATAGGAAGAGGGAGTCTCTTTGGAACAATCTTTCATCCAGTGCTTCTGCTTTAGGCATGTGGTCCAAGATTCTAAGAAACATGGCAACATATGCACTCTGATACGCAAAGCACTAAACTTTCACAATGGCAAATAAATTTTCTTGGACTCTTAATATACAAGACCCAACCATTGCTACAAAAAGATGTCTATGCTAAACGATTGTGTTTTTCACAAACATATTCAAATAAAAAATAATGATCAACAGGGAACTTAGTTACACAAATGAAAACGCAACCCAATTATATAAAACACGCTTGAGCGGTAATGCCTAAAGCTTTCACCCTAGATGTGCTGCCATCAAGCTGACCCACCCATGCGTTACGGACAATTTGCTAATTTTTTCCTTGGCAAAGATACAATCTGTTGTTCAGTGCATCAAGAATGTCTTAGAAAAGTTTGCTTCTCCCTCAAGTTTGAATCCTAATCCTTCTAAAAGCACTTTTTATTGTCCTGGGATTGCTGAGGGTTTGAAGGGGCAAATAAAGGAGTGTTTACAAATGAGGGAGTAATTTCTGCCAGTTAGGCACCTAAGTGTGCCTTTCATTTCTAAAAAACTTTCGGTTGGGGACTGTGAGGTATTATTACAAAAGATCTCGGGGGAGAGGGGATTCTTGGTTGTCTAAACACTTTTCTTTTTTAGATAAGTGATTACCATCGTCATCTTCGGTATTGTATAGTATCCAGATTTCCTGGTCCAATATTTGTATCCTACCTAAAAGGATCATAATTAGGTCTATTGAACAAAAAATTTCAATAGATTTTTGTGGAATGGTAACTCTAAAGGTCCAACGAAAGCTAAGATTGCAGGGGATTCAATTTGTGGGCCCAAGGAAGAGGGGGGTCAGGTTTAAAAAGAGTTAAGGAGTGCAATAAGGCTGTGATTTTAGGCATATATGGAACCTTTTTGCTCAAGCTGGTTCCTTGTGGGGTGGCTTTGTGATATATCTTTGTTTTGTGTAAATGAAAATTCATTCATCCAAAAAAGAACAGTAGCAATTATGCCTGAAAATTATCGATATACATTTACCAAATGGCCAAGACCATTCCTAACGATCTAACAAACACAGCCAATACAACACAATCCATCCCATAACCAGATAAAATTGCATCAACTGCACCATTTCTGTTAGAACCACAAACTCAATTCCTACCACAATATTTAATCAATACTAAGCTGAGGTTGTTAAATCCAATAAATAAGCTTCCTCCAATACCTCGTACAAAACTATTGCCTTTTCCTCTTTGTTAAGGAAACCCAGATGAACATTACATAACCCACATCAGAAAAAATCCCAAATTGACCCAAAATAAATAAATAAATAAATAATTAGCGTAAGTATCACTTCAAAATCAAGAAAAATCAAACACACCAACCAAATAGACAACTAATGTACAAACTAAAATTAAAAAAGAATTGAAACAAACAATAATTAAAAAAAATCAAATCAAATAAGCCATGAAAAATGAAAATGGGTTTACCAACAGGTACAAGAGGGTTCCTGACACGCTTCTTCTCCGGAAAAAATTCGTCCAAATTGGGAGTAGCCTCACCCATCTTTTCCATATTACAATTGTTTCCTATTGCAATAATTTTACCAACAGAGAAAACGGATCAGACCCAGAAAACCAACAGATTATCGAAGCGCAGGTGACCAAAAAGACGGAAAAT
Organism: Carpinus fangiana; assembly: GCA_006937295.1. Classification (NCBI taxonomy): domain Eukaryota; kingdom Viridiplantae; phylum Streptophyta; class Magnoliopsida; order Fagales; family Betulaceae; genus Carpinus; species Carpinus fangiana. The sequence goes on along the minus strand of CM017328.1, from coordinate 3,638,232 downwards.
CTGCAAAATGTGCGTTTATTTTTGTGTCATTTTGTTTTTGACCTTCTGGGCACCAGAGCGGTGGGATATTTTGATACGGGTCTGGATGGTCCTCCACTGGAATTGGGCTTTTCTGTGTGGACAGAATGTGTTCGGCGATTAATCAGTAAAAGTTTTCGGACGTCCTTGGACCTTGGGTGTCCAATTTTGGTACATGTTGTTTCACGTTTGTAACTTTATAAAAAAAGAAAGTAAATGATTTTTTAAAATGACAATTTTACTGGTTTTGCATGTTTATCGAACTACGATTTTCATTAATTTTTCATCCAAAAAATAATGGTCATGTTTGTCACACGGATAAATAGTCGCGCAATGTGACTATTTCATACTTGACATATAGATCCGAGGTCGCAAAGGCACTATAACCTCCACAAGGGGTGGGTCACAAAGTGACCTCCACGAGGGGGCATTACGGAGACTCCGCAGCCTCAATGAGGGGTGAATTTACGGCAAGCATGGTGGACCATGGAAAGAGATCCATGGCTCCAAGCTTTTAATAAATAAATAAAAAGACATTAGGGTATAATTATAACCTAATTTATTGTACTTAATTAATATTTTAACCCAAAAAGTAACAATATCATCTTTAAAAACTCAAGTATTTTTTTTTTTTTTTTTTTGACAAAGCTTAAAATTGGATTTAATTCTACAAAAAAAGGGTATATTGTTGGCTAAGAAACTAACAATTTTTAGTTAGGACTATGTTTTTCTTTCTTTTTCTTTTTCATTGCCTAAAACTTGCATTATTAATCTTTTATGTCGTAGGATGAAGTTGTTTGCTAATTTCAAGTGACAGGTACAATTACTCCAATTTTAATGGAATAGTGAGTATACTTCTTTTAAGACAGGTTTTGAAATCTCAACCTCATTTCTAAATCATGTATTTTCCTTTTTTTAAGGGTACCTATCAGTTTTGTTCCTTATTGGGCCAGTGGCCCAGTATGATGATGACATGGTGCGGGTAAGAATTCCCTGCTGTGCTCCTGCCTGTGCCCGCAGTGCTTCTTCTGGCCTAGGTGGGAAAAAGTCTCCCCCAAGTTTACTGTTTTGTCTTGTTTCTCTTGCACCAATGGAAGCAGTACAAAGACGAGATACTAGAGGTCAGCCAATTCCCGGACTTTGGTGACAGAAAAAGAGAGTGAGAGACATGGGGCTGAGATCCAATTTGGTGGGTTTGGTGCCATTTGCAGCCATGGTGGTGGTGGAGTGCTTGGATGTGGGCTTGACCACACTGAGCAAAGCAGCTATGTCCAAAGGGATGAGTCATTATGTCTTCGTTGTTTACTCAAATGCTCTTGCCACTCTTATCCTAATCCCCTCTTCTTTCATTATCGACAGGTAATCTCCTTGCCCATCAACAAATTCTCATGCTTTTTTTCTGTTTTCATTTTTCTCTTACAATCGACATTAAAGTTAGTTACTTTACCTTTGTTTTCAGAAACAAGAGGCCTCCACTCACCATCTCTGTCCTGTGTAAATTCTTCCTCCTTAGCCTTGCTGGGTATGGAATTTCATAGAAGAGCTCCACTTAATCAATTCCTGAACTGCTAATTGCTTCTTCCTTTTTTTCAATACTTCATCTCTTTGGGTTTTACAGGATAACATTGATGCAGAATTGTGTCTTCACTGGCGTAAGCTACAGCTCTCCTACCCTTGCATCTGCTATGAGCAACTTGGTCCCAGCATTCACTTTCTTGCTTGCTGTAATCTTCAGGTTCTTTTCTTCGCCTTATTTTTTCAACTGTTAGGAGACACAGAGGAAGGGAAGTGCTTGGCATTCAAAATAGTCAGGGCTACAGGCAGAATAGAAGGAGAAATTATGACAAAACCTCTAAATTCTAATGACAATAATGGTGTATCAAAACTGAAATATTTGGATGAATATTCTGACTTAGTTACAAAATTGAGATGGGATTTTCCAGTTCTACTAAAGGGTGTAGCCCTATTGTTCTTTTTTTTTTTTTCTTAATATAATAATCTAGGATGGAAAAGCTAGAATTGAGAAGCTCAAGAAGCCAGATCAAGATCATGGGTACCCTGGTATCAATCTCAGGAGCATTGGTTGTTACCCTTTACAAGGGCCCGCCAATTCCATTCTCTATAAACTCTCTTAATCTTCCATCGCAACCATCTCCATCTACTGTGTTGGCAGCAGCAAATAATTGGATCATTGGAGGCCTGTTCCTTGCAACTGCTAGTTTATGTCTTGCAACCTGGAATACTGCTCAGGTAATAGCAGAGGTGTAATTATCTTTTTTTCATTCATAGCCTGTGTGTCAGTGGAACTGATCTTGATTCATACTATATTTGAAGGCAGCAATTCTAAAAGGGTACCCATCAGAGATGACAATAGTCGCCTTCTATTGCTTCTTTGGGTCAATCCAATGTGCAGCATTTTCTTTGGTTGCAGAAAGAGATCCAAATGCTTGGAAATTAAGGCCTGATATTGAACTAGTCTCTATAATCTATTCAGTAAGCACATTGCATATTGTAATTTATCCAATGATCTTGTCTCTTCGTGTTACCTTGGGTTGCTAGAAACGCTTATTGGCAGTTTTGCATTTTATGTAGGCTGTTTTTGGAAGTGTGGTGACATTTTCTGCATTAACATGGTGCATACATAAGAAAGGGCCTTTGTTTGTTGCCATGTTCAAGCCCTTAGGCATTGCTATTGCTGCTTTGATGGGTGTCATCTTCCTTGGCGATACACTCCATGTTGGAAGGTTAATGTTCTCTCTTTCTTTCCATCATCAATATTGCCAATGTTACCAATTATGCTACTTATCTAGCCTCATCAATATTGCCAATATTACCAATTCTCTTTCCATCATCAATATTACCAATATTACCAATTATGCTACTTATCTAGCCTGATTAAGCAAATTTAATTGTAAATCTGACGCACCAATTACCGTGCAAATCTGTCCTAGGTGTTTTTCGATAGAGTAATGTTATTTAGTAGGCTGTTATACGATTGTCATACAATTGGAGATTACGTAACAATGAAAATCAGCCCCTTTTTTCTTTTTACAAGTACTGATTTTTACTGACACATTATCAAGGTAAATAGTAGTCATATAACAGCTTACTAAATATCATTACTCTTTTAGATAGATATCGAAGGGAAAACCATCTCACGAGGGATGTTATCAATGCTTTTTTCTTTGTCATTTCTGCAAAACATGCTCTCAGCTAAATGGGAAAGAGTCATATGATTGAAGTGCACTTTTCTCTTTTGGTCGGTGGACTCAAAAGTACTCTCAAGTCTAGTGCTGGACTAATCAAGTTGTTTACTATCTTTTGCAGTGTAATTGGAGCAACCGTAATCGTTGCAGGATTTTATGCAGTAATATGGGCACAATCCAAAGAAGAGGATAAGGGTAAATCCAGTGAAGTTGATGGGGTACTGTCACCCTCGCAGAAGACCCCTCTCTTGGAGAGCCAGAGAGATGTATAGAGAGGAGTTGAATCATCACTTGTTTATACACTTATGTACAATATTAACAGGAGGAAACAAAAGAGAAAAATGAAGGGACCAAGTCATATTCCTTGTCTCCTTTCTGGAATTTGTTTTCATGGGTGGATCATAGCATGAAAAATATAGGGCTCCCAAAGCTTTGGGTTCCATTTTGTATTCACAGGTTGAATCTATGCAGTAGTAGTGAACTCTGTTACTGCCTCTCAGCATGAAGCTCATGCAATTTTGGGATTGTGTGATCGCTTGTAGGTCTTGAAATTGGTGGTCAAGATTCCCCCAAAAAAATTTAAAAAATTAAGGGGTGGCCGAAGCTACCTCCAGGCCCAACTGGGGTAGCTGACAACTCCTTAATTTTTTAAAAAATAATTAATTAAAAAAAAATAATACTTGGGATGGGGGCATTTTGGAAAAAAATAAAATAAAAATCAGAATGGTTGAATTGCAACAATTTGAAAGTTTAGGGGGGGTAAAGTCACTTTTTAAACATTGAGGTTAAAAGTGCAAATGAGTGGATAGTTAAGGGAGTGAAATGTATTTTTCCCCCTTTTTTTTTTTTTTCTTTTTCTTTTCTTTTTCTTTTTTTTTTTTTTAATTCAAGCAAAGAAATCTTAAACCAAGGCATCCATTCCATAACAGCCTCCAACAACAGAATTTATATTCTATATGGATTTCAATCTCATATTTAGACCATCTAATTGGATCTCGTAACATCAGGTTTTTTAAAATCATCACTGCCTTGGGGGTGCTTCGGCTGTCCTCTCTAGCCAATTTTAGAGTTGTCCCACCATTCCCTAAAATTTATATTTTATTTTTTTATTATAGGAGATGTGTTGTATTTTTATTAGTGCTAATGTGGCATTCAAAAGATTTTTTTGTCAAAATTTCAAACGAAAGTTCGAACTAGGGAGCAATAGGGAGTTTTAGGTCACTTTTACACCATAAGAAGCTTATAACAAATCAGTACAACCACATAGACTAACTTTGCATTTTTCTCTTAAAAATAATACTAGCGCTTATTTCAACCTCTAAACAGTAACTAACAGCAAGTCAGAACAATTAGGACAAATCCAATCAGATTAATCTTCATCAAGAGTTGATTAGCCACCACAAATTGATATTTTTCTTCGAGTTTAGACTATAAAGAAAGGGAACTTGAAGGGTTGTCAAATTTCAATTGCATAGTGACAGCATATTCCAAGTAGAGAGCATCTTGGGTAAGGAGGTTGCACAAAAGTTTAGAAGATGACATCTAAGCAAATTTTATCAAACTTAAATTTAGAAAAAAAAACCTTGCTGCACCAGATTATACCTTATATCAAATAAAAAATTAATATATTTTTTTTTAAAAAAAAAAATCAGAATTGAGGGGAACGGAGGCTGGCCACCCCTCCCCCACTTGGGGTGGCCGGCAGCCACCACTAGGCTTAGGGGTGGTCGTGCAGCCACTCTCATGGCCTATGGGGTGGCTCGCCGGCCACCCCCCTCCTCCCTCCCCATTTTCGCCGTTCAACCTTGCACCTCGCCATCCGCCGTCACCCCCAGCCCGTCGCCTAGCCCTACACCAACCACAGCCCATCCGTTCGCCCAAATCCCACCTTCGCCGTCCGCCCAGATCCAGCCGCAGCCCATCCGTCTCCCCTAGCCCGTCACCTAACCCCAAGTGGGCATGGGAGTGGCCGGCGAGCCACCCCATGGGCTGGGGGTGGCCGCATGGCCACCCCAACCCCACTTGGGGTGGCTGGCCAGCCACCCTAAGTGGGGGAGGGGTGGCCTTCATTTCCCTTCAATTATGGTTTTTTTTTTTTAAAAAAAAAAAATTTAATTTTTTATTTGATATGTGATATAATCTGGTGTTGAGTTTATTTTTTAAAACTTAAGTTTGTTAAATTTAGCTTAGGTGTCAACTTCTTATTGGTTGCACAAAATTCACCTTTTGTGCAACCTCCTCATCTAAGTTATTCTCTTCCGAGTATCAGTAAAATTGGAATGGAAAACACGACTCCAAGTTGCCAAAGCAGATGCCAATACAACTGCCACTTTAATCCCACAATGTTATGCTTTGTGCGAGTAGCAACAATTCCAATTTGGTAGCCTCTAAAATATGAACCAATTGCTTCTCAACAAATCAATGGCCACTAAAGTTTGTGTTTTGTACAGATAACTAAAATGCAAATATTTCTACATGTTGAAAGACGATGAAATTGGTGAACCAAACAGCAGGAGAGCTGACCCTATAAATATCATTTCTGATCCAAATGTTTCTTTCTTCTTTCTAAATATGAATTTCTGCAAATTAGGCCATTCACATCCAAATGCTGTATGCGGGGCTATTACAAAACTATATGCCTCACGTATCTCTCCAAAATTTATAGGGGAAGATAGAAATATGATATTAAGGACCACCCCCTCAATCCTAATGCCTGTATGGTTTCCTCCACTACTTGCAAAGACAGGAAACTATCAATCCCCAGTAAGGTACCTGCACCTAAGTCCTAACTGATATCCAGAGTCTCACAAAGGGCAAACAATGTCTAGGAAACTACAAATATATGGTTAGAAAGTCCGCCCTTAGAATCTAACATATTCTTCTCCACAAGTGCAGAAAGGAAAAACAGAAGCAGCACAGTCTATGATCCAACCTCATAACTTAAGATCATCGGATATTGCTGATGGTATGCAGTGCGTTGCAAGAATATGTAGAGTAGCTGCTTTCGCAGTGTTTGTCCGAAGGACCACTATCTGCACAGAAGAGCACTTGTGAATAAATGAGCGGGGTAAGGTGTGTGTGCATGTGTATCACACCAAGAGAGAGAGATAGAGAGAGAAGAAGGACCTGTTGATAGTCTAAATCAAATTTCAAAAATTCTTCTTCACAGCTCTCTACCATGGTGGCCAAGCTCTTCAGATTCTTCACGGGCTTATCATTGAAAGCAATAACCTATAAATATACACAATGGAAACAACTTAGTAATTGACGCAATCCACAACTAACATCAAAAGTAACAGGAAACTGATATTCCAGACCTGGGTGTTTACAATCTCCTCGTACCCAATGTTGATATCAGCAACAAGCACCTTTTAAAAAATATGACATTATAAGGTAAAGAACAAGAACACAGAGAAATACGATGTTTTAAGGTAAAGAACAAGAAAACACACACACACACACAGAACCTGTGAAACCACAACAAGCTGCTCGTCTGGTGATTGTGGCATTGAATGCACCAGTTTATCTAAAAGCTTGACTGGAGCTTCATATTCATAATCCTTTCCATACTGCAGATACATGCAGAAAGAAGTCAGGACTTTGTGATGCCATGCAAAATATTTGCTAAGTCAAACATGATTAATTTGTTATTGAGATCAAATATAGTAGGTCACCAAATGCATGTGCAAGTTGCAACTCACAAGGACTGTAGGACAGAATACTCTTAACACAAATAAAGTAAAAGGACCCAGTCCATTATTCAAATAGAAAGATTGATGAAAATTTGAAGCTGGACATGGCATTAAAGGTTTGAAATTAAAAAAAATAAATAAAAACACTTCTTTAATATGAAACCATCAAGATGTAGAAGATTACAGAGCCTACATGTGTATAGGATGAAAGACTAGGAACGAACTGTTAGAACCTCTGATTGATAAAAGATGCACCAAACCACCTGACAAAAACGATATATCCTTTTTATTACTTGGGGCCAGTTTGGTTGGGCTGTAACTTTTTAGAATATGAGAAGCAGCAATAGCTTCAAGAAGCTACCTTTAGACTGCTTCTCAAAAGTCCAAGCTGCTTAACAAAAGCAGCAAAAAGCCCAATAAAAAACAAATTGTAGGATAGCTTCCGCTTTTCAAAAGCTAAAGCACCCTGGAGAAGCCATAAAAAGCCCTATCAAACAGTGCCTTATTAGACAACCCAAATGCATTTGGCTCATACTCATGGATTCAAAAGAAGTAAATGATCCCAAAGACATGACAGATATATCTTTGTTTCTTTATGATAAGTAGCATGCCCTAACTATTGCAGAAGCCCTTAGATAAAGAAGATTAATTGTATTTCTTGGATAGCACATGAAAGGGTATTTGGTGAAACAAAACTCCCTTGAGAGCGATTTTCTTTGCTTGATTGGTCGTTCCAAGAAAAATTCTTACGATGGATAATCTTAGGAAGCGGCGTGTCATTATGATCAATTGGTGTTGTATGTGCAAGAGGGACAAAGATTATGTGGATCATCTTCTTTTTCATTGTAAGGTGGCTTGTGTTTTATGGAATACTATCTTTAGTCATGTTGGGTTGTCTTCGGTTATGCCTAGACATGTAGTAGACTTGCTTGCTTGTGGGGAGGAGGTTATTTGGTAGCACTCATAATGCAGTTGTGTGGAAGATGGTGTCTTCTTGCCTTTGTGGTATCTTTGGAGAGAAAGAAATGATAGTTATTTTGAGAACCACGGGAGAACAGTAGTGAGTCTTTGTTTTTCAATACCCTCTATCTTTGGATAATTGCGTATGTTTTTCCTAATGTGCTTAGTTTGCATGATTTTCTTGATCTTCTTTCTCCTTCTAGGTATGTGTTTTTTCTTGTATACTTCATGTGCACCAGTTTGCATATTCGTTTTTAATGATATTTCGTTATTTGTTAAAAAAACATGGTTTTTCAATTAGTAGCACGTTCTGACAAATTATAGATAAAGAAGACTAGCATAGGGTTCACAAGGCTGAACTGAAGCAGGAAGCAACCCCACCAATGCAGTTGCATATGCACTCAAGACAGATGAATTGTCAATCAGCCAAAATCATCAAAGTACAAGATTTGTCAATCAGTTTATAATTTCATGTAAGATAATCAACTATATTCTTAGTTTCAAGCCAAAAAAAAATCTCCCACTACAATCAGACTCAAACTACTTGTACAAGTTCTCCAGCCTTCATTATGCTAAAGCTATTTGGAAGTACAAACGATCAGCTATGACATCAAAGCAATGGAGAACAAAAGGTAGAAGCAACAGATATTATTGTCTATGCCAACTCACAGAACTCATTCAAATACACAAGCACATGGATTCAAAAGTTGAACTACAAACCTCAGAGCGAAGGTATGGAACAGATACAGTTGTAAAAACAAATCCAGCAATAATATAATATGAGGGAGGTCTGCCTTTGACGTGAGCTGGAATGAGCTTTTTGTGAGTTGCAAGTTTGATGTCGAAGTTGAGAATCTCATAATTACGAAGTACTTTAATGGCTGCATTATCCCCAGTATACTTCTGGGAGACAAGGTAACTAAAACCTATGCGCTCCCCATGCCGAAAAGGAACTGAAATATCCCAAAGAAGGCATGTCAAAATTAAGGAGCAATAAGATAACAAAGGCAAGTCTTTGTTGACACCAGTGACATACTATTATCTCTCAAAACATGGTGCCACACTAGTGATGCAGTTGAAAGTTACTTTTTCACAACAATCATAAGAAGTCATGCTTACCTGTCCCATCATTGGCAATATCAACCCCATCAAAGCTGAGAATAATATCTGATGGTTCCAAAACCTTAGATTCTGGGGCGGTGAGATCAATTCTTCTAATACGAACACCCTTTTGATCAGGTTTCATACCCATTGACTTCCGCAAATCAGGATTTTCCATCTTCTGCCACTCAACCCCAAGAATTGGGAATCCTGGCACGTGATGAATGATCATGAGATTCAAAACTATACAAAAATCACAAGGTGGATCACAACTTGTAGAGGTAAGTACCAAACCTCTACAACTCAAAACTGTAACTAAATTACCTGTATATGCTCCGTTCTTCTCATAATCCTGGATGAAGTGCATGATGACTGGTGTTGGTATCACATAACCTATATTCTCCACATCTTCATGTTTAAGGGACTGAAATGCAATTCCCACACAATTCCCTTTATCATTAAAAGCAGGCCCACCAGAATTCCCAGAGTTTATAGCAGCATCTATCTGCAAACGCAACCATGCAAAGAAGGTATCAGGACACTTGTTTCATGGGCAAATCACATACACAAGAAATGCCGGCACCGCAATCTCATAACCTGCAAACCCAGAAGCTCGGTGGAACCATGAACATAAGATAGGATCTCTATTCGTGAAACAACACCACTTGTCACAGAAATCGTGTCTCCTCCAATTGGATAACCCACAACAGTCACAGCATCTTGAAGAGCAGGTAAATCCCCAAATTCCACGGGTGACACCCCTTCCCAAAACTCATCATTCTCAACTGCCAGCATTGCTGCAAATCACGTAAACCAAAACTTCCAATCAATTAAAAAAACCATAATTTGAGCCCATGGAATTACAAATTAAAATGGCTACAAAAAAATTTACTCCATGTCATAGGTAATACAACTTAAAGGATTTCTAGACGTGCAATGCACATGAACCTCACTACAGAACTTCTCTCTTTCCATTCCCATCAACAATGAAGTTTCATGGGCCATAATAATTCACCTCCCACTCTCTTCTCTGAAGACCCTTGAGTTACTTCTAATCCCTATCTTCACCTCTTCTAAGAGCTCACAGTCAGCTAAAATACCTCCTACATACGTTAATTGTTGAATTTCACCTAAAATAATGGCTCCTACATACATTTTACACTTGCTCTCAATGCCAACAAATGCAGAATGCTCAGGTTTCAATGTAGCACTACCACATTGCCATTAACAGCCACCTTAGTACACACTTCTTGCCCGACACAGATTAGGTAGAAACATAACAAACCATTCCAAACACAAATTAAGAACATAACGTAGTCGCTAAGCAAGGGAAAGGGGGAATTTAGGTTACCTACCGATATCGCATTCGGTGCCGATAGCAAGCACGGTGGCGAGGTACTTGATGTCGGAGCCGCGCTTCTTGAGCTTGACCTGCGTGTAATGCTCGACGGAATGCGCGTTGGTGAGAACCCTCCGCCCTCCAATCACGAAGCCGCTGCTGCTGGAGCTGTACTGCCTCTTCCGCTGCCACGGTAGCGAGAAGTTGGGCTCTGTGTGCACGCAGAACACCTTCACCACCGCGTCCATAGCCGGCACCACCCTCACCGCCGCCCCGTAGACCTCCAATGGCCCCACCGCCACTTCCACGAAGTCCCCGTTGTCGAAGGCCCTCTCCGGTGTGGCCCGCCGCGGTTTACTAGGGCGGCCTCTCCGGTTGGCGGTCCCGGCGGCGGATGCGGGGGAGTCGATCAGCTCGACGTTGGTGACGGAAAAGACGTCGTCGAATGCGACGTCGTTTAATGCGGTGGTGGAGGTGGTGGGCAGATCTACAGTTTCCGCGGAGGGGATCTTAGGCTTTCGGCCCCGTTTCCGCTTCTTGGACTCGCGGCCCATTTGGTTGATTTTGGTGGCGAGGGCAGTGAAATCGAAAGAAATGCTTAGGTTCAAAGCAAAAGAGTTGCAGACGGAGGGAAGGGAAAGGAAAGCTTTCCAAATTCCAATTCCAGCGGCCAGCAACGAAGACCTCGACGTGTTTCGTGCTTTCGTTACACGATTTTTTAAAACGATTGTAGTTTTTCAGCTTACTACTGTCGTTTAGTATTACTAGAAATGACTAGTAGTTCTACTATACTCCACATAGGGTTTTTTTTTTTTTTTTTTTACACATGTTCACACAAAGTAAGGGAAAATAGGAAAAATAATTTGAATTAGTGACCTCCGCTTCATAAAACATGATCGCCAACTAATTGAGTTATCCCTTAAAAACTTAAGTCACAATTCACAAATGAACGACGACCTATAGACTCGTGTATGGAACAAACTGTCGTTTCAACTTATAAATGGTAGCCCAAAAGAGTTTAGTAATGGTGGTGACATTAGAAAGAGTGGTCGTGTATGCAACGAGCTACCGTTTCATGTTATAATCTATTTTTATTCACCTTTCGATATTTGCATAAGCGGCAAAAATTCATTGACCTATCCTCCAGAAACATTAGAGGTCACCCTTGACATAAGCTTGTTGACAATAACTTCAATGGGAATGGTGCACAAAACCACCCATTTGTGCCCACCAATGAAGAGTTGATACCTCAGCATGAAACATGTTAAGAAAAATGAACAAAAAAAATCACCTGATTATATTGGGTTTAATTAATTTTTTAAAAAATAAAATTAAGAGGAATTTGCAGCTACTCAAGTGGAAGAGGAGCCACCCAAAGGTATTCGGGGTGGCAGCGAGCCGCCCCCACCTCCCTTTGGGGTGGCTTCCCCTCCCCACTTGGGTGGTTGTCTTTCTAATTTTGTTTTAAGAAATTAATTAATTAATTCTTTAACTTAAATTTGATATGATCAGGTGTGGTTGTGTTTTTTTTTTTTTTCTAAGCTTAAGTTTGGTATGATAAGCTTATGTGGCAACTTCTCATCGGTGGCACAAACATACCCTATTGTGCCACAACCCCGCTAGTTGCACTCAATCTTGTTGTGTTGAGAAAATGATCAAGAAGTATGGTCATGAAAACGAAAAAACCAGTCTCAACATCATATGATTCTAATCTAAAGTTTAGAGAAAACGCATGAAGATGTAAATCATAACTAGAGTATGCTAGTGTTATTGGGAGTATAATATTATTAATATATGCTATGCATTGCACATTTGCACTGGCATTTGCTATTGACATGGTAAGTAGATTTACTAGCAATTCAAGTAAAGAACATTGTCAGCCAAGCCGCCACCCCCCCTCCCAGAACGCCGTAACTACTGGGGAGGAGGGATGGCCTCCACCATCCCTCCTCCCTACGTCTCTTTCGCACCGGGCTCTAGTAGTTTACTTGATGTCCCTAGACCCGGTTGCCCCCGTCCCTTTTCCTCATCCCCCGCCTCCTCCATCCCGGTTTTTATTTTGGTGTTTTGCTGAATTACTTTTTTGTCTGTTTCTGTGTTTTTTTGAGTTTTTTTGCAGTTTCTGCCAATCTTCTCAACACCGGTTTCGCTGCCCTCCGTCCATTGCTGAGCTTCTTTCGCGCCCCCACCGCGACGAGCTTCCACCATGCTTTTCTTTGTACGCGGTCAACGTACAGCCAATCGGCTTCTTTCCCTGTATTTCGTTTTGCTTGTATTCAGTTATGTTGCTTTTTATTTTTCCTGTATTTTATTTGTTATTTGCTTGTAATAATGCTCTGGCCTCGATGGTTCGATTGGATCCCCTTTGATCCTGACCTATGTATCGTGGATGTGTATTTTACCTTGGCTTTCGAGTCGATGAGGAAAAATGGTCCAGACTTCTATGTCATGGATGAATGTGTATCCTGGCTTAATTGTCGAGGAGGATGAGTAGCGGCATAAGAGGGTTTACCTCTTAGGGTTGTGGAATAAATGCTTTCTGTGCAGCTGATGGCGTCTGCTTGGTTCAGTAGTCTTTGAACTTGACAAGCAGATTTGAATGTTTATTCTGTTGTTTTAGTCATGGGTAACGGATGTGTTTTCGAATTTAGTTGATTTGTATGAAATTCGACCTGTGACTTTGTAGCTTAGGCTACGGTTACTTCAGGACTTGCCCTGTGATTGTAAGAGCTTTCGCTCTTGAATTCTATGGAATGAAAATGAGTTCTTTTCAAAAAAAAGTAAAGAACATTGGGATGCCATCTCAAGAGTTCTAAGATACCTTAAAGGGACTAAGAATCATGGTCTAGATTATTAAAGGGAACTTGCTATATTAGAGGCATACAGTAACACTAGTTGGAATAATTCAATTTTGTTCTCATCACTTGATTTTCAATTTTTTTATTATTTATTTTTATTTCAAAATAGCAAAGGATTGTTAGATTTATTTAAATTATTTGAAGAATGTTTTGTATTTTGATTTATTTATTAATAATTTTTTGCTACTAATATTCTGATAATTATGTCTGGTTTGATCCACTCATGAGATAGAGAATGACATGCTTAAGCCGGTCGTGCACTCAAATCTAAATAATGCAAATTTGTACAACACAAAGAAAAAGACTCATCAAGAAGTTAGCCTATGATGCAAGGCAATCCTTGGAAACTTAAACCCTAATATTTACCAGTACAATTAACTTGGCCACTGTAATTATATAATATGCCCTGCGGCCATAAAAATAAAATCATTATAGTGACAAATATAAAAGCACAAGCATTCTTTCTTTGATCACACTCATTGCCCATTGACCATTTCCTGATTACAAAAATCACTTCAATAAGTGGGTTTTATTTCACTTTGCCAAACACTCCTTAACCATTCATCCTCTTTTTCATTATATTTCTCCCACTGTGGCCAACCCCACCTTTTTTTTTATTATGTTGCTTAACATTTACTTATGCCTCCGACCAACCATTCTCAAGTCTTTTAATAATTTTAGTTGCCTCCACATTTTTATATCTTTAGAGTTGCCTTTTTAGGTTTTCCTTTCGGCTTTCTTTTTATTTTTATAAAATTTTCCTCCAAACCAGTCACTCAACTCAATTTATTAAACTGACATATATTCTCTTAACATGTAAGAGTCGTTTAGGATTGCGATTTTAATAAATGCGATTTTAAAATTAAAATCGTAAAGGTGTTTAGTAAAATATGTTAAATTTTTTTTAGTCAACTGTTTGTTATGCAAAATCGTGATTTTGGTTTAAATTTGTGCTTTTTCAAAAAAGCATCCCCTAGTATGTTTATAGAAATCGCATATTTTTTTTTAATTCAAAATTAAGTACTTTTTATTTCAAAAAAAAAAAAATTAAGTACTTTTTAAATCGCAGTGCTAAACGCCTTACGTTTTGCGATATCTTTTAAAAATACAAATTATTTTTGTGAAATTGCAATACCAAGCGCACCCTAATTCTCACACGCACTTATTTTACAAGAGTAATGTTACTCTTCACTTACATTTTACACTGGCTGACGTAACATGTTTTAAGTGATTTTTATTTTTATTATTATTATTTTAAGTAACCGACATGAATAGCAACTTGAAATACATCACATCAACCCGCGTACAAAAAAAGCTTTTCTCATTTTATAAAGTGACAAGGATACAAATTCATGTCTCTAAATTCCTCATAAAGGACAACAAACTAGTTTAATTGGAATGGTCCCAAGGAGCAACTAAAAAACTATGTTAGGTGTAAAGTGACAGGTAACAAAATAACCCAATTGATAATTTATTAGTTTAAGTCAACATTAATGATCCTGACCCTCTCCATGAATCAAAATCTAAAACTCAGAATAATGCTTGTGGTCCTTACTTCTCCACCAATCCATATTGCTGTTCAATGTAGTAACAAGTAGGTATCATTTCAAACTTCAATTTGATCTTTGTTGTGGTCCAAAAAATAAGCAAATTCTTACTCGTTATTGGCAGTAATACCCATTCCTTATCTGCAACTATTATAAAGTTTGCTCAGCATAAGTTTCTTGATTACAGTGTCTACAGGGACATTAAGAGTATTACAGATTTTATATTAAGTTGTTGACAAATTGATGTGACAATTTATATAACACTTATTACGTGAACCAAGGGACAAAACTATCAACAAGGAACAAAATATAAATGAGAAATATATTATTGAATTGGGGTGTAATAAGCAATTAACCAAACTTTACCCTTAACTCTGCGAAAACTGCATTATCGTCATATGCACACTATACTCCAAAAAATAATATAGATTTCAAGGGAAATGCGTAGGCATTATTTTCATGTGGATTTGCTTGTTCGAAATGCCCAATGTATTTTTAAAAATTTTATACTGTTTTTATAAGTATAAGCCAAAAAAAAAATTTGTGGACCGCTTTCTTTTGAACCCGAGGCCAAATTAAAAGATTTTGTATTAAAAGCAAAATTTAAAAAAGTAGAATTAATAAAAAAATATTTTACTCATGTTATACGACATGACATTTAAATGTTAAATATATATATATATATATATTTTTGTAAGATAAAATGTTAAATATTAAACACACACATCCTCGTATTCTGGTACGAACAAAAGGACAGGGTAACCAACAAGGGAAAAATACACTAAAAAAGAAGATATTTTCGAAAATTAGACAGATAGTTTCAGTTATATATATTGTTTTCATTATTCAAGATTTAATATTTGAGTATAAATGGTACGTTTATACAAGAATTGAAGATAAAAATACGTAATTTTGTAGATTTAGGAAAGCATATTCATTGGATGTACAAACCCCACCAGTAATAACTAATATGTACACAAATTAAAGATCATAATCAATACTCTTTTTTCTTTTTTCTTTTTCATTTGCCAAAAAAAGAATAAAGAAAACAACAAAACAACAAAAAAAGTAAAAAGAATTGCTGGAGAGAAAGTGATGAGTGAGAATCATGTGAGTTGATACACTCTCTCTCTCACTTTGAATCAAAAGCAACAAACTTGTTAAACCCAACAGCCCCTTTTAGTTTGTTTAGGGTATATTTGAGCTGTGAGAGCTTCTTGTTGTTGGTTTCAATGGCTTCAAGTGCTTCGAGGTTCATCAAGTGTGTGACAGTAGGAGATGGGGCTGTGGGGAAGACCTGCATGCTTATTTGCTACACAAGTAACAAATTTCCCACTGTATGTTCTTGCTTCTTTCGAAGATCCATCTGGGTCCTTCTTTTTTGAATTATCCTTATGTATCTTTTTGGTCTTTTGTGCTGTTCAATGTGTGTCTGCATCTGGGTTTTGCAGCTTTTTTGTTGCTTTTTATGATTTTAACAGAAAAATTGCTCTCTCTCTCTCTCTCTCTCTCACACACACACACACACATACACGAAAATATTCCTGTGGATTTCACCTTCTATTTCATTATTAGGCGGGCCTAACAAGATATGTGGGTTTTATAGATAGTCATCTGATTTTCAACTTATGTTGTTTGAGGCTAAAAATGGGGAAATTTTTTTGTAGCTCTTACTGTTCTTGTTGTCGTAGACTCTAATTCTTAATTTGTTTGAATTCAAATTGCTACTTTCTTTACCAGGATTATATACCCACAGTTTTTGATAACTTCAGTGCAAATGTGGTAGTTGAAGGCACCACTGTCAACTTAGGCCTCTGGGACACAGCTGGTATACTTTCTTTGGTGCTTATAATCATATTTTTCAGCTTCATCTTTTATTCTCTCTCTATTTGTGTCCTTAATTGAGCCTAAAATTTCCCTTCAAAACAAAAAAAATTGAGCCTAAAATTTCCCAATTTTATTTTGCTTCTACCATAAAACTGGTTTGCCAAACTCGGCAAGTTTGTTTTGTTACATTTGTTTTCAATGTATTTCACAGGGCAAGAGGATTACAATAGATTAAGGCCATTGAGCTACAGGGGGGCAGATGTCTTTGTCTTAGCCTTCTCATTAGTTAGTCGTGCAAGCTATGAAAACGTACTGAAAAAAGTGAGTTTAGACCAAAAATTCAATTTTTTGACCGAGTTGTCTACAGTTTATCTTTATTTATTTATTTTTTTACTGGGATCTGTTTTGTACATAAGTTAGCTATTTCTAATACTTCATTTCCTGATCAGTGGATCCCTGAACTTCAGCATTATGCCCCTGGGATTCCCGTGGTGTTGGTTGGCACCAAATTGGGTAAGTTAAAAATAATTGATTTTAACATACATTTGGAACTTTATCTTGTTTGTAGTTTAGTTTTCTGTTATGTGCAATCTTTTGAACCCTGTATTTGGATACTCATCATTCTGTATGCCCATTATTTTTCTTGCTTCCTAATGAAATGAGCTTGGGCTCCCAAAAATGGGAATGATTGACTGCCTACTGGTCTTAGCACTAAAAAAATTCCGTTTAGATGCATAGCTAGCAGCTCTCTATGCAGTAAAATTCATATTGTATGTGTGTCCGGTATCAACTAAACCCTAATATGAGAAGAAGCATGTTTTGTTAAAACATGAAGACATGCGTGTTTCAAATTGTTCAGTAACTTTTAGAAGTTTATGATTTTCTCATAGTAATAATTTTTTTTTTTGTTTAAAAAAAAAAAAAAAATTAGATGGGGAGGCAAGATCCTTTTGGTAGGAACTCTGTTATAATGACTCATGAATGTCATTTGATGCATGAAATAAGGTGGTCTCCCATATGAAGACAGTTATGGGGTAAATTTCATGGCAGGGACATTCTGGATTCTTATATGCAATTAGCACACTGCTCCAAAAGTGTGCATTATGCTCATACATTCTAATGAATTAATTAGCTAAGAATATTATGTAACATTGCTGCATAACTAAGATCCGTGAAGCGTCAATATCTTTCACTTAGAATTTTGTGAACTTCTGGATGGATCACAATTGGTCACTGATTCAAATAGTATAGTCAAAATTGTTTAGTTCGAAGATATTCTTTACCGTTTTTGTTCAAATATGTATTTTTTTTTCTTTGGCATCCTACTTCATTTGATGAGTGCAAGTTTAACCTTTTAATAACCTTAATAAAATTGGTGTTGCAATTACCAATTGTAAGGGGTCTCTCATCTCTGAACATTATCTTCAAATGACGTATTTTTGTAGGTTACTAATATAGGTCTCTAATAAGCAGGACTAACATAGAATTTATGAAATTTAACTACTGTAAAAGGAAAATATAGAACCTTTAATGTTATTTAAATATGTTATTTCGATCTGATCTGATCTGAATGAACCTATAACTGTGATGGTACCTCTCATAGATGTTGTATTATGTAAAAAGCTCTCATTTTGACACCATTTACAATCACTATTCTGGCAACAGTTAAAAATACCAAATTTTCAAATTAGCAGTTGTGTAGATTTAATTGACATTCATCTTTCAATTATTATGGTGACTAATTATTTGCAATAATACTGATTTTTGCAATTAATGCATGGTTTATAATGGACACATAGATCTTCGTGAGGATAAGCACTATTTGGCTGATCATCCTGGATTGGTGCCTGTGACAACTGTACAGGTGAGATTTCTTCCATTAGTTGCTCTCTAGATCTTGATGGTATGGTTGGTGCCAATTATGGTAATGGTTTTCATATAATCAGGGTGAGGAACTCCGTAAACAGATTGGTGCTGCATATTATATAGAGTGCAGCTCAAAAACTCAGCAGGTATGTGTGAACTAGCAATTATTTTCGTATGATGTGAGTAACAAAGAAGTTTATTTTCATTTTGCAAATATGAAAAAAGCATTAAACTAAAATCAACTATGTTAACTAAAGATTTAATGTCAAATTGATTTTAGTAAATAATCTGCCAGCAGGTATTTATCAAGTCTTAGCAGTCAGCAGCACATAGAAAATTGGCAAAACTTAGAAAGCTAATAATTGCAATCATTTACCAAAAAATAAAAAATGCAATTGCTGGCATGCTTTATTGTTTTGTGTTAAGTGGAATCCTAGAAATGCAAATGGATCAATTACCATCCCAGCATTTATGCTGTAATAGAAGTTCCACAAATCAGCAGTTAATCACAGCTATAAATGACAAATCATTTGAAACAACAAGACCGGGGGATATTTTATTTCAAAAATCAGATGTGCTGATGCTGCAGGTGTTGTTTGGAAGTATGCCACTGTGCCAATTTCACCAAAAGGACTGTGTGTCTCTGATATTTTGATTCACTAGAATGATTTAACTGTAAACTCCTTCCGTTCCATACTATTAGTCCATGTTTTCCTTTTTGGCCATTTCAAAATATTTTTCCATTGCAAAAAAGTTAAAGAATCATTTTTACATTTGACCACAACCACCCTTGAATGCATTTGTTACATATGTTTAGATCTACTTTTTAAGTTGTCAACAGGTAGTAGCGGAATTTTAATACCGAAGAAGTGGGTGGGAAGCATTTAAAATTTAGTTTCTTAAAACCTGTGTTTTTCAAAAGGGGCCATTTTTAAGGGACAGAGGGAGTATATTACAAAAAGAAAGTTAATTCCCTTGAGCCAAAATGTATAGTTATGATGCTAGTTTCTGAAAATGATATCCCTACAGCATTTCTTGGGTCTTTCGAATAAATTTATGCCAATATTAGTTGATTATGATTTTCCTGTTCTGGAATCCCTATCTGGAAGCTCTCTGCTGTTTAGCATGTATTCTGACCTTTCTGGTCCCGAAATAGAGTAGATACTTGCAATTCCGTGATGCATTTGGTCTCTCACTTTTAAACAATTCTGCCAGCCTCTCCACTTACATGTATTTTGGTTGCTTTTGGGACTTGTCTTCTCTATTTGTCTCACAGAGACCTTAGGTTGTATCCGTCTTTATGCTGTAATTAATCATTTACATTGCTATATCAGAATGTGAAAGCAGTTTTTGATGCTGCAATCAAGGTGGTTATCAGGCCAGTACAGAAGCAGAAAGAGAAGAAGAAAAAGCCCCACCGTGGATGCCTATCGTTAGTACCTTCTTTTTTTACAATTAAAAGGCTTGCTTACTATCCTTCAATTATGCAGTGTTTTGGCCACTATATCCCACTGTGTTTGGAATTATGGATAGCCTTAGTTAGCCTTAGCTAAAGGAATGTATTTGTGGCATTACTTGCACTGCACTATTATCAGCTTTCCTCTTAAATATTAATCATATATATCTTTATCACCCTCCAAAATTTAAATCCTAGTAAGATTGTGTTGCTTCTGCATCATTTTCTCATGTTACTACTGTTGTACCCTTTTTCTATAATTAGCATCATTGACTTGATAATATGTTATTAGTGCCTGGCAACCTGCTTGTGCTGTAACTACAAGTTATCTTTAACTATCCTGCTTATTTCATCTCCTGTATCCATGATTCTTCGGTTTCACCTGCAGACATGTCCTTCGTGGGAGGAGTTTCGTGTGTCTCAAATGAAAGCATATACTTGATAATTTCCACCTTGGCCATGTCACCTAGAAGCTTTTCGTTGCAGTCAGGCTGCAAGGATCCTGTTAGTCTGATTTCCCATGCAGTGTCTGAAGTATATCCAATCATAGTTCTTTGTAAAAGTCACCTGCTCTGTGGCTATGTTCATTTATTTTCATTTTCGTTTTTTATTATAATTATCAGGAAATTGGTATATCCCTGGACACTAATATTTGTTTTTTGTTCATTGTAAAGAATTGAATTTCAATGTCTTTTTTTTCTCAAACAATAGTCTGCCCTGCTTCATTGGTTCTACTCACTATACAGTCACGAATCAAATTAGCTGTAAGAGCAAGAAATGATGCTTCTCAAGATGAAATTGTTGGTGTTCAGCTGTTCTCTGATATCTTGTATTTGTTTGTTATTTTATGAAGACAATACACCAACTGCACTGTTTACTTATTAATCACTTTGATGTTTGCTAGTTGCTTCCCTTCCTATATAGTTTGAGAAATTTAGTTGCCCATGCCGAGGGAGGGAAGCTATGTCCAATAACGGTTGAGACAATACTCAGTAACATGAAAAAAGATAAACATGGATAACATTCGAGATTGCCAAAGAAAAAAAAAAAAAAAAACAGAGGAAAAATTCAAGAACAGCAAGACTAGCCTTAACCATGTGTGGCTTGAGATGAGAACTTAGAATGCTTCTTATCCGGTATTGGCTGAGACTAGCACCCTAAAAATTGTTGTGAGTTGAGAGATTATAAGGAATCTGGAATTGAATTCTGTATATATCAGAAGAAGAGGGAGGGTTGACAGGAAATAAGATGAACCATTTCCCATTGTGTAAACCACAGGTCCAATAGGCTTATAGTGGATAAAAAAGGTGGAGATCATAAGTAGGGAAGCAAGGTTGTCTTAGCCAAATTTGGGCATTTCAATTAAAAATAGGTTATTTAAACTATTCTTTGAGGCAACGGGAGCTTTTGGTCTATTCCAAAAGAACTTAAGGTATTCCTTGTCATCATTCATTGTTCACTTTTTCAAACTGCACGTTTTTTGGGTTTCCATTGATGCAACGATGGCTTTCATATGTACATACAAGGAACAGAAATGTATGTTCGAATCCAAAGACATCCAACTGGCAGCATATAGACATCAACTGGCAGCATATAGACATCAACTGGCAGCAAATCACTTTGAATTACGCCAAAACCGATTTTCACATGCCTGCACATGAATACACAAGTTAAGAACAGGATTCTTTTCATTCTTATTTGAAAAATAAACCATATAAAGGCGAGGTGCTTCAGGTGCCAAACTGAAACTGGGAGTAAAACCAATTGTCTATGCCTTTGGTAAGAGCTTATAACAGGATGAGGATTTACTGCACTTGTGTTCATAAATTGCAATTCCGCAGAGTGGGGGGGCTGCAGGGTTCAAAAGAGTGGGGGGCTGCAGGGTGAACCCTACAACTCCCCTCTCTACGAAAGTGCTCAAATTGCTAGCAATCCTGACTGGCAATTGCAGTGATAACTGCAGCCTTATTAAAGAATCAAACATAAGCTTGGCAAGCCTCTTTCAGATCCAATAATAATAATAAAAAAAACCGTGACTGTCCATGTCAGCATCAGTGAGTGACAAGGACATCAATGCAACTCCTGAAAATTCTTTCTTTTTTAGGCCAAAATAAACATTCTCACGAATCACAATGAATGCAATATGCATACTAGTAGTACGGAAGGACTAAATAAATCTTACTTCTCTTATTTAGCCAACGAGGAAAGGAAAGAGTTACATACATGGAGAAAACACTAAAAAAATTCCTCGTCATTTAAAATTTACGCTTTACCAAAACCTTTTCCCATTTTTCTCATTCCTTTGCACAATCCAACAAACATTACAGAGAGATCCCCTCTCTCCCCCTCTCTCTGGTGACTAGACTTTGCACATCAGAAGTGGCAAATACAGAATCAAGAACTTACAAGCTTTCATGGGTCATAGGATTGTGCAATGCTCACTTCTACTGCCACGGTGATTGCTTGAACCCATCCCACCCTCCCTCTGGCTCCTTCCTCTTTACAGCACCACCAGCGACCTGGTACATCCTTGCTTGGTCGTCTCCTATAGTCTGTGAACTGGCAACGGACAGTTGCCTTGGAAGAGGAGAACTCTCGTCTCTCCCTTCTACCTCTATGCCCCCAGGCCCGGCGTTGAGGTCAAAACTCTGCCTTCCCCATTTCCTACTGCTCTCAGCGCTACTGTTATTGCTACCATCAGGGAAACTAACAACATAAGGCCTAGGGTAATGGGATGAAACTGCACCAGCAGGTCCCAAAAACTGTGCAGGGAAGCAAACCTTCGCAGCAGGTGATGAATCCACATATGTTGTTGAACCACCAGAGAAAGTGGCTGAAGGCGGTGGAAAGCTGGTTCCAAAGGGGAAGACCGGGTACTGAAAAGGGCTGGAGGGGAAGGACACTGCAGGAGAGGATGCCAACACCGGCCCCCTGTAGACATCAGAACTGAATGGGTTGCTTCCACCAGTTGGACCCAACAACCTTTGCGGCCCACCAGTTGCAACAATTGGGAAAGGCTGCTCCCCTCGATCAGGCATAATTGACGGAATAGCCACTGCCGAATAAGTGCTTCCCGAAGGAAACCATGCCGAGAAGTTACCCATTTCTGTATTGCTCATACGAAGGCCAGAAACAGCAGGCTGGGATGGAAAACTGTTCCTTGCAAGCTGGCTAAACGGCGAAGGTTCAGCACTCACCTCGTCAACAACAGGCCCATTGTTCAAATCAAAGTCTCTGCGGACACTTGCTGCACCATTAAGAGGGCCACCTGATGATGATTTGACTGGCACAAGTGGGACATCCATTCTACGACCGTTGCTTGTTGAGTAATTGCCCATATCAGAAGCATCATCGGCAAGGTTCAAATCAAGATCAAGCCCGCCAGAGCAACGAACAGGTGTAGAAATCATCAGTTCCTCACGTACCATTTCATGATTATTTGTTGGGCCAGATAAACTACCTAGCTCCTGAGCAGAATCTCGAGAAGCAAAATCCTCAAGAATTCTTTCATCAGGTACATTCAAGTCAATATCCAAAGGAGGGCGACTCTGCCTGCCAGCTGTAGCATCAGGAGGAATGCTTGCAGCGCCCTGTGGCATCTCATGAGCCTTCCGAGGTTCAGCTGGCCGAAAGGCACTGGTGGCTGCCGATCCCTTCCAACCAAGCCCCCCTTTACTCTTCAATAGGTCATCTGGCGGAACAAATGGCCCTTTTGCAGGAGCAGCCACTGTAATTGAAGCAGGAAGACTACTGGACACAGAAGAAACAGGAAAAGGTAATGGGCTAACCAAATGAATGGCAGCTGAACATCCCGGTGCTGTCAAGTTACTCGTCTCCCCAAGTTTTCCATCATCAACAGTAAAGCCTTCATTCAAATCAAATTCCACTTTTGCATCCATATCTGACACCCTTGCAGCAGATATAGAAGAAGCATCTGCAGTGGTTGATGTACATTCCTCAGAATCATCTGCTTCTGCGCCAGTCAACTTGGATCCCCTAGATTTCTCACACTGCTCTGCTTCCTGCAGAGGGAATCCGTGTGACACCTTGTGAGAAGCTGGTCTACCATGTTGCTCATTACCTTCTTTGGTTTCCAAATTCCCCTGCAGATACTCACCATCACGATCAGCATCGGCTGAACCCAACCCAACTAAAGTTTGATTCTCAGGGCTCGTAGATGCACTAGCTTCTGGCTCATTACTTCGCACTTCCGTCTGAGTAACATGACTCCTTGAATCTCTTTCCTCATCCTTCTCAGCCTTCAATTCAATGATATTTTTGGGAACCAAGTCTTTCCCACCACCAGAAGGATGCAGCACTTCATTGATTCCATTCACAGTCTCAGAATGATCCATCAAAGCAGGAGGTTTCTGCTCTGTCTTCACACCACTGTTCAAACCTTCATTCATAAAATTCTTGTTCTTGGCATCAAATTCTAAAGATGGGTACGATGATGACCCTTCAACAGCTTCCATCTGGACTTCAAGCATGGCCTTATCGTTGTCCAACAAAGAATCACTTGTGTTTTCTTTAGCATCTAGAATGGCATTTGCATTCACCTCGCCAACTGTCTTTTTATCTTGAAGAGCTTTGCCCCTTTCAATATCCATTTTTTTCTCCATTGCACCTGCGGTGGAGGAAGCCACTGTAGCAGCTACTATTATTTCAGTTAACTCTCCATTGCTTTCTACACATGGGCCTGCAGTTTGCTGCAAGTCGATACTAGAAGAATTAAAATGTCCATTGTGCCCCCCTACAAAATTCTCTTCAGACTCAAAAGAAGCAGGATTACCTTCTCCATTTTTAGGCCCAACACTACTGCAAATTATACCCTGCTTCTCATGCTCAACATCAGCACCATCACTAGACTGGCAATGGTTTGGAGCTAGGTCATCTACAGGGGATGATTTGACTTTCAAATCACTACCTGTGCACGAGTGCTCAACTGTAGGTGTGTTTCTTTGCGGAGAATCCATGGGTGAAGCCAAATCAGACTTAGACATCTCTCCAGCAGCCACACTAGCAAGGAGGTTCATTCCAACATCATCGCCAATGGGCATAGATGCATTAGCTTCTGAGTACTTGCAACTTTCAATCAAAGCATTTATGGAGCGCAAAGAATCCTCCTGTGAATTCCCTGCTTTATGTTCATTTCCTGATGATGAGGAAGCAGCTTTAGCTTCTGAAATTTTTTTACTGTCATCACCAGTCCGACACCGCTCTTCATCTGTAATGGCAGCAGGTGATCCATCACCCTCATCAGATCCGGTAAGTACATCTTTGAAATCATTACTTTGCCATGACTCAGTATTCACATCTGAAGTAATATTAGCTCGAAAAGCATCACTCTTTTCCTTCAAGCTACGATCAAACGGAGCATGCTTCTCTGAAAGCACAGGAGAAGAAGCTCTGCTATTCACAATTGAAGGGTCTTCAAATGATGCTCCACTGGCGCTTTGTGCAGGACTGCGAACTCGATTTGGAATCTTTACAATCAATTTATGACTATTACCCTCGATAAAGGGCCCATCTAGTGCCTTTTCACATGATAATCCTGCTTGTGACTGTTTTTCTGAGGTTGGATTTTTGTGCAAGGAACTCCTGCTTGAACCACTTTCCCTCTGAACTCCAGATAGAGTGGAACCAGGGAGGCCATTTATTGACTTCCGATGCCGTGAAGAACCACCTGATATCTTATTTCCACCCACTGAACCAGCATTAGGGCTCCTTGCATCCTCCTTCCCTGAAACACCCCCAGTTTTAGTATGGTCACTCGAACAAGATTGACTGTTGTGAGACTGACTAGAACTGCTGCTTTTCTCATCCTTCACAGTAGCCAAAGGAAGATCAGAAACTATGCCAGCACCATGTCGAGGCTGGCCATCTTTTGAATTAGTAGTCGCCAGTGCAGGTGATGGCACTGATTTCATAGACCCTGGGGAGGCAGATGCAGACCGAGAAGTGCTCTCCCCCTGGACAACCTTTACTGAAGCGGTTTTGGATGCAGAAAGCTGTGTAACTGAGCTCTTCATTGCAACATCAGTGGATGCACCTGAGTGTCTGTTCCCAACATGGGAAACTTCTGGAAGACGTGGCCTTCCAGACCATGGAACAGCCTGATTTGAACCAGACTTTGCGTCATTGATGTTCATTTCAGCCTCAACACGTTTCTTCCATGTGTCAACTAAACTTCTTGCTTTCTTCTGAATTTCCAAGTTTTTATGAGTACGCAAATGATTCACAGACTTCCCAATATTGCACATTTGTAGGGCATTAAGATTTACAGGGAGCTTATCAAGTGCACGAAGTAAAACCAAGAGAAACTCCTCAACAGATTTATCACCATCCTTGGAGACACCAACATCGCCAATCTTTCCCCTGTGCACCTCTTGGAGCCAATCATCTAATACAGACAAACCCCTAAGCTGCACAAACCGGTTAAGGCAATCAAACTTATCTGTGGATGCAATAACACCAACAAGCATTGACCGCCCTGCCAAATCTATTTTTTTCTCATTTCTGTCAGCCAGCATGAGCTGCACCAGTTTCTCGACCCCTTCAGAGTCTATAAGGCCTCCTCCTTTCTCTGTAAGTTTGGCAGCTTCAGATTTTAAATTGCTTTCCAGTCTACTGTGAACAGAATCCCCATCATCTAATTTTGTAGTACGCTCTCGTTTTACAGGCTCAGAGCCCTGATCTCCCCGCTCCCTTTTCTTCCCCTTAACTTGAGAAGGAATGGGCGAGGCACTATTTTGAACACTGTCAGAACCAGCTTTTAACTGTGATGTTGATGTTGGACCACTCATTGGCTTTGGAGATCGGCCACCTGGCTGCAATGTTGCATGCATTTCAATTCGTGTCTTATATAACAGCTGATCTACTTCTTCCTGATGCTCCTGTAAGAGAAAAGGCATTACTACCCTAACTGATCAACATATGAGAGAAAAATGAAAGACGCACAAAAGCATAAAAACTCACATTAATATAATCTTGATCAGTTAGCCACCATAAACACTTGTTTGTAACATCATAAACCTGCCGACACACAAATGACGAAATCCCTGATGGAAGCTCAACACCTTTAGGAAGGAATGCAACTTTACACGGATGAAGTAACGATGCAGCAGGAATCTCATCCTTATGAAAGGAATAGAAGATTTCGTTTGGCTCAGCTTCCAACAGGACGCCTTTGCCAAGCTTTACTTCAGCAGGACGATAAAGCCAGTTAACACCTACCTTTAACTTATCCTCTTTACTCACAGCCAACCAACGAATTATTCCAATGAAAGGTGGGGAATCCTGAGGCGGTTTGAAAAGAGCACAGTCACCAACATTGATCTTGCGTCCATCCTATGAAGATTTAGAAAAAGAAAAAAGAGGACTTCATTTAATGGTCCAAAAAAGTGATCTCGAGGGGAAAAAAAAGCGCAATAAATGTAGATAATAAACAGATTTTGCTTTTGGGGGGGGGGGGGGGGGGGGGGGGNGGGGGGGTGGGGTGGATCTTCCTTTTTAATTCATAAATTGAATAACATATAAAATAGATAGCAGAAATGATTGTTGAACAATAAAGAGGACTATCAATGATTAGTCATTCTAGTCTAAACCCCCTAAAGTTTTAAAGCATATTCGTTACTGTGTTTAGGAATGGGGTAGTGAAGAGAAATAAGCATGTAATGCACATAAATCATAAGCAAGTCAAAGATTAAATTATGCAACTTTACTATTAAAATAATAGTGATAGCAATCAAATCCATTCCTGCCATAGTAATCAATTTTTCAGATATCCAACGTAGGAATCAATTTAAGATAAACTCTGTTTTCCCAGACAAATAGAAACATCAAGAAATCTCATGTACTTCAACTGCTATTTTTCTTAATAAGTAAAATAACTTTTGTAAGATACCAAGAGAGTCCAAGCCAATTAGCTAATTATACAAGAAGCATACACGAAAAAGCCACCTAGGTGAGATTTTTTTTTTTTTTTTTTCTATTAGTACCTAGGTGGGAAAATTTTAGAATGTACAGGGTCAATACACTCAAAAGACATACAATAAGAAATCAAATAACATTTCTAAGTAGCCAGTAGCCACTACATTGCAATGGAGACTAATACTTTTTTGTTTAAAAGGCTAACATGGACCTAATCCCTGAGCATGTCTAATCCCCCTGTCCTACAAATACCAGGCAATTACTAAGATAAATCCCAGTTATTGACCGCCAAACACGTAAGTAAATGGAGTCAAACTTGGACAACACTTCTTGAGGTGCCTTAACTCCAAGCTGAAGATCTAGGGATCTAACTCCTAAAGTCCATGCACTCACATACGGACAAAATTATCAATGCTCCAAACAACGCACTCCCCTAAGCTAGACACATAGGTGCGTGCAAGACAATTTGCATGCTGACGAAGTTTTGCAGTTATGATGCACATCAGCAAGATAGTAAAAGAATTCTAATTTTTTGTTGACACACAACGTAGATAAAGATTTCCACTGATTTATCTTAGATTGTTGTTACATGCCATTAAATAAGTTTCCAGATCATACAACTAGATTTTCAGAATGTAAATATATGCGATTAAAACATCAGTTTATAGAAAATGTATTAATACGAGGTCGAAAATATAGTACACCCAAGTTCTACCTACTGATAACTTAAAGTTCTAACAAAAATATACCCCTAGGGCACCTCGTCTTTCATAGTCCTCACATAACCAGGATGCCTAGATAGGTTAACGTTTTTGTTCTTTTTTCAAGAACAGACAAGTTTGTCTTATTTTCACACCAGCTGTGTTAAAAATGTCTTTCCAAAAATTATAAACTTGAGGTAGGAATCATTTTACATTCCGCAGAAGGCAGCCTACAACTTGTCTTTGGTGCACTTTCCATCATCTAGAACCCAAATACCCACTCCATATATGCAACAGTTTCTAGTATAGGGAATGGAACAGATGGAATTCTTATGTCCACTCAAGAAATTTTTTCCTGTGTTTAACTAGCTAAAAGGAGGAAAAAAGAAAAAAGAAAAAAAGAAGAGGATAATTTTATCTTTTACATCTAATTTTGTGAATCATTGAAACTGATGTTTTCTGTATCACTACATGAGATTATTGTACGTCTCGCATATAAGTCAAGCAAAAATAAACTTGAAGACCATTGAACATAGTCCAGCAATTGTCATTTGTAATGGTCAAAGCCATATTACCCTGGCAATGAAAAATAGTTATAAAACATCCATAAACTCGAGTATGAGTAGACAGCAGGGAACTTGCTAACAAGTTTACCTAAACTTGAAGTAATATAAAGGTCCTCCTCTAATGGACAACCTTCCCCCCCCCCCANAACCCCTCTAACCATGATACCAAAACCAACATTATACCCTAATTCCACAAAAGCACCTTTATTCCCCCCAACATAAAATCCCAAACAAGGTAGTGTCCTTCGATAAATTCAAATTCCCCCAATTACAAACCCATTTAAATTCAGAAAACCGGGTACGTCTCCCATTACATTAATTAGTAAATACCACATAATCCACCAAAAAAAACCGTACTCCTTTCCTGAATTTTCCATTCACCCAAACCATAACACAAACCTTTATCACAAAAGAAGATTCATTTCCTCAAGACTGTAGCACTCAAGGCAATTCAAGTAATCCACAAAAAATTTCGCTCATTTACTCCGTTCCCCCATCACCCAGACCAAAAAAAAAAAAATTCCTTACTCAAAAAAGCAGGTCCATTTCCTACTCTATATATCAATCAAACCAAAATACCCCAAAATTAGCAATACCCCACCTAACACAAATCCTAATCACCCCCAAACACCCACACAAACTTATGAAATCCAACAAAACATCAATCAAACAAAAATCAGAGGAAAATTCAAAACCCAGAAAACCAAACCTTGCAGAACGAATAAGCTGAAGACGAGGAAGAACCATCGGCTGAGGCGGCTACGATCGCTCGCGTGGGGACTGTCCACATGTGCCGACTCTGTTTGCTCTCCTCAGAAGCCCGCCCAATCCCATGCATAGCCTTGCATTTTCCCCAATCCCTATCCCTCCTTCGATCCCACCATCTTTAATCCCTTCGACGAGAACCATCAATTCCCAACCCTCTGCTCCACACGCCCACCGATTCCCCTAATCCTCTCTCAATTTCTTCACCAATTCGATCCCCACAAAACCCTAGATCGATCCCAAATCATTTCTCTCCGCACGAACAAAACAGAAGAAACCCTAATGCCCTTCCCCACCGCAATTCGATTCCGATTCTGCCCCGATTAATCAGCCTGATTGGAACTCAGAACCACCGAAATAGTGAGATTTTTTCGGTCTAGAGAGAGAAAGTGCGAGAATCTAGAGAGAGAAAATCGAAGAGACAGTCACAAAGAGAGAGAGCCAGAGGGGAAAAGGAAAGGTGTAGTTAGACCAGGCAACGGGCCGGGTCGGGTAGCTTTTCAAATCCGGGTGGAATTAGTTGGAGTCATTATCTGGGATTCTGGATCGGATCTTATGATGGTTAGGTCAACCTTCCCCACATATATTATTAATTTCTCTATTCTTATTTGAGTTTTGGAATTGATTAGCACGACCCGTCTCTAAAATCAATCCATAAGGCACAAAAAAAAAAAAAAAAAAACTTTGATTTATAATAACCAACATATTTATAAATCCCATTTTAGTTTATTTTATTTTATTTTTTTTGACATGTCCACGCAAATGTAGGGGGAAGGGAGATTATAACTTGTGACCTCCGCTTCATAAGGCGTGGTTCACAGCCGATTGAGCTACCACCTGGGGACCCCATTTTAGTTTATTATAATAGTAACATGTTTTTATTAATTTTATTATGTTACAAATCAAGATCTTCTTTAATTCTTATGATATTATGACATGCACGATTTTATATATATATATATAAATTAAATGGCTGAAATTTTACCACATAAAAAAATTAACAATTTATTATCTCAATATTTACTTGTAAATTAGTTTTACAAAATGCAAAAGGTACAAAGTTTCTTTATAATTGCTTTCTTAGACATGCCAACTTTATAAATATTCAACTAGAAATATTAATCTTTATATTTATTTATCACACTTATTTTATTATTTTATATTAGTTGACTTAAAATTAAACAAAAATCACTTAAAACAAACACACAGCACCGAGGGTAAAGAGCATCATTACTAGATTCTATCAGTTTTCAAAGAATCCTGCAGGCTGCAGCTAAAGAGAGAGAGCCCTGCCCAGTGCCTGCAGCTTGCCTCATCACCCACACATTGGCAGGCGCAGGTGGTGTTAATTATTTTGTCTTACACATTGATAGCTAAGGATGCTTTTTGTCTGAACGCTGTTAGTGACCGTTTTCATTGCAATTGCAGAATGTTATGCAGTTTCTGATTCTGCACCACAAAATCCAAAAAGAGAAGAAGAAAAAGCCAATCCCATATCCAGTAAAGTCGTACTGCTTCTGCAACAGTTTCTTATGTTATTGTACTCTCATTAGCTTTTTTCTTTTTCCTCTTTTTTTCATCGTACAAATATCGGGCAGATGCGTGCTGCATTGTAAAGAAATGAAGTTTTGGGAAGCAAGGGGCTCGGTTTTATATCCTCTTCTCCTCACCAATTTGATTCAAACATGCACAGGCAAAATACATTTACAGTACCAAGCCAAAGTTGAACAAAGAACTCTACTTGGGGCCTCCTCATCAAGACACATCAACCGTCGCATAAAAACAAATAAATTAACGCTAAAGATCGCTCTGTTCAAATTCCTTTATGCTTGGATAATAACCGTTGTTTCTTGTTGTATGCTCAGTTGCGCTCCTCTCCGCTTTATAATGAGATTGATTTACTTACAAGAAAACAAATTAACTGCACCAATTTCATTCACTAAATAAACATTATGGAAACCTTTAGCACAACAACTGAAGACAATTTCTTCAGCATGCATAAGCAAACACCAAACGGCTCCTAGATGTGGCCTCACTATGTATTAAATAGTGAGAACATCAATAGCAAAGTCTGGCAGAAAATCCAACTGTATCAAAGACTAAAATTAGTGTTAAATAAAATGAAATTAGAATACAACATCAAGGATAGCAACTAAACCATGCCAAAACAAGAAAAGCTCAGTTGCCAAAATTCGGTGACTAGTCAGTTTTATATATATGTGATCGGATGAAGGAGAGAAGCCAAAAAAGGTAAAAAGAGATAAATTAACAACAAATCACATACAAAAGGTGTTGGCTTAAAAGCTGTTCAGCAGTTCAGTAGTCCAACCTCCATAACTGGAAGGGGAGAAGGAAGGGGCGTTGAGTCCAATGGCATATATAGCTGATGCACTGACTACCAGTAAGGGCACCAATTTCCAATGTCTAGGCAACACAGACCGCATGCTTTCCAACAGTTAAAATATCTACAAGGGAGAAACTGATCTGGAGCCACCAAAAACATATTCAAGGAACAACTAGCGCATCGGCCCCGGACAGATTCCTTTAAAATACAATTTGATACAGCGAAGAGACGGGGGTCGGAGACTATGAACATCATCAGATAACTCACTTACCTCCCATCCTCCGAAAGCACACAAGTCAGATGACAACCCCTGGGGATTAGCCAACACCCATCCTCTAAAGCACTGAAGAGAAGATAATAAAATAATAATTAATAAAAAAATATGGGGTATGAAGCCCTCATTTAACCGGAAAAATAAAAGTAGCATGACTAGAGACATTGAGAAAAACTGTGCAACATCTACGGAGAAAAACAATGCTCAGGGAAAAGATAAATACACTACAAACAAAATCTGACTACCCCTATTTGGCTACCAAAATGGAAAGAGCAACACACATGTACACACTTAGAAATTATCTTCAATTATTTTTAATTTTAATTTTTACCAACTCCATTTCCCATTTCGTCCCCATCCTTCGTACAATCCAGGTAAACATCAAACAGAGATCCTTATCACTCTCCTAGGTGACTAGACTTGAACAGAAAGTGTCAAAAACAGAAACGAAAACTTACAAGCTTTTCATGGGTCACTAGATTGTGCCATTAAAAATCCCTACTTCCATGAAGGTTGCTTGTATCCCTCCCAACCTCCCTCCGGCTCCTTTCTCTTAAATACACCACCCGCCACCGGGTACATTCTTGCATGCTCGTCTGCTAGGGCTTGGGAACTGGAAACAGACAGTGGCCTTGCTGGAAGAGAAGTCTCGTCTCTCCCTTCTACATCTAGGCCTCCAGGCCCGGCATTGAGGTCTAAACCCTGCCTTCCCCATTTCCTACTGCTCTCAGCACTAATGTTACTGCTACCATCAGGGAAACTAACAACATAAGGCCTAGGGTAATGGGATGAAACAGCACCAGTGGGTCCTAAAAACTGCGTACGGATTGTAGGGAAGCAACCCTTCCCAGCAGATGATGAATTCATGTATGCTGTTGAACCGCCTGAAAAAGTGGCAGATGGCACTGGAAAGGTGGTTCCAAATGGGAAAACAGGGTACTGAAAAGGACCAGATGGAAAGGACACAGCAGGAGAGGATGACAACACTGGCCCCCTGAAGCCATCAGGGCTAAATGGACTGCTGCCACCAGTAGGACCCAACATCCTTTGCGGCCCAGCAGTAGCAACAATAGGGAAAGGCTGTTCCCCTCTATCGGGCATAATTGATGGAATAGCGACAGCAGAATAAGTGCTTCCTGAAGGAAACCATGGTGAGAAGTTCACCATTTCTGTATTGTTCATTCTAAGGCCAGAAAAAGGCGGTTGAGATGGCAGACTGTTCCTAGCATGTTGGCCAAACAGTGATGGTTCAGCACACACCTCATCAGCTACAGGCCCATTGTTCAAATCAAAGTCCCTACATCCACTCATGGCACCATTAAGAGCACTGCCTGATGGTGATTTTATTGACAAAAGCGGGGCATCCACTCTACGAATATTGCCTGTTAAGTAATTCCCAATATCAGAAGCATCATCAACTTGATTCAAATCAAGATCAAGTCCCCCAGAACCACGAACAGATTCAGAACCTGTCAGTCCCTCGCGTGCAATTTCAAGATTATTTGTTGGGACAGATGAAGAACCAGGATCTGGTGCAGAACTTCGTGAAGCCAAATCCTCAAGGATTCTTTCGTCAGGTACATTCAAGTCAATATCCAAAGGAAGGCGACTCTGCTTGCCAGCTGTAGCATCAGGAAAAGGAATGTTCGCAGTGACCTGAGGCATTTCGGGAGCCTTCCTGGGTTCAGCTGGTCGAAATGCACTAGTGGCTGCCGATCCCTTCCAACCAAGCTCCCCTTTACTCTTCAGTAGGTCATCTGGCGGAACAAATGGCCCTTTTGCAGGAGCAGCCACCGTAATTGAGGCAGGAAGGCTACTAGAGACAGAAGAAACAGGAAAAGGTAAGGGGCTAACCAAACGAATAGCAGCAGAACATCCTGGCACTGGCAAGTTGTTCACTTCCCCAAATTTTCCATCATCAACAGTAAAGCCTTCGTTCAAATCAAATTCCACTTTTGCATCCATATCTGACACCCCAGCAGCAGACATAGAAGCAACATCTGCATTGGTTGAAATACATTCCTCTGCATCATCTGCTTCTGTGCTGGTCCACTTCAGTCCCCAGGACCTTTCAGGCTGCTCTGTTTCTTGCACATTAACTGCAGGTGAATCCGTGTGAGCAGCTGGTCTACCCCGTTGTTGATTATCCTCTTTGCTTTCCAAATTCTCCTCCACATAATCACCACCATGATCAGCAACATTACTTTCCCGCTCATGTCTTTGTTTGTCAGCCTGACTCACATGACTCCTGGCATCTGTTTCATCATTCTTTTCAGCCTTAAGTTCATCAACATTTTTTGAGAGCAAATCCTTCCCACCACCCGAAAGCACCACTCCCTCATTGATTCCTTCCGAATCTCCAGAATGAAATGTGGACACAGGTGGCGTCTGCTCTATCTGCACACCACCATTCGACTCTTCAGTGGCTTCCATCTCAACCTCGGAACTTAGAACTTTATTATTGACCTTATCTTTTTTCAACAAAGAGCAACTTGCCTTTTCTTTAACATCTGGAGTGACATCTGACTTCACCCCACCAACTGCCTTTTCCTCCGGAAGTAGTTTGCCTCCTTCAACATCCACAATTTTCTCTATTGTGCTTGCAGGGGAGGAATCCATTGAAGCAGCTACTGTTATTTCAGTACATTTTCTCTCACTTTCTACACACGTCTCTGTAGTTTGCTGGAAATCCCTATCAGAAGAATTTAAATGTCCATAGCAGTCTCCTCTGGGTTTCTCCTCAGACACCAAATAGGCAGAATTACCTTCTCTAATTTTAGGCCCAATATTACAGGAAATAACACCCTGCTTCTCATGCTCATCATCAGCACCATCATTGGACTGGCTTTCTTCTCGAGCAAGGTCATCTACAGGAGATGATTTAACCTTCAGATCACTGCCCGAGCAGGAGTGCTCGATTGCAGGTGTGTTTCTTTGCGGAGAATCAGTGAGTGAGACCAAATCAGACTTGGACATCTCTCCAGCAGCCACACTGGCAAGGAGGTTCATTCCAACATCATCTCCAACGGACATAGATGCATTAGTTTCAGAATACTTGCAACTTTCAATTAAAGCGTTTATGGAGCGCAAAGAAGCCTCCTGCAAATTCCCTGATTCTTGTTCATTCCCTGATGACGAGGAAGCAGCTTTAGCTTCTGCCAACTTTTTACTGTCGTCACCTGTCCTGCAACGCTCTTCATCAGTAATGGCTGCAGGGGATCCATCACCCTCATCAGACCCAGTCAGTACATCCTTGAAATCATTACTTTGCCAAGATTCAGTATTCACATCTGCAGAAATATTAGCTCGATAAGTATCACTCTTTTCTTTCAGAGTACGATCAAACTGATCATGCTTCTCAGAAAGTACAGGAGAAGAAGCTCTGCTATTCATGATTGAAAGGTCTTCAATTGATCCTCCACTGGCACTTTGTGCAGGACTTCGACCTCGATTTGGAATCTTAACTATCAATTTGTGACTGTTACCCTCGACAACGGGCCCATCAAGTGTCTTTGCAGATGACATACCAGACTGTGATACTTTTTCTGAACCCGGATTTTTGTGCAAGGAACTTTTGCTTGAACTGATTTCCCTTTGAACTCCAGATACCGCTGAGCCAGGGAATCCATTAATTGATTTCCGATGCCGTGAAGAACTACCCGAGATCTTATTACCACTCATTGAACCAGCAGTAGAGCTCCTTGCATCCTCCTTCACTGAAACTCCCCCTGTTTTAGCATGGTCACTAGAACATGATTGGCTGTTGTTGTGAGACTGACTAGAACTGCTGCTTTTCTCATCCCTTGCTGTTGTCAGAGGAAGATCAGATATGCCACCAACAGCATTTCGAGCCTGGGCATCTCTTAAGTTCGTATTCGCTGGTGCAAGTGATGGTACGGATTTCACAGATCCTGGAGATGCAGACCTGATATTACTCTCCCCCTGGACAAGCTTTACTGACGCTGTTTTGGATGAAGAAAGCTGTGTAACTGAGCTCCTCATCACAACATCAGTGGATGTGCCTGATTGTCTGTTCCCTCCATGGGAAACCTCAGGTAGGCGTGGTCTTGCAGACCAGGGGACAGCCTGATTTGAACCAGACTTTGCATCATTGATGTTCATTTCAGCCTCTACACGTTTCTTCCATGTGTCAACTAAACTTCTTGCTTTCTTCTGGATTTCCAAGTTCTTCTGAGTACGCAAATGATTCACAGACTTTCCAATATTGCACAATTGCAAGGCATTAAGATTTACAGGCAGCTTATCAAGAGCACGAAGCAAAACCAAGAGAAACTCCTCCACAGTTTTATCACCATCCTTGGGGCCACTTCCATCACCAATCTTCCCTTTATGCACTTCTTGGAGCCATTCATCAAATACAGACAGACCCCTGAGCTGCACAAACCGATTAAGGCAATCAAACTTATCTGTCGCGGCTATAACACCAGCAAGCATTGACCGCCCATTTAAATCTATTTTTTTCTCATTTCTGTCAGACTGCATAAGCTGCACCAGTTTCTCAACTCCTTCAGAGTCTATAAGCCCTCCTTTTTCAGTAATTTTTACAATCTCTAATTTCAAATTGCTTTCCAGTCTACTATGACCAGAATCCCCATCATCAGTTTTTGTAGTACGCTCTCGTTTGACAGGCTCAGATCCCTGATCTCCCCGCTCCCTTTTCTTTACCTTAACCTGAGAAGGAATAGAAGAGGCACTATTCTGGACACTATCTGAGCCAGCTTTCAACTGCGATGTTGATGTTGGACCACTCATGGGCTTTGGAGATCTGCCACCAGGCGGCAATGTTGCATGCATTAGTATCTGCGTCTTATATAACAGCTGATCTACCTCTTCCTGTCGTTCCTGTAAAAGAACATTCATAGTTTTAAGTACGAAGATTGATAAATGACACACAGAACAAACAAATGGAAGCCAAAAGAAGTATGTGCAAGAGCATTAAAAACTCACATTAATATAATCTTGATCAGTTAGCCACCATAAACACTTGTTTGTGATGTCATAAACCCGCCGACACACAAATGACAAAATCCCTGAAGGAAGTTCAACACCTTTAGGAAGAAATGCAACTTTACACGGATGGAGTATTGATTCAACAGGAATCTCATCCTTATGAAAGGAATAAAAGATTTCGTTTGGCGCAGCTTCCAACAGCACGCCTTTGCCAAGCTTTACTTCAGCAGGCCGATAGAGCCAATTCACACCTAACTTTATCTTATTCTCTTTACTAACAGTCAACCAACGAATTATTCCAATGAAAGGTGGAGAATCCTGAGGTGGTTTGAAAAGTGCACAGTCACCAACACTGATCTTGCGTCCGTCCTAAGGTAACAGGAAAAAAAAAAAAAAGGTATTCAGTCTTGCAAGAACAAGAATGCAGTTCCACAATCAGCATAGATTACAAACAGCTACTGCCTCAAAAAAAAAAAAAAGCTAATGCTAATGCTAATGGGATACAACCAAGAATTCAAGAAGAATAAACTCAATCCCAAATTCTTCCTTTGATAAGCCAAAGAACTAGATACGAATTATAATAAGAACTCAAATAACATCAACTCATATTTTTAGCCATTACAACGGGAACATTTCCTCTTTTTTTATGGGGCTGACCAGGTGCCAAGGCTCTTTGAGCACCGTATTAATCCCCAAGCATGTGTAGTCCCTCTATCCCACACATACTAGGCAATTACCATGAGTAACCCTAAGGGGTGGGTATCAAAGATTCAAAGCTTTAAATAGAATTGTTTGAACTCAAGGGTGACACTTCTTCATCCCTAAACTCCATGTTGAGGATCCAT
Organism: Carpinus fangiana; assembly: GCA_006937295.1. Lineage (NCBI taxonomy): Eukaryota > Viridiplantae > Streptophyta > Magnoliopsida > Fagales > Betulaceae > Carpinus > Carpinus fangiana. The sequence continues at coordinate 3,599,964 of CM017328.1, read as the reverse complement.
GAAGGCCAATACTTGGCATTATTACTTGCAGCCTACAAGTATCTCCATTGGACTTCATCTAGAATCATATCTACTCTGTCTATACAACACTTAGTACTGAAGAAAGGAAAAATTTGCATTCTTGTGTTCACTTAAAAAAGGCTTTTCCTGTGTTTGACAGGCGAAAAAAGAGGACCATATACAACAATATATATTACTATAATCACTATAATACTATGAGCCAAAATGATAGTGCTACTTATGTGAAATGTGAAATAGACTCTACATAAAAGTAAAACCAACTAAAAGAAAAGACAAATCAACGTAGTCCAAAAACATGTAATTTCCGGTCGTCCATGAAACATATGCTACCCTGATAATGAACAACAGCTAGAACTGAAACCTTAAAATATCCAGCAACTTACGAATAAAACTAGAAGGCATGAAACTCATGATTCAAAAAGTTTACTTAATTTCTGATCCATTTGTATCCCCCCCACCCACACACACACACACACACACACAAAAACAAAAACAAACCTCCAAAGGGCATGCTGAAATCAACATTCTTTTTCCTTTTCTTTTCTTCTCTTTTTTTTGTAAAAATCAACATTCTTAAAAACCCCACAACACAAGAAGCTTTCAGGCTTTCAGCACCTTAAAAATCCCATCAGCAATTAGCCAATTTATCTACCTCCCAACACCCTCCGAAGCTTCTCTTTTCATTTCACAAAACCGAGTTCATTTTTGCATTACCTCCCATCAGTGCAATCCAAAAAGGAAATGGATTCATAACCTTGTTTAGCAAAAGTTTTCTTCCGATTCACCTCTATATCGAGCCAATACACATGATTCGCACACAAAAAAATGGATTCATTTTTCAATTTCCCCTTACCCAAAAAAAAAAAAAAAAAAAAAAACTCATAAAAAAAATCTCCCATAAAATCAGGTTCTTTCTAAATCGCCCAAACACAAATACCCCACAATTCACAAAATCCCATGTCGTTTTCTCGATTACTGAACATCCCAAATCAACTCCAGTCCCAAACACGACAACCTCTCGGCCACCAAACAGTAAAAAAGAAAAAACAAACAAACAAAACAAAAATCAAACCCAAACCCAAAACAAAAAAAACAAAAACAAAATTTTAAAAACCAAACCTTGCAAAACGAATTAGCTGAAGACAGAGTCGAAGAAGATGAACCATCGGCCGTGGCAGCTACGATCACACGCGTGGGGACTGTCCACATGTGCCGACTCCGTTTCCTCTCCTCACTATCCCGCCCATGCATAGCCTTGCATTTTCCCCAATCCCTTTCCCTCCTTCGATCCCACCTTCGATCCCTTCCACGAGTACCATCAATTCCCAACCTCTATTCCCTCCGATTCCCCCCTACCACTCAATTCCTCCGCAATCCGAACAATCCCCACAAAACCCTAGATCGATCCCAAACCCTAGCCCCCACCATTGAACCAATCCCCGAACCCTAATTCCCCCGCACCTCAATCCGATTCCTATTCTAGGGTTATCCCCAACCCGATTAATCGATCTAATCAAACCTCAGATCAACCCAGATACAGAATTCGTGCCGGCTCTCGATCTAGAGAGATAAAAAAACGCGAGGATTTAGAGAGAAAACAAAATCGAAGAGAGAGAAAGAAAAAAAATAGAGATTAGAGAGAGAGAGAGAGAGAGAGAGACGGCACAAAAAGGAAAGGTTGTACTTGGTACTTGGAAGAGCAGGGTCGGGCAGGGCGGGCAGATCGGGCAATTCGGGCAGGATAACGATAGAGTGACGGAAGGGTGAGGCAGGCTGCCTGCTTTCTAATAAATTATATGAGGAATGTGGCTGACTGACAAGTGACAGGGCCTTTCAGATAGTGGGGGTGAGATTGATAACTGCAACCCGAGAAACTCCCAAATGTTGACTCATTTGTTGCCCTTTGACTTCGACCTTCTACAGATTGCTCCTTGTTGGGGTTGATAGCCTCACACGCAGGTCACAAACGGGCTTGTGAGAAGGGGGGGTAGCAGAGTCATTTCTTAGAGGTGGCAAGCAACCACAATCATGGAGAAGTTAAGGTTGTCTCGAGTTGTTCCAACACACATCACTAGAAAATAAAAGGGAGGGGAGGGTGATGTAAATGCTGTTTGTGGTAGGGCAAATGTGTCAATTTTGTGTTTTTTTTTTTTTTTTTTTACTTTTTTTAAGCTGTCTTTTAGTTCCCTTAATGTAGGTCTCTTTGTTTAGGATTCATGGTCCCACAATCTCCAAAAGGTTTTAATAAAACTCTTTATTTTAAAAATAAACGGTTTCAGAACTTTCAGTTTGAGTTGTGCTGTGAACTTCCAACAAAATTAATAAGGTAGTTGGCCACCCCTTGAGAAGTTGCTCACCCCCCCCTCTATTTTATCCTTCAGGGATCATAGCCCTCATTCTAGGCAGGACGAAATCAATAATTCTTATAGAGAGAGGTCAAAACATAATAACAATAACTTTGTAACCTTGTAGTGGTATTGAAGCTTTGATGGTTATTAAATGTCACTATATATATAGGTTTTAGGGGGCATGGCCCCTACAGGCCACCCCCTATATTCATTTATGACTCCAAACTATTCCAATTATTTTTATGGGATGTGAGAGAGTGGTCGACCACTCTTCAAACCCTTTAGGATTGTATGCACCACTCTTAGTGGCTTCAAGAGTGATTGTAACTGCTCCTAATGGTTTAAGGGTGTGATCACAACCATTCCTCGTCGTAAAAACCCTTTTATGGCTTTGGGGTGTGGTTGAAGCCACTTTCGACCAAGCCTTTAAAAATGATCACCACCTTGTCAAGGCCTTAGAGGTGGTCACACCACCCCACTGACCATTAAGGATGGCCAACCACTCACTCACCTCCAAATGGGTCGTCAACCACCTCCAAAGTAGCGGGAGTAGCTAGGGTGGATGATCATCCTAATAGAGAGTAAAATGGTTGTTGGCCGCCCACCCCCTGGCCACCTCTTTAGTTACTTTTATTATTATTTTTAAAAAAAAGCTTACATGGTCTATCAAATTCAAGGTCATTCATCTTGAATGAGCTATTTGAATCTTTCAAATTGTCTTCTCTTGTAATTCCTTGAAATTGTAGAGACCTAAAGCCTCTTATTTAATATAGGTCAAGTTACAACTTTTTGTTCAGTTATATCCATTATTTTATTTTCATTTCTCAATTATGGGTTGAATATATATATATATATATATTTGAAACATCTATTATTTTTACTCCATATGCGAACCATTTACTAGTGCAACAAATATGCCAAATGTTGGTCAAAACCATTAGATTAGATGCAATCAAAAATATGAATCTTAAAAAGCTAACTCCATTTATTAATACTTTCTAGAAAGTTTTTTATTTTATTTTATTTTTTATTTTTCATTAAAAAAAAAAAAAATCATGACATGACATAAACAAAACATTGTAAAAGTCTACAAATAAGATTTGAACATCGGTTTCCAACATGGATTGTAGGCATCATTTTCCTGGCTAAGGCATGTGGGGTGCTTCATGTTTCTCACGGCTATGATGGGTTTGTTAAGTAGTGCCTCCACCTTTCTAGAAAACATGATAACTTGTCTGTCAAGAAAACCAGAGCTGTTTTTGGCCGTCACCATTAGAAAGGTTTTGAAGCCCACACGGATGGGGAAGGGAATTTAGATTCTTATTAATTTAGCTGTCTTAATCCCTAAACCCTCCCACCCCCAACAACTTGTTCTATGTCTTTGTGTGTGCTTGCACGTATGTCCAATCTGGGCAACCAAATTGCATAGAAACCCTAGATTTCAAGTTGAAGATAAAATTACATGTTTTTGAGTTTGATGTCAAAAACAATGAAAACGAACCACATTTTCGGCATGATTCATTGCCATTCTTGGCGACCAAGAAGAAGTAGCATCATTGAAGACGACAGGAAACAGGTTCTAAAATGTAAAATTATTGTCCTCTTCTGAAGTCAGCATGATTGGGACAAAAGATACAAGCAGGTGATTACACGTGTGTTTGGGCTGTTATATATTATGTTGTTTTACTATTTAGCTGGGCTTTGTGTTATTTTAGTGGGCTATTGGCCCAAGTGTCTCTAGGGTTAGGGTTAGGGCTTAATCCCTAGTCTTTTTTTTTTTAAAGTAATCCCTAGTCTATTTAAGCATTATTTTGTAATCTAGTAAACAGCATTTGTTAAGACTGTTTGTCACTTACCAATTTCTGGTTGTCCTGCATCACAGAAATAAGGAAGATTTCCTAAGTCTATTAAATTGAAATGTCCTTAAAGCATGCATTTTTATAAATACAAATGAAAATCACATGACGATGCATGTGATTGAATTAAAGAAATTTCTCCATCTCAAATTGAAGGAAAATTTTGTAAATGCAAAACACTCTATCCCACCGTGGCATTATATGTACAGAGATTCCTGTAGTTGGGATCTCAATCAAAAGCAACAGGCCATGTGCTACACAATCTATCTACCAATCAAAAGTGTATAAAGTAAATAAGATGGCTTGACATATAGCCACCAAAACAGATACACCTGGCACTGATCACAAGATGCACACCAACTAAATATCCTACTCCCAACCCTCTTCTTCAATAAATAAATATTTTATCTTTATCCAAAGAGATCCCATGTTTGTTAAAGTTTTTTTCTCAAGACAAATTTTTTGATAAGTATCAAAACTAAAAAATAAAATAAAATTGTCTTACTTAACAAATTTGTCAGACAAATACATTATCAAACATCTCAAAATACAAAACACTCTTAAAATTACAAAAATAATATTAATCATTATGTCACATTAGAACATTTTTTTCAAACCAAAAAAAAAAGAAAAGAAAAGAAAATGAAAATCCCAAAACACATTAACAATTGACAGTGGTCTTATCATCAAAGTACCTCATGCAGTTAAAGCCATGCAGCTGATGGACAGAAAATGAAATGTTAGTAGCGCAGACAGAATACTTAAATTTATAAGGTAGCTTGAATTTATGTGTTGAGAGAGATTCTCAAATCCCAAAGATTCGATAATCGAGGTCGGTACCAAAGAACATGAAGATGTTTCCATAATAAAATCCATCACATTAGGAAGTAAAAGAGAACTTGATTTGTGTGAACCTTTAATATTTACGTTATAGCATGTATGACCTATCAATCCATCTATACATAGATACCTTCAAACAAACCATTTTCACAATTTTGACTGTATAACAGTGACTAGCAAACACCAACATATTATAAGGGTTGGAGAGATGTGAACAGTGTAAGGACCATAAAGAGAATCATGTCACTAATAGCAAAACTTGTAAGACTAGAAAATAAGTTAAAAAAAAAAAAAAAAACGAGAGACAAATTAGGATACTCATACATTGTGGGCCAAACAAAATACATATTGATGTTCTACATAGCCACCGCTCACCCCACCAAGTACAAGCTGTGTTAATCATGTGCTCAGTAGCCAGCACTACAAATAAGACTAACATTAGAGACAAGAAACAAGTAATCTGTAAATTCACAAATAGGTTGCAATTTGTCAATTTACTCTGAAACAATGATACTCTGAATTACCAGAAGCTGCAGCCCTACACCCAGAAAAATAAGGCCATACTGCAGTTCACCAACATTCCCAGTGGTGGTGTTTTGGGAACCGAAAGAAGATGGAAGTCATCACAGAGAATTTATCATCCTCTTCATCTCAGCAGATCTCCTGGGATCTGGATCTTCAATTGCTCTCTCAGTGAGAACTTGCTTGATACGGCACATTGACTTCCTCACCTGAAATTTATTTTTAATTAACAACCAAGAATCACCAAAATCCCAATTAGCAATTGTGGTTCCAGGAAGACAAAGGAAAAGATAAAACACGTGTGCCCTTTCCACACAAATTTAAAGCTTAAGAAGTTACGACATTCCAAAATTCATTTTTCTTGCACTTTGATGTAGGACTGGTAATAATCACAAGAATCACAGGTGAAAGCATGGAAAAGAGAGGGGAGAGAAAGAGAGAAGAAGCTAGGGAGAGAGGATGAGAGAGAAGGAAAGAAAGGATGGTGAATCAATTCCTCATATTTATTATTCCATCACAGTCTGACTCCGTTGGAAGACAAAACAGACTACATAGACTAACGACTAAACCCTATTCTAGGCAAACACACATTTATTGAGTGACCAAAAATACCCATGACTCAAATAACCCAATTATTAGACCCAAATAAAATAAAATGGACCTGATTAACTCTTGTCTCATCCCTTGCATCATTCTCCGCTGGTAGGAGAAAACTCAACCTCGAGCACTGAAGTGTTGAAATGTTGAAAATGTATGCTCAGAACGTTTTTGGGTCCAAGCTCAACCTCTCAAGTTTTGAAAAGGGTCCAACGAGCCTTGGTTTGACATGTAGGCTAAGCAACATGCATCCAAATCTCTTTTTTTTTAATTGCTTTGCTGACCAACTCCTTCAAAAAACCAAGCGATGCATCTTTGTTCTCTCATACAACATCAACCGAGCAAAACCAAGCTCAGGAGGCAGTGGGTTGACGAGGACAAGGAGGAGTCACGACTCCAATGATTGACAGTAACAATAGTGACACATAAGTGAGACGGTGGTGATGCCGGAAAAATGGAATTATGATGGCGGCAGTGGCAAGGAGTGAACTGCGATGGCTAGATGGTGGCGGTGCCGGTGAGATGTTAATGTGACAAAAGCAATGGTGTGTGGAGGGTGTAAAGAGACATTGTGTAATGGTAGCCCTGCGTGAAGGATATTTGGGTGACATGCAGTGGCTATGGTTCGAAGTGGCAGTGCTAGTATGCTTAATGCGGGGTGTTTGGGAGGTTGTGCGAAGGACTCTGTTCATTGTTGTGGAATGTTGGTTACGGCTTGTTGGTGGGGTTGGGTGCTTAGGTGGCAGCAACACAGTACTGTGGGGTGAACGAATCACTATGGGTTGCTGCTTGTGGTTCTAGGTGGGGTTGACTCCGATGGGTGGAGATTGTTGCGATGAGTTTCGACAACATTTTTCTGTTTGGATTGGGTGGTGGTGTGATTACCATGCAACATAACGGTCAATGGCTAGTGATTTTGAGGCTTGCAACGAGTTCATAGTGGATTTTGGGTTATGGGTTGGTTATGTTCCGATGGGTTATTCGTTCCGATGGGTCGAGTCTATTTGAGCTGGGTTTTTTTCCCAAGTCTTTTTTGGTAATGACAGCGGATTGGTTGTCTTGGTGGGTTTCACAGTTTACTGTGAGTGACAATGGGAAGGTTTGGGATGATGGACATCGGCTGTGTTTGAGAGATGATTGTCATGGCATGGGATCCACTGATGTAACACAGTCATGGATTGCAAAATTGTCATGGAAAACAACCGGGTTTGACTCTAACACCAAATTTGATGTAGGACCAACAATAATCATAAGAATCACATGGCGAAAGTAGGGAAGAGAGAGAGAAGAGAGAAGCTAAATGAGGAAAAGGGAGAAAGAAAGAAGACAGAGAAAGAGAGAAAAAGCTAGGAGGAGAGGAACAGAGAGAAGGAAGGAGACTCAATTCCTCATATTTTTTATTTCATCAAAGTGTGCCTCCATTGGAGAGCAAAATAGACTTAAATAGAATAACGATTAAACCCAAATCTAGGACTTACCAAAAACACCATTGACTCTAATAACCCAATTATTAGACCTAAATAAAACTACATGCACCCAATTAACTCGTCTTGTCCCTTGCATCGCCAAACTCAATCATGCTGACCAACCAAAATGTGAAACATATCTGAAGTGGCAATTCTAATTACAGAAATTAATGTCACGTGTACATGGTATCATCACAGAAGTTTTAGAGTAACCTAGTAGCCGAAAGTATCAGAGAAAATGTGATATACGTCAAATTGACTCCCTTAATGTTTTTATATCAAAACCTAAATTACCAAAGCAATTAAGAAATTTGAAAATTTATTGCAGCCATATCAAGTCAGGATTGAGGGTTAATATAAGGAAATTACTTATTTTTTAGATTTTGTCAGATTTTCCTCCTCCTCCTAGATAAAATTTGGACGATTTAGCCCCACCTCTCTTTGTCAGCCCAATCCCAGTGGCTGTTGAAGAACAATATTGATCATATAACTATAAACAATGTGGATATAAGTAATTATAAAACCTACTTCACATAACCCATCTGTTGTACCACTCGAAGTGGAGACTATTGCATATCAGTTCTAAACACTAAACAGTTCACTGAGTTTCAGTTCAACAAGAAGGAGGTCATCTTTGGGAGAAGAAACTGCACGAAAAATGATTCCATTAAATTCATCTACCATTTGATTACTGCGCCAACAATGAAAAGTAAAAAATTATTGAAAAATACAAAGCCAATGCAATTAAAATTTGTATATCAAGCATTTGAATCTCGATTTTCTGTGCAATGATTATCTGGGAGAAAGACATGTGAATTCAGATGGCCAACAAAAGGTCATAAACTTGTAACAACCCAGGAAAAAGCGTTAGCCACATCTACGCTATCACCCCAAAAGGACTAGTAAAATTGGAGTTTTCCTAAAATTCATTATAAAGTCCAGTTTCACCTAATAACTAGACAATATAGGACTTAGCACCCATGACTATCTTTATAAACCACCCATTTTATGTGGGCTTCTTCTCATCTTCTCAATATAGGACTGAGGTATTACAAACTCACTCTCTTAAATTCCTGATGTCCTCGTCAGAGCCACGTCATGCCGTACTCTAGTACCGCATGACTTGGCATTACTAGGTGGCTCTGATACCATTTGTAACGACCCAAGGAAAAATGCTAACTACATTTGCGCTATCACCCCAAAATGACTAGTCAATTTAGGGCTTACCTAGAATTCATTATAAAGCTCAGTTTCACCTAGTAACTAGACAATATGGGACTTAGCACCCATGACTATCTTTATAAACCACACACTCTATGTAGGCTTCTTCTCATCTTCCCAATATGGGATTGGGATGTTACAAAACCAAAGTAAGAGGGGTAGTAGGCTCAAAGCAAGATGGCGAGAGAGAGATGGTTGGCAATAGGGGAGACAAAAATGGGGTTCACCACATTTAGAAGGGTGCTCCAAACGGTTGAATGGGTTATGATAGAGATATTAACTTCCCTTCTTACCTCACTTGGAAATGGAATTGGATCACTTTAAAGCTTGTTGGTAGTAGTTATAAGTGAGTTAGAATGGAGTGAGGCTAAATTTATTTATTTTTTATTTTTATTTTATTTTATTTTATTTTATTTTTTGCAGATTTTGGGCTGTTTCTGCACTAACTTTGGACTTTCAAACATACCTTTTTAGGCTGGATATAAAAGAACAGAACCCACCATTGGAAACTGTGTTAGCTAACGGCATCAACTATGTTAAAACTATAAAATAAAATATTTCAAGGAATATCTCTCTCTTCACCAATATAAAGCACAATCTCTTCCTAGTTCCATTTTGTTATTGTCACAGGGATAAAAATAATTCCCTGTTCTGGACATACAGTATATGTTAAGAATAGATACTCCTTAGAGTGAGAATGAATAAAAATTGGTGGATGTCCCATTCAATTATATACTTTGGATCATCTCAGGGATTGAAAGTGTAATGCCCATATGAACTTTAGGCCAGCAACCCAAAGTGTGGAATAATAGGGTTATAGGTAATATTAGCTATTGGCATCAGCAATTAATGAAGAAGATTTAAATGTCTCAAGGGCAAATGTCTCTCTTCACTAGTCAAATATTGTATCTAATGCATTTGCTTATTGTGTTGACAATAATAATAATAATAACTGTTACAACTTACACCACCAAAATTTCCGTCTACAGAGATTCAATTCAGAGAAGGATTTTTTACATGTTAATATCATGTTCAGTAAAAAGGTTGTTCTCATAAATTGAGAAATGGTTAATTACACTATACCCCCTCCTCCCCCCTCCAAACTAACACCCTATTTGCACTTCGACCTCCAAACTACAAGTCACTCGAACTTACAAACTACCAAAATTCAGAGATCTAAGTGCAAATAGGGTGTTCGTTTGGTGGGTTACAGTGTAATTTACCCATAAAGAAATGAATTCAGTTGATTCAACAGATCACTTACAATGCAGCCAAGAAAACAAGAATATTGGATATACTGATGCAGAACTTTTAACATCAATTTTCAGTTTATATAACACTAAAGTCCTTGTATCTGTCCACAGGAAGATTATCCCAGAGTTTTAGTGATGTCCTAGGCTTGAAGACAAAATGGCTATCTCATCCAAATTATACTCAACCCTTGCACAATTAGCCAAGCATTTGAGGAGCCAGAAGTGTGAAGAATTGCATACTGTATGAAGGTAGAAGCAAAGTAATGGAGTTATACCTTGGGAATGCGCTCTGGATTAGGAAATCGTAGATTCTGTGCATGAAGCATCTGGCGTTGAGTCATAAGCATGTTTTTCTCCTTTAACAGCACATACCATAGCTTATTAAGATCGTCCCATGACTTCAGCCGCAGTTCAGAAGCCTTCCAACTTCGACCTGAAATCATTTGCAAAATGAATTCAGATTGGATAAAGTTTTATCTTAAAAAAATTAGTGAAGCAACTCTAAAATATTAACCTTTTAATTCATTATTTAAATTTATAGAAACATATTTCAAGGGTACTTCTTTGAAAAGAGATTTGATATGATAAAAACCATTGTGTAAAATCTACATTTATGCAAATACGAGAACAAGATGAAGCACCTCGGACATGTCACCATCAACCCCATGAATGACTATATATAATCTAATGCTGGGTTGAGTTTGGTTTAATTCACTTCCCACACTTTTGTCAATTACAGATATTCTTAACTGTATTTTTTAAATGTAAATATTATTGTAACTGTACTTAGCTTTTCTCTCTCTCTCTCTCTCTCTCTCTTTGCAAGTCCCTTGAGTGCTTAATAAATTATCAGCCTTTCATATTCTCTTGATAATTTACCTCGTTGATGAAATTTCAGACCCCACTAAATTACAACTTTTCCATCCTTCTATTCCATTAATTTTCACACATAATAACATAACATTGCCTTTTTGTTCTTATGGAAGTCATGACAAACAAACCGGCTATATCTTATACCATAAGGCCATGAATAAAAAAGTAGCACAACCAGCAAAGGCAATGAGCAAACAGAAAGAAGGAAAACGAAATGCCATTACCATAGACAACGGGTTTGTCATCATCTACACTTCTATCCACCTCAAAGAACTCTTCCAGAGGGTTCCTAGCTGCAGAAGCAGCCGCAGCTGTGGCAGCAGATGTTTCTGATTTAGCTGCAGCAAATAGTGTTCTCCCAAAAATTCTTGACAGAAACATGATTTTGATCAGATTGCTGCACACCAATGCAAATACATTAGAGAAAAGAATCAGAGAACATTCTCGCAGCTTCTTTTTTTTTTAATGAATGAATGAAATTTTTTATAACCACACAAAAGAATACAAAGTCCCCCAGTAACAAAACTACTGGAACAAGTTGCCACAAAGCAACCTACAACACCAACCCCTGTACAAACTAACAAAGCCAATCCCAATCTTCTGGGAATGGCCACAACAACAAAAAACAAAATCAGGAACAATACACAAATGTCAAGCAATCTGTTGTAACCGTGCACAATAATGATGAACAGTATATAGAATCGAAAAGAGAGAAATCAAGGGAGAGAGAGACAAATTTAACGTGGTTTGGCAATTTGCCTACATCCACACAGAGACGGCTATTATTCTCTTGATAATTCAGGGTTACATTAATAACATATATATATATATAGGGAAAACCCTAAACCCTACTTGTACGGACTTGTACGGACGTGTCGCTATCGCGACGTTCACTACGCTCCCGTCTACTTGGCCTTCCACTGGTATTAATATAAGCCACTAACTCCAACACAATCACTACAAAAGAAACTCTAGAACAGCACCAAACAGCAATCAGACCAAACTTCCACCAGAAACCAAGAAAACAAAGCCAGAGAGCTCAACAGAACCAGAGAGCTCCTAGCAGCCAAACAAATAGCAACCCACCAGACACACAGCAGGATCAACTCAAAATTTTATGAGATATACCCCAGTTGGAGCATAATGCAAAATTGACAGCACTTGCTTTAAATTGCCCTTTACTCTCAATCCGATTACTTACTTCCGAACAAATCTTCTGTACAAGTTTTACTCACAATCCGATTCACACAGCCATTATTCTATATAGGCAAACCAAGACACGAACTAGGCCAGATGGGCTACTATGTTTTGTCTTACATTTTTTTTTCTTTTTTGATAAGGAAGAGTGATTTTTAAAAATAAAAAAGGCTCTCTCAAGCACAATCAAGTTAAAATTGACCAAAAAAGGGGAAATCTGTCAGACAGCTGTACGACCATCGCAACCACTAATGGCTGAGAACGATCCTCTACTGCATCAATGGCCCAAGGACCAAGACGCTGTCACTCACGCTCTGATCGCACGGCCATGATTCATCAACCAGATTTAGGTTCCTGTCTCCTTAGAACTCAAGGATACAGAGGTACGAGCCTATAGAACAGACCCTGTTCAAGTAAGGTCGCAAAAAGGATAAGGGGGATACTTTGTCTTACGTTTTTTCACACATCAAATGCACCAAAAACAGAAATAACCTGAAGAAGAGATTGATGGGTTACTAAACAGCAAATGGCAAGCGAGAATCAAAGTAATTACCCTCAAATCATCTTTTTAAATGGGGCATTCAAGAACAAATATAACTCAGTAGGACACTGAAGAATTAGATGAACAATAATCCCAAAATTTCGGTTGAAATCAACACACGAGTCCATACAAAGTAAAAGAATACATACATAAAGAGGCATACCCGAAAATGGGTTGACAGCGTTTCAAGGATCAGCTTCTTTGTGAATTTTCGTTGAACGTAGCGGCTGTACTTGCTGGGGTTTTGGGTTTCTGGGGCGCAATGGGGTTTTACCGTTTTAGGGAGCTGGCTCTTTTGGTCACTGGATGAAGGGGCTCACAATGGGCTTGTCACAAGGTTGATGAGAACCCCGTCTGTTTAAAGCCCAATTGGCTTGAGCCTAAAAGAAAGAAAAAAATGATCCTAAAATTTCTCATTTAAGACAAAAAAATTTCCCATAAATTCAAGAAAAAAAAATTAATAAATTAGAAGCTGGGGGCAAGATTTATCAAACAGATCCTCCGGTTTACGTNGGCTTGTCACAAGGTTGATGAGAACCCCGTCTGTTTAAAGCCCAATTGGCTTGAGCCTAAAAGAAAGAAAAAAATGATCCTAAAATTTCTCATTTAAGACAAAAAAATTTCCCATAAATTCAAGAAAAAAAATAAATAAATTAGAAGCTGGGGGCAAGATTTATCAAACAGATCCTCCGGTTTACGTTTCCTCAAAACTTTCTAACGGTACTGCCATGTCAAACCATGGCACACCTAATTAGAAGATGACATGTGTCTTTTATAATAAAAAAAATATAGACAACAAATTTATATACATATAACTGAGAGATTGGCTGAACGTCCACAAATGCTATTGGAAGCGGTTCGGCCACCCCTGGTCAACTTGGGGTCAGTCAAACCACCCATTCGACCACCCCAAATTCAATCAAGGGAGGGACCAAAGTTCAAACCACTACCAAAAAAAAAAAGTCATGAAATTTATATAATAAAAAAAATGTAAATAGAATTACATGCATAGATTTTGATGAAATATTTGGGACTAAAATAATGGTTATAGGTGTCCTATGGACATAAATTTCTTTAAAACCAGTCGGAAGGAAATATCCTTCGGCCTATTTAAAATAGTATCAGATATCTATAAACATTTAAAATATATATTAAATTCTTAACGTTATTAATAACAGTTTACTAACTTAGACTAAATTTAATGTGACTTTTAAATATTTACAGATACTTAGCACTATTTTAAATTGGTTGAAAGATATTTCCTTCAAATTGATTTGAAAGAAATTTTTTGTTGTGTCCTATTATTTCCTTACTATGTTCAAATTTTATGACATACTTATGTTACTTTAGAAAAATTTGAGAGATATTTGCCAAAACCAGACTAATCTATAATAATATCTTCTTCCTCTCCTGGGTAGAAGCTGATCATTTTTGTTACATTTTGGTAGTTTGGGGTAGGGCTAGGCACGGATTGGTTTGGGGCGGGTTTGGCCTTTTTGGCCACCCGACCCGAGCCCATCGGGTTTGGGAATTTTCTACCCGCAATATTCAGTGAAGGCACTAAAACCGTTAGGTATTCGGGTATGGCAGGTGGGTCGGGTATTTTTAATTGCCATGATCTGAAGGAAGCACAGAGAAGATCAAAAAGAAAAAGAAACCTAGGCTTAACACACCCAACTCGTAGAACTACCACTCAGAAGGCACATCCAAAAAGAAAGAAAGAAAGAAAGAGATGGCTGCTGCAGGCTGCATCTAAGAAAAAGAAACCTATGCTTAAAACACCCAACTCGTAGAACCCCATTTTCTCATACCTTTTTCAACAAGGTAATCTAGGAGAAGAGATTGATGAGTAGAATTTACAGTTTGCAGTTGGCTTAGCAATCTAGAGAAAAAGATAGAACAAATGGGAAATGGCAGACAAGAGCAGACAGGAGAGAAACCTAGGATCGGCCGTCGGCGCGACGGTGAGAGAGAGAGAGAAGCGGTCTCCGCCGACGAGAGGGAGAGGAGTGGCGAGCTGCGACTGGCGACAGTGAGAGAGCGTTGGGTTGGGAGTCACAGCGCTGGGTATGGGATGGGAGTCACGGCTGTTGTGTGAAAAAAAAATAGGAAGCAGTCGAATAGGAATCGTTGGATAGAAATGGGGTTTGTTAAGGGTTTTCCTCGTAGTGTTCTCCTAGCGTTCTCCCAGGCTTACATGCAACATGATTTAAGAAAAAATAAAATTGTAATACCATTTTTTTGCTAACAGATTAGTTTTTATGAGTTAATAGTTAGGTTCTAATGCTTTAAAACTTGTTTTTTTTATTCAAAACTAAAATCTAAGGGTGGAAGGTTAACCCTTTAGGGATGGTATCACCCAAAATGAATTTAATCATCCTAAATTTGATGCTAATGCCTCAATTTTGGTGCTAATGCCTCACAAATTTAGTGCTAATACCTCAAATTTGGTGCTAATGCCTAAAAAAACAGGTGGTGGAAGCCACTACAATTTTATTTTTTCTTAAATCATGTTTTACGTAATACTGGGAGAACGCCAGGAAAACCTATGGGAAGAACCCTTAGCATTTTCCAATAGAAATCTAGGGGTTTTTTTTTTTACTTTAAGCTTTGTGGGCTGGTCGGATCGGGTACCCACCCCTTCCAACAAAGTAACCCACGGATCGACCCGCCCCGTACGGGTTTGGTGTTTTCACTTTTCCAACCCATAATAGCCCCCCCCAAAAAACTAAAAACTAAAAACCAGCGGTTTTGGGTGGACTGGGGCGGGTTAGGTTAGGTCGGGCGGGTTTTTGCCTNTTTTTATCAAAAAATTCACTCTGTAACCTCTCCTCTCCTTCCTCTGTCTCTCCAAATCTGAGATTGACAATGATACAAAATTTTCCAGCAAAAATACTTAAAAAATTAATTATTATTATTGTTCTTTTACCAGGGGCGCCAGGGCGTCCCTACGTAAATCCGCCCTGAATATAGATAAAAATATAACTAACCGGATATAGGAGGCCCTTAAAAAGTTATTAACTAAACTAGATAAACTGAGTTTTAAAGAGCTATTTTACATAAAAAATTAGCTCTTCCATTGTGAATGCCTTTAAAGAGCATTTGCAATGGAGGAGTTAAATATCACTTTTATCTAAAATAGCTATTTAAATTGATAAAATACCCTCTACATTGGAGAAGTTAAAAAAAAAATGTAGAATAGATATTTTATTAAATGTGCTAAAAAAAAAGTTACATGTAGCGGCACTATTTAAATAGCTATTTTCCTAAATTTTCTTTCCACGTCTTTTTTTCTTGCACTATTTCTCCCAAAATTTTCTTCCCACGTTTTTTTATTGTTTCTCTCACTTGTTTTCTTTTTTTTTCAAAATTTTCTAATACTATTTCTCTTTCACATATCATTTTTTCCAAAAAAATTTTCTATTATTTCTCTATTCACATCACTTTTTTCTCAAAAGTTGAAAAATAAGACATTTAAGAAAAATACAATCATTATAAAAAATTTAAAAAAAATGATATAGATAAAAATATAACTAATCGGATGTAGAAGGTCCTTAAAAAGTCAATACCTAAACTAGATAAATTTAGTTTTGATAAGCTATTTTACATAAAAAATTAACACTTCTATTGCAAATGATCTAAGGCATTCACATCTGCCTTAGTAGATATTTGGCTAAATTTAGTCAAAAAAACTACCTTTGTCTATTTTAACTACCCATTTTTTTAAAACATTTTCATCTGGCTCAATATTTTAACTTATCACTGTTATTATCTCATTTAAATAATCATTCTATACCATTTAAATATTATTTCTCTATTCTTTTTTTTTTATTCTTTCTTTCATTATTTTTTTCCCTTCATAGAATCAAAACCGAAGATGAGTTTAGCACATGAGCATCCAACGGTTCGTAGGCTTGTTGTAGCACGTCAAAGGAGAGAGAAATTTTAGTGGGCTAATTGTTTAGTATTAAATGGGATAGTGGGGCACATTTAGTATTGTTTTTCATATGCATAAAGTGCTACAAGATTGCTCACCTACTGTAGCACCTCAACAATTAAGATGGCCTATAGCCAGCCGGATGGGAGAGCATTTTAGTGTTTTGGCTCAGCAGAATAGCACTACGAATGCTCTAATGACACTATTAATCAAGCGAAAATACAATTCCGATACACACTAACACACTAAAAAAGAAGGGAAAAGTGAGGATTTTTACTTTATTGAAGGTTGAATTTGCTTCCAAAACCACAAAAGCTCTCCCCTTTCTACTTTCCTATCATTTTTCTCTCTCTGCCGAAAGATGAGTGAAAATTCAAGAAATTAGGGTTCCTCTAGGACTTTTAAAGCACCGATTCGTCTTCTACAATGTCTTGGATACATCCCAGTCAAGTGTAAAAACATCCACATTCAAATGAATCATGTCCTGTTTAAACTTTAAAGGGGGGTTGTTTTTAATTAATCCAATGTGTGGTGCTTTAAGT
Organism: Carpinus fangiana; assembly: GCA_006937295.1. NCBI lineage: Eukaryota > Viridiplantae > Streptophyta > Magnoliopsida > Fagales > Betulaceae > Carpinus > Carpinus fangiana. The sequence continues at coordinate 3,582,750 of CM017328.1, read as the reverse complement.
GGCTTGTTCGAACATAGTTTGTCTCATTCAAATGANAAGATGAGTTTAGCACATGAGCATCCAACGGTTCGTAGGCTTGTTGTAGCACGTCAAAGGAGAGAGAAATTTTAGTGGGCTAATTGTTTAGTATTAAATGGGATAGTGGGGCACATTTAGTATTGTTTTTCATATGCATAAAGTGCTACAAGATTGCTCACCTACTGTAGCACCTCAACAATTAAGATGGCCTATAGCCAGCCGGATGGGGGAGCATTTTAGTGTTTTGGCTCAGCAGAATAGCACTACGAATGCTCTAATGACACTATTAATCAAGCGAAAATACAATTCCTATACACACTAACACACTAAAAAAGAAGGGAAAAGTGAGGATTTTTTACTTTATTGAAGGTTGAATTTGCTTCCAAAACCACAAAAGCTCTCCCCTTTCTACTTTCCTATCATTTTTCTCTCTTTGCCGAAAGATGAGTGAAAATTCAAGAAATTAGGGTTCCTCTAGGACTTTTAAAGCACCGATTCGTCTTCTACAATGTCTTGGATACATCTCAGTCACGTGTAAAAACATCCACATTCGAATGGATCATGTCATGTTTAAAGGGGGGTTGTTTTTAATTAATCCAATGTGTGGTGCTTTAAGTGGCTTGTTCAAACAAGGTTTGTCTCATTCGAATGAACCCCCTCGACTATCAATGTTTTTAACTGTTCTTACCTCTTTTTCCTTCCGTTCTAGTGGCCTCATGCTTGATCTCCACCTTAATCATTATTTCTAATTACCCTCTCTTGATCAAATCGACTTCTTAAAAAAAAAAAAAAAAAAAAAAAATTCGTTTTGTGTGTAGTATTACACCCTTTGTATATATCCCCACGTATTTCTCTAAATTATATATATACCATGTGTCCTTGTATTACGTATCTAAGTGTTGTGTGTGTATATATATATAATTGGACAAAAATTTATTTGCTTATTTATAATAGGTACAGGCTGGTCATGTTGGGAAATAGATTGAGCAACCACCTTTGTCCAATCTTTTGGGCATGCTTGCATTTGAGAGAGAGAGAGAGAGAGAGTAGCTAGCAACCACATCTCTCCAACTTAAGAATGAAGAAATGAAGCCAAGACAAGACCAAAAAAAAAAAAAAAAAAAAAAAGAAGAAAAAAGAAAAAAGAAAAAGAAAAAAAGAAAAAAGGCGAGAGAATAAAAGAGAAAGTGATTTTGTTGGAGAGAAAAAGAGATCCCCAAACAAGGCACAAGAATTTGCCAAGCCGTGGTCCCTGCAAAGTGAAGGGTTGGGTGGCATGAGTACCCTCTAAAGAATCGAAAGCAACGCCCACGTTCTGTCCCTTGTTTTTTTCCTTTAATGCACTTTTTTTCTAAAATTAAACCTTTTTCTCATTTATTCATTTCCCCTTCTCATATCTCACCTTTCATTCATTTTTATACTATAGTTTTGCCAAACCCTAGACACCCTTTTCTTCTGCATAATCTCTTGACTAAAGTTAGGTGATTTGATTAAATACTTTTGGCACCCACCAATAAGATGTTGACATATGCCATTGAGTGTCCACAAAAGTTGATAGGGAAATCTTCAGATTACCCAAGAAAATAACAAACTTAAGCAGCTCCCCCCAATAATAATATATTTTTCCCAAGGGGCTCAATCACTTTGCTTTCAGATTTCAAATTTTTGACAATTTTGTCCTATGGACCAATCAATTGCCTCTAAGCTAATCTTTCAATAGGGCATGATTTGGGGTGTCATGTGGGTGCAAGAAATATAAGGGAACATGATGATATCTTTTTTAAATGGGTCAATCTGTAATTAATTTATTCTTTTGTCCTTGCATGCCTTTCAATAACGAAAAAAGATGTCTTATTCAATGATTCACAATCACTTTACTTGCAATTTAATCTAACCTATCCTTAAAAGTTTTCAATCCAAACGCCAATGCAATGCCATCACCAACTGCCAATAAATAATTTAGAGCCCACTTGATTAAAGAACTATTAAATTCTATAGCCACTACTTCACTATAAGATACTACACACACATCAAGTATAGACATTATTTTTAATTCAACTCAATTTCATGGTCTTTCTCATTCGTTATAAGTTATAACCCAACACTCACCACCTATTTCTGAGATCTCAATACTAGAATCTCTAAAACCAACTAAGATGGTGACTCGTTTGTAATTTTATCAAGAGAAAAAAAAAAAAAATTATTTGGTGTAAAGAGTTATATTATCTTTTTAGTATTTTAAGTTGAAGTGTCTGTATTTGATTAGAGAGTGCAAAACACTCTATTTACACTTTACATCACAACCTAATCGAAGATATCTTGGATTTTTGTTTTTAATAATGACTAATAAAAAAGTAGATAAAGACAGATATATATATATATATATATATATCCTTGCTTAGAAAAAAAAAATATATATATATCCTTGGTGAGTGTAGTTCGCAAAATCCGGCGAAGGTTGCTCTTGTATACGTCAAAAAGGTTGTCCACTTGTCTTACACAGCATCTGCAAACGTCAAAATCCGACAGTATACGTTCACAGATTTTAATCACCCATTGGAAGTTTGGAACGGCCTTTGGAAGCTTTCTAGCTTCCCACCGACGTTTATCTTCTCGGGTGTTCTTCTAATTCATCACATTGTTTTTCTTTTGACCGCATACGTACTACTCCTCGTAAGATTTTGAACAACAAAAATAAATAAAACAAAACATTCATTTCCGCTGACCCAATCGAAACGAAATGGTCTTCTAGAAGTGACGAACAATAAACAAAGAATGTGATGTTTATCTTACAATCTATCTATGCAGCCCCCTAAGGACTATATATTTTTTAATATGAACGAAAGGTCAAACTTACCGACAATAGGACTTAAGAGTCATTTTTAAGCTTAAAAATACACACACACACATATATATATATATATATATGTATTCAACTTTATAAACAAAAAATTAAAAGAAAAATTGAAAACGAGCTGGTACCATGGCTTCCCTTGGTTTATTAATTGTTCCGTCATTGATGCCATGTTGCATAACTTCCCCGGTAGCTTCAAAAGGCAGAATACCCATTTCTCCATTTCCTTTGAAATGAAAAATATTCTGTATTTTAGAGGGGTAAAATTGTCAAAAAAAATTAAATGACAATTTTACCCGTCTAAAAATCACTAACGGGATATCCTCAATTTCAAAATTTGAAATTTAGAAGACCCTATTCCCCTTAGCTAGGCCTATACCCCACTAGAGAAAAAAAAAAAGGCGGAAAAATAAGCTTTATAAATAAAAAGGACTAGGAGGCCATACGGTCTTTCTTTCTTTCTTTTTTCGAATGATGAAAGAGATTACGAGAGAGGAACTTTCCTATTATTAATCCAAATGAAAGTAAAAATGAGAAATTAATTGAAAATGCTTCCAAACACAAAGTAAAAAACAAGACCCATCTAGCTAAACAATGTGCACGAACATATTGCATTCCTTTCATTCATTCATTCATTCACTCACTAGTATTTTGCTCAACTTCACAAAGGGACATTATTCTAGGGAGCACATTGTTCCACCAGTTGATTGATTAATATAATGAAACATGCTATTTTTCTAAAAAATTAAAAAAATTCACTGAATTTTATACATTAACTTAAGCATCTCGAGTGATTATAGCCAATACATCCGACAAGCTCTTTTGTTTATTTTTTCTGTGCATATAAGTCATTTTTTATTGGAGCCTTGGTGTATGGTCAACTGTATCAACAATGTGAGATGCCAATGGATCAGCCTTTTATTGGAGGTGTATAAAACTTGATTTAAAAAAAAAGAAGAGAAAAAGAAAAGGCATCAATAATTCATGTTAGAGTGAGTAATTAAATTCAACAACCCTAGATTGCAATTATTTTTAGGGTTTATATCCTGTAGATTGCAAAAGAAAAATAAAAAAAACTTTTGACGAATGCCAGTTGTAACTGGGAAATTCTGGTCAAGGAACAGAAGCCCAGTGATTGGACGACTTTGCTTGACTCTAGGGACAAGAGTTATTTTTTCCCACCATTGGCTACCCTTTTCGGGGCTGTTTGGGCGACCCGATATTCCTCTGGTACAGCCCGCACGTGATCATCGTCTGCATAATTTCCAAAATGCCCCTCCCCTCAATTATTGAGGTTGTTCGGCATACAGTAGTTTTAATTAATTATCAATCTGAGGGTATTAAATGGCATTTCGGGAGGTTGGAAACGGAGAAAGTGATGTTGCCAAGGCAAAGTACTCTGTCCAGCTGGTTCAAACGTCGTCGTCGGGAGCCTTAACTTGGAACCAGCAATTCTTGCCTTGTCAAGATCAACCTCTTCTGTCTTTTGCATAACCGAATATGAAATGCGAAGCGTGTGATATTGACTGACTTCACGTGGGACTGTTTTTATTTTTTTTTGGGTACAATTCAATTATTTTTACTCATTTGCCTAGCAAAGGTTTTTGGGACAACTTTTTTAAAGGTAAAAAGTTGTGAAATGTTTAAATGAAAATCATTTGCTTAGTAAAAGGTTTTTGGTACACTCTTTTCAAGGTAAAAAGTTTGACAGTCTTGTTCAGACTTAGGTCGGTTAGAATTCTCTTTAAATTTGAGATTATTAAATTCATAAATTTCAGTTATTTATCTCATCTAAGCGTTTAAAATAAGTCATATTTCAGTATTTAATAAAGAAACTATCCTCAAAGAATTTAATAAGCCATGTTTCATCATTAAATGTTAAAACAAAGCTTATTTTAGACACTTAGATGAGATAAATAGCTAAAATTTATAAATTTGAGAATCTCAAATTTAAAAGAAATTGTAGAAAATCTCAATCCGTCATGTTCAAAAATGCAAGTTTTTGCCAAAAAAAAAAAAAAAAAAAAAACCAAACAAACAAAAAGAGCATTACAACTTTTATAGCAATAAAAGTTAACAGATAAATTTAATTATTTAATGAATATAAATTATTACCTTAAAGCATCCTTAATAAGATCTTTAAAGTTTATTTTTAGCTAAAATTTGGTTAAATTTGACAGATAGTAAGTTCCATCAAGCTTTTTGTTCTCTTCTTCATTTCATGGCTTGTCAAACATCTCCCCGCATTTGGAGAAGAAAATCATTTCTTTATTCAATTTTTTATGTTTTTATATTTTTCGTCACACAATTCTTTCTCTCGCTGTCATGGGATTGTAACTTTGTGAGGTACTTTTGAAAATAAAAATGAAGATAAAATAAAAATTACATTTAAATAGAATAAAACAAAATTTAAATATTATTTGGTTCGTTTTAGCCAAAATTTAACTAACTAATAAAGAATTCATTGAGAATGGTCTTTAATTTGTAAATAAATTGTTGTGAAAGTCCTTGTATCCCAAAAAACGTGTTTTAGAAAAAAAATGGGGAGGGAGATGATTTTCCAACCGCCTCTACTTCTAATCCAGAAATTTTCAAAAGTCGTTTTTCTAAATAAGAAACTGGTGCGAACAGGCCCTTAGTTGCATTCATCTTCCTTATATCATTCATATTAAATCTTCACCTGCCCACATACAAATACCTTAACACCATTTGAAGGGATTTCCTTGCTAAAAAAGATTCTTCTTTTTATCTTTTTTATTTGAACAACATTCCCTACTTTTAGTGACATTTTTGGAGTGGGGTAGGACATTCAGATTTATTGACTTTAAAAAAAGATTTTAGGCACTTGATTTTGCTTCAGAAAGATTGTTTAAAAGGTACCTTTTTCTTCCCTTTCTCATTCCCCATTATTAAGTTTTCTTCAATTACTATAGCTATTACTTTCACTCCATCTGATCCCCCTAGTTTATTTACACTCTCTATCATTTTCCACTACCATTTTCTTTTTCCTATAACAGTCCCCACATCTCTATTATTCTCTAGTTCTGTATATTAGTGGGTTTGCATGTGAAAGGTTTCACTCTTTTGGGTCCTCCTCAATGTTATTGAGTGTTTTGCTTTGCGTTCTCCATTCCAAGCTCATTTAACTGGGTGTCTGCAGGATTTAAGATCTGGGTTTTGGTTAGATTTGGGTTTCATACAGCTTTTCTGTAGTAACTTGGTTCTTGTAATTTTTGAGTTTTAGAGAGAGAAAGTTCTAGAAAGAGAGAGATCAATGGCAGGAGGAGGAGGAGGAGGTGGTGGAGGCGCAAAAGCGGATGAGCCACAGCCACACCCACCAAAGGATCAGCTACCCAACGTTTCTTACTGCATTACCAGCCCACCTCGATGGCGTGAGTATCTCTATTTCATCCACAAGTTTCTTTCTTTTGTGCTTGCCTTTTTAACTTGGATTCTGAATTGTAGTTCCTTTTGGAAAGTTAGTGCTAGATTATTCATTGTGGGTCTTAGTTTCTAAATCCGATTCTTCTGAATCTACCTAGTATATTTTAGGCAGGTTTTGTTATAACAAGTTGCTTTGATTTCGGATACGTTATCTCTGTGTTTATCCGTTCAAAGCATCTTTTCTGGTCTCTCTTTCTCTTTGGCAGATACCCCTCTCTTTTCAAAAAAGTAAATTTCTTTAATATTTTGGAACAAACCTCGTTGTTGTACCGACAAATTCTGATCCTGTTAAAAAGAAAAAAAGAAAAAAAACTGCTTTTCACTGAACTTGTGTAGCTTTTTTTTGTGGGAAATTTTCAGTGATTGATTATTTTATTTATTTATTTTTTAATTTGCTTTTGTCGATGCTAGCTTTACTGTTTCGGGAACTCTGGAGGGTTCCGTCACCAGGTTCCATACTACATGTCTATTTCGAAGTTGGTTGCAGCCATTTTGGTTCCTTGGTTCCTTTTTTATTTTGTTAATTTTGAATTCCCTTTTAAGAAAAAAATTTCGACTTTTTTTTTTTAAAAAAAAATTAAATTGAAATTTTTTATTTTTATCGTTTTGGTTATTCTCCCCTGGTTCTGTTAGGCTCTCATTTTACGGCTCATCTCAACACAAGAAAAACCTCTCTTTTGACCCCTTGGGGATGGCTGCCCTAACCATCATTAGTGATTTTGATCTACGCAGAATCATTTTAGTTCAGTTATATTGTAACAGCTTAAAGATTGGGTAATTTATTTATTTTTTAAATTACTTTGGTGCCTTTGGGTTCAATATTTTTCGTTGCTTTCATTTGTAAATCATTAAAAGGCTATGCTGTTTTGGGCATGATGCAGCTGAAGCCATCCTTCTTGGATTTCAACACTATCTTGTGATGCTTGGCACGACGGTTCTCATCCCCACTGCTCTGGTTCCCCAAATGGGAGGTGGAAATGTAAGCATTTGGAGTTTTTTTATTATTTATTTTTAGATGTTGATTTCATTTTCTTTTAAGGGTATGATTATGACTTAAACTGCATGTGCTGTTGTTGTAGGAGGAGAAGGCCAAGGTGATCCAAACCCTACTCTTTGTTGCTGGTTTGAACACATTGTTGCAGTCATTGTTTGGGTCTCGACTGCCTGCTGTCATTGGAGGGTCATATACCTTTGTCCCGACTACAATTTCAATTATCCTTTCTGGTCGATTCAGCAATGTCCAAGACCCTATAGATGTATTGTGATCTCAAACCAATTCTATAATGTTTGGTATTTGTATAATTGGCTGAATTGCTTGTAAATATGGTGTACATGTTTAGTGCAAGTATGGCACATAACTAGAGCCCAGCATAGGATATTGCTGGAAATAATGTGTCTTCAGTTTCCCTTCAATTGGACAAGCATGCAATCAATGCCAAAACTCTAAATGCTTATCATTTCTTACTGTAATCATTTGGAAAAAAAGAAAGAAAGAGGAAGATGAATATCATGCTTTCAAACTTTCACATAAATCTAATTGATGTTTGCACCACCTTGGTTGTAACCATGTCACCGTGTCTTGATGCATATACAGAAATTTAATAGGACAATGCGGGCAATCCAGGGAGCTCTTATTGTTGCTTCAACTCTTCAGATTGTCTTAGGATTCAGTGGCCTTTGGCGCAATGTTACAAGGTTAGTTCAGAACCTATACAGATATATTAAATGAAACAATCCTCAGTCAACTTGGGGATTTTTTTTCCCTTTTCTCCCCTGGTATATAATTTTAATTAGCTGGGTTCTGTTTGCTTGGACCTCATATGAGAGCATTATGTAAAATGGCCCATTGAACTATGTCATTTTCCATGGATAAATTTTTGTTGGTTAATACTAATTTTAATTTAGGTACACCAAATCAATTTGATTTCTGAAATAGAGATTATTTAAGCTCATCAGCTTCATACTGACGCATTTCAGCATTTTCTCCAAAAGAGTGCATCAAACACAAATAACTGAATACTCTATGGTGATTTTTTCTTATTACAATGTGAAAAGTTGTTTGGTTTGATGTTCCATTTCCTCAGGTTCTTAAGTCCACTTTCAGCTGTTCCTTTGGTAGCATTAACTGGATTTGGGCTTTATGAGTTTGGTTTTCCTGGGGTAAGTCTTCTTTTGCTTCAATGTGCAGTTTCGTACACTAGATATTTTGGTACTTTTGGATGCTAACTCTTGCCATGAATCTCTAGGTTGCGAAATGTGTGGAGATTGGACTGCCAGAGCTTATTATTTTAGTTTTTATTTCACAGGTACTGGTCTTTAATGTGTCGCACATCCAGTTCGTACAGTTTTGACTTTATTATGTACTGTAGTTTCTTGCCTTCTATGAATTATATCTGTAAGCATACAGAGTAATGGTTATTGCTAGACTAAGATTCTTATTGTCTTACTCTTTTTGCAGTATATGCCCCATGTGCTACATTCAGGAAAAGATGTCTTTGTCCGTTTTGCAGTAATTTTCTCTGTGGTGATTGTTTGGATATATGCTCACCTACTTACTGTAGGTGGAGCCTATAATGGTGCAGCTCCAAAAACACAAATAAGCTGTCGCACTGATCGTGCTGGACTTATAGATGGTGCTCCATGGTAAGTATAGGTTGTTTCATTAAAGAAATTTCCATTTCAACATTTCTGTGATAACTGTCAATTTGATTATAGTCACAAAATACAAGGCCTAGATATGGGCTTTAAATGACTGTTTTATTTATAATAGTCTTTAGAAATACCTTTCCATAATCATGAATTTGTAAGGTAAGCTGTTTATGGATATTCATCCTCTATTTTCACGACTTTCCTGTTCATTAAAAGTATGTATTGGATTGTGTAGTTTAGTGTTAGTAGGATATAGTTTGATTAAAACCTCAAGATTGCTTCACTATTATGTTTACTTATCTACAAACATAAATTAGTATTTGGGTTTGATACTTGACATGAGTGAGGGAGAATTAATTATTGGAATATGAGTTTGCAGGATAAGAGTGCCATATCCCTTTCAATGGGGAGCTCCTTCATTTGATGCCGGCGAAGCCTTTGCCATGATGATGGCTTCTTTTGTTGCTCTTGTAGAGGTCTGCCTTTTACTTTGTTTTGTTCTTTGGAATGCTTCAAACTAAGTCGAAAATGCATTATTTCATTAATGTTGTTAATGGCAGTACTGGTAATTTATTTGTACTCTTGCAGTTATTCCTTATGACTTCCATTTGAAGTCCATTAACCATTTCTTATGTCATAGTTGTGCATGAGTGGTCAATTTAAACCTTTAATTTAGCAGTATAATGTTCTTATTTCAAACTAATATTTCATTATCTGAATGCTCGTCTCTGATGATGTTAATGTTAGTTGATCTCTTTGAGTTGGCTAATTTCTTATATAATTCCAATGATTTGAGCAGTCCACTGGTGCTTTCATTGCGGTATCAAGGTTTGCAAGTGCGACTATGTTGCCACCTTCCATTATCAGCCGTGGAGTTGGTTGGCAGGTAATTATAAAGGCTTGTCCTATCATATTTAAGTAATCTGACTAACTTGATGCAAAACTGAGGTTCTAGCTATTCTTTTGCGTCTATCATGGTTTGGATAATTTCCAGCTTAACTTCTATTTTTGAAATAAATAAGAGAAAGTGGTTTTAGTATAGTGCTTTTAACCTTATAGAGCCTGGTATCACTTTTATTCCATGTGCTAAATCCCCCACCACCACCACACACACAAAAAGAAAAGAGTGGCCTTTTCTGATCTCGCACAGGCACATTTGGTTCAAAAAGATAAAGATGAACACCCTCAATAAAATGATTGAAAACTTGAAATCATAAGAAAAATATAGGTGCAATGGTTAGACAGTTATCGTATTACTCATTTGGTTTGTGGGTTGGTTTCTGAAGTTTACAAATAATTCTGGAACTTGGCCATGTGACTTTTCATTAGGAATCATAATGACCCTGTAGGTCAAATATACCTATGTTCAATACCATTATGTAAGTCTTGTGAAGTTCAATTTCAAGTGAGAATCAGATTCTTATTGTGTATTAATTATTTTTGCTCACAGGGAGTTGGCATCCTGTTGTCTGGGTTGTTTGGAACTGTGAATGGATCCTCTGTATCTGTGTAAGACTCTTAATAGGGAAACCTACATGCTATTTGACTATTCTATTCCAATTAAGCAAAAAACTGAGGACTTTGCTTGGCTGATGTACAGAGAGAATGCTGGTCTCTTGGCCTTGACTCGCGTTGGCAGTCGAAGGGTAGTGCAAATATCGGCTGGATTTATGATTTTCTTTTCCATTCTTGGTAAGCTCTTGATGCGTGAGATGTTCTCGGCCATATGAAAATTGAATATTATTATCAATTAGCCTTTCTTTTTGAACATTTTGTTCCTGTTATCATTCTATTTTTCATCATTGTACAGGGAAATTTGGAGCAGTCTTTGCTTCAATCCCAGCACCTATTATTGCTGCCTTATACTGTCTTTTCTTTGCTTATGTTGGTACGTCTCCTTGATTTAACAGGTTAAAAAAGACGTGGACATTTGATTCATTTATATCATTCTTAGTTATTCTTATTGTGAATGCATAGGTGCGGGGGGCCTTAGTTTTCTTCAGTTTTGCAACCTAAACAGCTTCAGAACAATGTTCATCTTGGGCTTCTCTATCTTCGTGGGCTTGTCTGTGCCACAGTACTTCAATGAGTACACAGTAGTCAATGGTTATGGTCCAGTCCACACAAGCGGAAGATGGGTATGCATGACATGTCAACCCTGAATCTATCTTGATTCCTATTAAGCTTTTCTTATGATTGTTAAAGTATTGGTATTGATTAAATATTAAATTTACCCATTTTTTTGGGATAAGTGGTGATCAGAGCAGAGGTTTCGAGTTTGAACTTTATCTCTGTTATTCACCTTTTATTTCAATGAAATATTTCGCATGTTGGGCCTTGCCTATTAAAAGGGAGTTTGAACCAACTCGTGAGGAGCGTTAGAGTATTGACATTGATTAAATAATAAAATTTATTCCCTTTTATTGGCTTAAGATTTTGGAACGAGTAGTGATTTAACAATAATCATGTCATGGTCTTTCCTTTGCAGTTCAACGATATTGTGAATGTCCCATTTTCATCAGAAGCTTTTGTTGCGGGCTGCGTGGCATATTTCCTGGACAACACACTGCATCGGAGGGACGGTGGAATCAGGAAAGACAGAGGTAAACATTGGTGGGACAAGTTCCGGTCCTTCAAAACTGATACAAGGAGTGAGGAATTTTATTCACTGCCCTTCAATCTAAACAAGTATTTCCCGTCTGTATGATAATGAGCAGCACTGAGTTATAAGGCTATATTATATTTCTCTGTTGGAAGGTTCTCAAAGCTCTTTGTGCAATCTTGTTATAAATCATTTTGTTGCCTCTATTACTTGTGAATCTTATTTACATGCTAAAGCAGTATAAGATTAGCCTTTCCCTTTATAGGATATGCCTTAGAACATTTTTTTAATTGTTTTATTTGCTGTAAATCCAAAGGCAGAATTGGATTTGATCAAGCACTAAAGTAGTTTTGTTGCTCTCCATTCTTTTCACCTTTTTCTGATTTTCTTTTATAGTTATCAGTGCATCTCTATCCATTTCACTTTGACCTAAGTCGTTTAAAGTATTATGATTTTGAATGATATTATAACTGCTTGATTTGTGAGCTTCCTTGTGAAGATTATGTTTTTGAATCATATTGTGCTTGTACAATGACTTAAAAATCACTTTAACTTGGTTACATGTAAGCATAAAAGAGTCAGGTGAGTATAAGCTCCCCTAATCTCCTAAACAAGATAGAAGTTGTGACGTCCCACATCGCCTGGGTATGGAGATGGGGATGTGCTTATATGTATACTTACACCCTTAATAGTAACAACGCGTTTTAAAGCCGTGATGGTAATGATCCCATCAGAACTCTGCAGTTAAGCGTGTTTCTACGAGAGTAGTATTAGGATGGGTGACCTTCTAGGAAGTCTGGTTTAGGGGAGCAAAAAAGGACAATATTATGTGTCATTGGGGTGGGATGTTACAAATGGTATCAGAGCCATTGCCCAGCTTGAGATGTGGGGGAGCGTGTACAAGCTCATGAAGGTCGCTAGCGGATGCTCGCTGGGACGGATGCCAAGAGTGGGCTAATCCCATGAGGCCGCCAGCGAGGACGCTGGGTCCTAAGAGGGGGTGATTGTGACGTTCCACATCGCCTGGATATGGAGATGGGGATGTGCTTATATGTATACTTACACCCTTAATGGTAACAACACGTTTTAAAGCCGTGATGGTAATGATCCCATCAAAACTTTGCAGTTAAACGTGTTTCTGCAAGAGTAGTACCAGGATGGGTGACCTCTTGGAAAGTCTAGTTTAGGGGAGCCAAAAGCGGACAATATTGTGTGTCATTGGGGTGGGATGTTACAGAAGTGAGGCCAAGCTTTTATCATTCCTTTGCTTCAAAGACATCACAAAAGGTAAGACGCCACCATCTTCCACACTGCTGAACGATGAAAGTGGTAGCGAAACTAAAAGTTTTTCTTCTTCAATACACGAAAGTGGGCAGCTGCTTTAGACTTTCCTAATGTGCTCTTTCATGCTTTTCTTGATCTTTTATCTTTTTAGCTACGTTCTTTCTTATATACTTTTTGTGTACCAACCACCGGGTTGTGCCTCTTTGTTCTTTAATAAATTTTTTGATTACTTATAAAAAAGAAAAAGAAAATTAGATTCAACTCATGGAGCTCAATGACCCTACACTAATTTAATTTTGATGGAAAATTCAAACTTCAAGTTGCAAACCTCTGCAAGGAACTAGGAATTGGAACCAGGAAGTGGCAGCTTATTAGGGATTGGTGAGCCAGCAGCATGTTAGGTTTGAGGTTGCTTAGGTATCTGCATGTCATTTTCTAGTGGGTGAAATTGGGTTTGATAGGCCATAGAATTAAGCACCCAATAATTGACGTGTCATTTCTGATTAATCAGGTGACTGCACTCCAAATTGATTTGAATTGCGATAGCCACCTACCTCCCTCCCTCCCCATGATCCAATGATAATAGTATATATATATAAAAGGCTAATGAGTAGCCTGTTCGCCCCTTAAAGACGGTTCGACCACCACTTTTGACCTAAATTGATGTGGCTCAATTTAGGTAATTTATTTTGACTAAACGGCTCAAATTCTCCAAATTATAAGTCTTTGAGGGACCTTGGTATGAGCGAATGGATGTTTATGTGCCTGGAATAACCTGTGGGTGGGGAACCATGTGAAAGCAATTGCATTTCGGTTCAATTAAAAATTATGTTCCAGTTTTAGAAACAATTAGTATTGATTTTAGGCTCCTAATGGCTTAGTTGTTGATGGGGCTGATGAATTAGGGTCTAACAAGTGGAATTCCGATGGTTCATCAGACAAAATTTTATAGATTAGGGTTCATGGAATATTATTGGGTATAGGATCTCCAAGAACTGGACCACCCCTGCCTTAATAATTGTCTTATAATGACATATTCTTCCTATTATTGTGACATTTTAAAAAAAAGATGGTAATCATTTCATTCAAAGAAGGGGGCCTCATTATGGACCATAAGCATATAGAAATGTACCCACAAGCCGCAAGCCTATCTGGTAAATGCTCTGAAGTTGAGCTTTTCAACTTCAATGAGCTGTGAACCATACCTCATAAAGCGGAAGTCACTAATTTGAATTTTTTCTCCCCTTTTCCTCGTGTGGACATGTCAAAAAAAAAGTCTTTGGGAAACATAATTTCATATGGGAGCGATTTTTAAACTATTCAAGTTTTGCTTGTTTCTAGTGAAAAAATCACTGAAGATCTNTTTCTGAAGCTCAAAAATGTCGGTTAGGCATTTTGCCGAACACAATGTGTGCATAGAAATTTAGGCAAGAGAGAAGAGAGTATGCAAACAATGAGAAAACCAGATACAATGCAAACAAAGTTTGCAACTCAACCACAGAAGAAATTATTTGGAAAATGCAAGAAATTTGAGCTAAAAACGCAAAAAAAAATCGAAAACCCAAAGATTGCGGGTGTTGGGTGCAGCAGCTGCGCGAGAATGGTTATATGTTGCAAAAGGGGAGACGGTCGGATGTGCTAAGAGAGCTGGAGCCGGAGTAAAATCGATATTTCCCTAAAAATGAGAAAACCAGAGAAATCAGAACGAAAACAAAAACAAGAAAAAACACAGATAATTTTCTAATATCACAAAAATTAGAAAATCAATTGAAGTTGGTCTCACCTGGCCGGACCAAAACCGCTGGATCTGTTGAGAGAGCTGGAGCCGGAGTCAACCCCGCCGGCGTGCGTCTTCGTCGTCTGAGAAAGAAAGAGGAGCGAGAGGGAGAAAGGGAGAGAAGCAATAACCTAACATATTTTTTTAGTCTCTAATTTTTTTATTAATTTTTTTTTTTTTAAAAAAAAAGGCATGACGTGGCGTGGCGCCACGTCAGATTGGGCGGACCCTGGGCGGACCAGGGTCTGCCGTATAGCAGGACTCTTTCTCCTCTCCTCTCCTCTCCTCTCTTTTTATTTCTCTCCCCTGAAGCGTACTTTTCCTTTCTACACAATTTTTTAAAAAAATGACCGTAGAAAAAGATAAATTTTAATAAAGTTATGTCTGTTAAGGAAAAACAACTTTTTTTTTTTTATTACCATTCCAAATATATGAATTTTTTTTATTAAAAAAACGACCGTTGAGAAGAGACGGAATTTTGAAAATATTTGTTAAGAAAAGACAAAATTTTCAAAGATATAATTATTGGAGAAATAATATTTGAATGGAATAGTGGAAGTGGATAACTAAATAGAGAGTAAGATATAAATACTTTAAAAAAGTTGGCAAGTAAAAAAAAAAAAAAGAGAGAGAACATTTTTTTAGCTAAAATAGAGAGAAAATTTGCCGAGTTTGATGTGAATGCTCTTAGGGGGGAGGGGGGGGATCGCCCCTCACCTAGTAAAGGGGGCGTCAAGTCGACATCCCTCATCGAGTGCCTCTTTTTAAAAAAAAAATTAAGAAAAATAAATTGGGGTTTAAGTTGTAAATTTTCAACAAATTGAGTCTACAGCTATGTCGCGTGTTGATCAGGCGTTAAGTAGTGACATGATGTGTGTACATTTAACGGTTTTTGTTAAAAAGTTGACCACAAGGACCGTTTTGGACAAATAACTTACCCTGGAGATTTTTAAGATACTTTTGATACCCCAATGGTTAATTTGGTACAACTACAAACTCTAAGGACTAAATAAGTAGTTTTCCCTTAATTTTTTATGTTGGATCTTAACAACCAGATTGTTATTGTCCAATTAAAAATAATCTATACCTAAAATTAAACCCTAACTAACAAAACATTGGCTTATTATTTTTGTCTGTGTTTGCTTCTCCTCCAATAACATAGGCACAAATATTTTAAAAAAATGGTGCCCTAGGCTAACTTCTTGGCTTGTGTCATCCATTTTAGGTGCATAAGATGGAAGTGACAAAAATCATCTCACCACAAGAATCCCAAAAATACTCTTCATGCTGTTTGGTGAGGAAGTTGTGATCAGAATGTTAAATGCCAAAGTAATGGCAATGGGTCCTACAAAAGTTGCACCCACCCAATTCAATTCATGAAAAGGAGAAGGAGATGAATGCCATCCACTTGTTTAATACTAAAATCAAAGCACAAATAATGGCAAAAGTTGGACTTCCCATATAAAATATATGGCTTGGGAGATCTTTATTCAAATATTTAATGGTTGCAGTCCACCATCTTCTTCAGCTACATTTTTTTTTTTTTTTTTTTATCAAGAAAAAAAAAATGCATCATTAATTAAGGGTTGGAAGCCTTAATACCTAAAGCTTTCACATGGCTGGATTCACATACACATTTCTAGGATTTTGGATCAAATCAGAGTATCATTAGAGGCAATAGTGTTTTCTTTTGTGTTGTTATTATTAATTTTCTATCTTCTTTTCACTTGAAACTCTTGAAGTCTCATTAGGGTTATTACTATAAAAAATAAAAAATAAAAATTGTACTACTTGGAGGCATAGGAATCCGGATTTTCAACAATTCTTGTTCAGATTACAAGGGATTCCGATCAATAGGTAAAAATTTTATGATTGGATCCACAACAATTAGCTACTCAAATTACTATTGTGAGATAGCTCATTTGAGATTCAACTACTCGAAAAAATAGTCAGACAAAAGCATAGGAATCCAGATAAATTTAGTGTAGGAAATTTTTCAAAAGCTTTTATTTTAAAGTATCTGCTGGAGAGATAAAGTGACTCATAATAACTATATGTAGCTATTATGAGCCATATGAAGTGTGTGCTAGAAATGCTCATTTTCACTTGAAATTCAGAAGTTTCACCATTAAAGTCTCATTAGGATTAATACTAAAAAAAGAAAAAGAAGTTGCACTACTTGGAGAGCATAGGGATCCGAATTTTATGCAATTCTCTATCGAGATTGTAGGGGATTCTGATCAATAGGTATAAACCTTATGATTAGATTCACAACAATTAGCTGGCTCAAATTATTATTGTGAGAGAGCCCATGTGAAATTCAACTGCCCAAATAAGTGGTCAGACAACTCAAAATTTATTCAGACAACTAAATCCCACATGAACTCTCTCATAATACCAATTTAGACAAGTAATTGCTGTGGTCCCATTCATAAACCCTAATATGACTAACCTTTGAATACCACAAAAAAATAAGATTTGTCAGAGATTCCTAGGGACTAGGGAGTAGTTTAATTACCAGATAGAGAGATCTACAAGAGTCTTAAGTTGCATGATTTTGAACATTTACTGTTGTTTCTCTTCCAGTTGAAGCAAAGATCATCTCTCTGTGTCCCAGGTGGACATTGAAGCTTTCGATGCCCATTGGATTTGGTTGATGCTCATAAAACCAATTTCAAAATAATTCTTTTTAGTTATTATTTAGGGTTTCAAGATTTGGCATGTGGTTAGATTGATTTCACGTGGGGGAAGGATGTGCTAGCTGTTCTTTTCTTAACCATACGAGGTCCTTTGTTTCAGACGATAAACTAAAATAATCTGTCAAAATAAAAAATAACAATAATATAAGAAGAAGAAAAAAGGTTAAAAAGGAAAGATTAAAGCACATAGTTTTCCTCTAAATTTGGTTGGAGGAACTTCCTTTAATTCAATCTATAAAAATAACATGTGTCATTTGAACATGTGAGATGCACATATTTTTTTAATAGCGGGAACAAATTTTGAATAAATAATATTAAAAACGTGAGTCATTAAAAAAATGATATATGACAGTTTTATAAACTAGGTTGAAGGAAGTTCTTCTAACCCGGTTTAGAGGAAAACTCTGTCGAAGATTAAAAGATGAGGATTGGGTTAAAAGGAAAAGATTAAGAAATGGGGATTTCTTATTATATACCTGAAAAGGCAAGATTTGATCTGGGAGATCAGTTTTCAATTAGAACTTAGGAAACAAGTGACATGAAAGTACTAATTATCGCATTAATGGTAGAATATTTAATTAAAATATAAGATTAAAAAAATTAGAAAGAAATTTCGAACTTAGGACTCACGATTAACTTAAAAATTTAAATTGATAAAAAATAATAAATTTAATTAATATTTTAACCCAATCAAATGCAGATGAGGAAACAGAGGAGGAATTTTTTGGGCAATCTTATAATTTATTTATTTATGATACAACATGAGTTTCTCAAGTCGGTGTGGTCAGACGTGTGATGTTCTTAGTGGGGCCAAATTATTTTTCAATATTTCAAAGAAGTAGCAAAAAATTTCAAAGACAGAAATTCCGACAGGGTAGTGTCACCACAAGTTGCTGTATTAAGTCCATTTATTCTCAATTTGAACGACCTAGCTTGGTACCACAATTGCATTTATCATTGAATATAAAGGAGTTTTGTGGATTGAGATCGCCCGTAATTCTCTGTCTCAATTGTAGTCCGCTCAAACTTCAAATGAGAGGATAATTGGAACGAAAAATTCTAGAGAATCTCAATTTAGAATTTAGAGGATAGTGACCCTTTAGGGCCAAAGTAATACAGCCCTCGATAATATTAAGTCTATTTATTCTCAATTTGAGCGACCTAGCTTGGTACCACAATTGCATTTATCATTGAATATAAAGGAGTTTTGTAGATTGGGATCGCCCGTAATTCTCTGTCTCAATCGTAGTCCACTCAAACTTCAAATGAGAGGATAATTGGAACGAAAAATTCTAGAGAATCTCAATTTAGAATTTAGAGGATAGTGACCCTTTAGGGCCCGAGTGATACAACCCTCGATGGAACCTTATTTTTTTGACATGTCCGTCACAAGAGGAAGGAGGGGGATTTGAATTAGTGACCTCCATTTCATTAGGCGTGGTCCCAGCTAATTGAGCTACCTCTTGAAAACTTCGATGGAACCTTATTATGGTCACATCACACTGATAAATAGCTTAGTCATGGTTATCAGGGGCGGATATAAAGGGGGGCACCCTGGGGGCGGGTGCCCCTAGTAAAAAAAAAAAAAAATCAAGCAAAAAAAAAAAAATGGAATTGACCCCTGGTAAGTAAAAAAAATTTGAGATTGACCCCCGGTAAAATGGATTCCTAGATCCGCCACCGATGGTTATGGAGGAATTATTTTAAATTTTAGACATTATTTATTAGATCATGACCATCGATTGTGCCAATGCATGTTAATCTATTATTGTTTTTTCTTCTTTTTTTTTTTTTGGTGGCCAATTTTTATTGTTCTTATGCCAAGAGCTAGAATAAAGCTGAGTTTAAAAATCTCACGTACTAGTCCATAAAATATTGTTAAAATTATATAAAACATCATGGTTAACAAATAAGAAAATGAAAGAGCTTGAAACCCAAATGACATTAGAAAATTCCACTAAATTATGATTTTCATCATGATTTTGAAAACATTACTTTAGATGGCATCTTTTTAAATTAGTCTATGCACTTTTTGCCATTTTGAAAATATTACAATTTGTACGTCACTAACCTATTAATGACGTTTTTTTGGCCCAAAAATATCAATAAAAAGCGGTCACAAAACATGTAAATTTTTGTAGTGTCATAAATTACATTATGAGTTTTAAACACATAATCATACCTTAAGAGGGAGTAAAAATAACAAGTCAAATCTCCATAAACATTTTGACTTATTTACCATGATAATCCTCTTAGATTCTCATTCAAAATTCTGACTTAACTCGATAATTTCTCAATACGTGTGAAATAAGAGATTGTAATTTTATGCGCCAAAAAAATTAGATGGAACAGACAGAGATAAAGTGCAATAACCAAATATAACAAAACGATCAATTCTTTTATTCTGCTCAGACAAACGCCCTGATACTTTTTCAGACAATTGTTCGAACGGCTCGAACATCCATCCGAATAAGATGAGATCCAAATACCTTCTCACATGAGATCGAATACATGTTGTTAGCACATAACCCCAAACACCTTGTGATAAAAGAAAAACACAAACACCTAATAAAAAGAAAAAAGAAAAAAGAAAAAAAAAGAAAAAGAAAAGCCAAAGCTTTTGCAATTATTTAGGCTTTAGCGAAAATAGGATCTGCCCTCTTTTTGAAGGACGCTTTTGGATTTTGGAATGTAAACGGACGGAAAAGGTGTACACAAAAGTGCCCCCGAAACCCCCCACGCGCGACACGCACTCATTACGTGTCGAGGGAAGGTCTGTGTGATTTTTGATGGTGCCGAGAATAAGGGGCCCACTGCCGCCCAAGGCCCCTCCCCTTTCACGTTTTCTTTCCCTCCGCAACACAAAATTTCACGCTCATCCGTTGGGTGAGCAGCATGAAACGTCTCCTCCCCACACTTGCCACGCGCACTTTGTTTTTATCGAATTATAATATGTGTTTAAATTGGAAAATAAAAATATTTATTTATTTATTTAATCCATTTTATTAAACTAACATTTATTGTCAGATTACATTCATTTTTAATAAATAATGTGATATACATGTTTAACAAACCATGCGATTCTCCTAATTTCTTCGGTTTCAAATTAGGGGCAAAATTGTCATTTTACTTTTTTTTATTACAATTTTACCCTCACCTTTTTAAAAAACCAGTTCCTCTCGCTGTCAATTTGAACTAGAGAGAATTTGATTTCGTAATTCTCACATACATACATTTATTTGAAAATATATGTCAAATTAAATATATTAAATTGAAAAGATATATAGAGATAGCCCAATTTAGTGGAAAACTTTACTACTCTATTAAGCTTAATTCTTTTGACCTTAAGGTAATAGGCATAGCTATTAGATTCCCCTTCTCCCCTCTCCCATATTGAATTGAAGAGAAAAAAGAAAAGAAAAGGTAATATGGTTAATTGAAGTTTTAATTAACAAGAATTGCCAAGAAAAAGAAAAATGCTTGAAAACTATGATACTGTCTAAGACCATGTTATTCTTATAATGATGAAAATTTTGATTAATTTTTTTTTTAAGAAGCACTGATTCGCTATTGTTTGACACCATTAATTAAAAAATGAAAAGACAAAAATATCTTCCAAATATAACTAATTGAATATTGTCGAAGGATCCTAATTCAACTTAGGGCGGGAGAGGGGATTGGAATTTGAACCAATAACCTTTTCTTTATAAAATGTGATTGATTTACCCTTAAGGTAATTTGTTTTTTGTTATTAAGTTAAAACAATTCAAAATACAAAAAAAATATTTTCACCTTATAAAATTTCACAATGCATGGAAGGCACCGAGGATTTACCTTATCAAAGCCACATCTCATCTACATGTAACGGACCAAAACACCGATGGCCCTACTTCCTTTTGTCTCCTCAGCCGACCATCCATAGCTCACCACATAATGCCATGTTAGGACAATCATGCCACCATGTCATCAGTTTAATTCCCAAACTGCCATTGATTTCCATAATGTCTCTCATACTGTCACACATTATCATTAGCATACAACATTTTTTTTTTTTTTACCCTGATCGGCTTCTTTTATTTTTCATTTACTACTACCAAGGCCTGGTGGGTGGTGGGTATAAAGAGGCTGCTGCATACCTGAGCTTTAATTTGTTCATTGGTTTCCTCATCACCATCTTCTTCTTCTTCTTCCTTCTACCTTCTTCCTTCTTCTTCTAGAGAGAGAAAGAGAGAGAGAAATGGGGAATTGCCAAGCCATTGATGCAGCAACACTAGAGCTACAACACCCAAATGGGAAAGTGGATAAGTTTTATTGGTCTGTGAGCGCAGCTGAGATCATGAAGATGAATCCTGGTCACTATGTTGCTCTTCTCATCTCCACCGCCTTGTGTCCATCCAACAATGGCAAGGAAGACTGCACGGCAAAGAATGGCATCATCATCAACAAAAACAACAACAATAATAACAACCAGGTTCGTGTAACAAGGATCAAGCTGCTCAGACCGACAGACACCCTTGTTCTTGGACAAGTTTATAGACTCATCACAGCTCAAGGTATGTTGGTTTCTTTCCCTTCTGTTTTTTTTTTTGTTTGTTTGTTTGTGGGGGAGAGTGTTAATCTGATATCAAAGTCCAATTTTGCTTTGTGGGTTGCAGAGGTTATGAAAGGGTTGTGGGCAAAGAAGCAAGCAAAGATGAAGAAAAACCAGTCAGAATCAGGAGAAAAGACAGAGAGGGTAAAGGAGAAGTCGGAGACAACAGCAAGAAGATCTGAGCAGGAGAAGGCCGACAACCATGTAAATTTTCAATAAACAGTAATTTTATTTATTTATTTAGGTTCTGATTCAAGTAGTTAATCATATATTTAAATTAATGGTTTTCAAGTACAACATAATCAGAAAAAAAAAAATTACATTAAATAAACTGATTCAGAAGATGGGCATAAAAATAATAGCAGATGCTTGAGCTCCCTTCAGTCAAAGGCTAAATGATTAAAATAATATGTGCTGTTGAATCCCCCATGTGCAAATATTTACCATTCATTATCACTCAAAACAGATTATGTCATTGCATTTCAGGTGAGCAAGCATGAGAGACACCGATCATCGAGGACACCAACATCATCAACTAACAACTCTGCCACAGCCAGGCCAAGAACATGGCAACCATCGTTGCACAGCATCTCAGAGGCTGCCAGTTGACCATCTTTTCCCAATCCTTTTAAACATGCTGATTGCTTGCTGCGTAAAAGACAGAGGAGCTGTGGATCACTGCACCTTTTCAATTTATCCATCCTGGCTACTACACATGCCCTCTTAATTAAACCTGTGAAAATAATTTTGGTGGATTCTGGGAGGGCCAGTTGTGGGACGAGTGATCAAAAACTTTTTTTTTTTTGTTTTTTGTTTCCTATTTCAGAGATCTGGGTATAATGCATAAATTGTGTATAGCAGAGGGGCATATGTCCAACATCATTGTAATCAAATGGTCTTGTGAAATGGAAGTAGACGCCTTGTTAGACATATAATTGCTAATGCAACATTTGACTGATTAACGAAAAAGCCAAAATAATCCAAACGTACTGGTATGGGGTGGCTGCTGAATTACAGTCCAACAGGCAATTGAGAGAGGCTTATGATAAGTTTCACCTGTTCAAAAAGATATTTGGATAGTCAAAACATATGTTCAAGCATGTGGGTCTCATTGAAAGTCTCTCACAATTGTAGTCCAACACCATTGTAATCAAATGATCTTGTGAAATGAAAGTAGACGCCTTGTTAGACATGTAATTGCTAATGCAATATTTGACTGATTAACAGAAAAGCCAAAATAATCCAAACATACCGTCACGGGATGCCTGCTCGATTACTGTCTGATAGGCAATTGAGAGAGGTTTCCGATAAGTTTTACCTGTTCAAAAAGATATTTGGATAGTCAAAACACATGTTCGAGGACGTGGGTCTCATCGAAAGCCTCTCACAATTGTAGTCCAACACCATTGTAATCAAATGGTCTGGTGAAATGGAAGTAGACGCCTAGTTAGATATATAATTGCTAATGCAAAATTTGACTGATTAATGGAAAAGCAAAAATAATCCAAATGTACGGTTATCAAGTGCATGCTTGATTTTAATTTGACATGCAATTGAGAGAGGTTTCCGATAAGGTTCACCTGTTTGAAAAAGGCATTTGAATAATTAAAACACATGTTCAAGCACGTGAATTTCGTCGAGAGCCTCTCACAATTGTAGACGGGAGATTATAGTCAATCCCGATCCGGGTAAAAGTCATCATGCATTAAATGCAGCTTCTGCTATGTCTGTCCTACACTTTAGGTCTTGCTAACTAATTATTCTGAAACTATAACAGATTTTTTTTTTTTCTACTGTACAATAGATCTACCACTAAGAAGCAAATAACATATATACAACCAAAACATAAGGACCAGAAATTCTAGTCATTGCTTTGAATTGTCAGACTGATTAGAAATTAGAACAAGGCAACCGACGACCATTGACATTCAACAACTTCCCATTTATGACAAAATTGATTCCATGGATGTGTACCTGTACGAGTTATATATGAACAATGTGGTCATGTTAATTTATATAATCAAGCCTGCTAGTAGAGAGAGAGAGAGAGAGAGAGCATCAATAATCTGAACAAAACTGCTCACGTAATCATGTACTCAGCTTGTGTGTGTCTTTTAATGTAAATAGCCTTCTCTATAAAGTATTCAACTAGGCATTGTCTAGTACAATAGTTCTCAATATATTACATCCCCAATTCCCAATTGATTTCTCTTGCTCCTATTTTTCTTATCGATTTAAGTTTTCTACGATGGTATTAAAGTGAAGATTTTGAACTTGAATTTTTTTTAACATTTTGAGGAAAAAATTGATCGAGCTCATACATGATGAGTAAGAGTGGTAGAATATTAATTAAATTTATCATTTTTTTATCCGCTTTAAACTTTTGAAATAAGGGTTTGTTTGATTTTGTGATTCAAAACGTGTGATTTAAAAAAAAATAAAAATTGAAAACATGATTTTTTTTTTTTTTGAAAAAAAAAAAGATAGTATAGTTAAGCGTATAGTAAAATCACATTTTGGCTTTTAAAATTGCATTTTTTTTTAAAGTACACCCCTTTATAATGCAACTAGAAAATGTAGAATTTTTCACATTTTCAAAGTGCCATTTAAAAAAAAAAAAAAAAAAACTCATAAATGAGACTTTTGGCAATTTTGTTTAAAAACGCACTTTTAAAGGGTTAAATGGACTCTAGCTACGCAGTGATTTAACATCATAGCTGGTGTCAAGTTTCAGTAACTACCACACTTTCTGGTTTACCAAGAAAAGGTCAAAAAAAAGTGGAAATTGTTTATTCCATCACATAAACAATTTCATTTGTATCTCACAAACTGTAAAGCAAGAGAATTCCCAGTAATTTTTTTTTTTTTTTTACATCTTCATCTTCAAGTGCTAGCTTTAGACCAACAGGGGAAGTAAAGAAATGCTTGGAGGTAGGGCAGATAAGATAAAGTCATAGCAAGAGCAAGATAAGATACAGAAAATATCAGCATTCGGCTTCAGAAGCTTCTTCCTTGAGCCAAAAAAGGTTACGTAATCCCTGCCATCATCATGCCTGTACATTTTTTTGACTTCGAGACAGCCATCAAATTGACCTTTTTTATTGAAAATCTTCCACACCGCCCACGGCATGATTGGTTTCCCTGAAAGCCCAGAGAAAGAGAGGCCAAAGGTAGTAAAAGCTAGCAAAAGATGGCCTTTTTTCACTCAAAGATATTGCATGCTCCACTTTGTAGACTAGTTTGAGTGAGTAGGACAATTGCATCCAGCTCACTATGCAAGCGTTTTTGTATGAGTTCTGAATTCGGTGCATTACACATCTTCAGATTCTGCAAAACTACATAGAATTCCTTCCATGCGGGCCATCAATTGTTCGCTACCTTTTGGCAAATGCATAGCATCATACAAAATTTGTCTCTGTTTTTAATTAACAATAAACAAATATAATCAGATTCTAATGAAGCTGTGGAAAAGCATCTTCTTTTTTGACAGATTGTGCTGTACCACTTTGAGCTAGCTGTCTCTAACATCTTCATATAGACATGTACAATTCTTAACTCAAATTACCTCCTTTAAATTATACGTTGGGAGATAAACGCCAAGGGAGTCAAACAAAAATAAGTTAATATACACATTAGGACACCACTTCTAGCCCAAAAACTTAAACTAATTGGTGTGGGTCCACTTAGGTATATTAACCACTTTTTTTCTTTATACTTTCTCAATGTGAGACATGAATCTCACAAGTGCATCCACAACATTATAAAAAATATCTTTACTTGTAGGCTTGTCCATGCAATAAAACGCATTGCTTTCTTATTATTTGTTAGCAAGGATGGAACCAGAATTTCTCATTAGAGGATCAAAGCATGAATGAGAGGTCAAGCCTAATTTTTGTAAGCCTCTCATATTCCGTCCCTGTTTGTTAGGGAGATAAATGACGAGAAAACTCCAAGATGTTAGGATAATTACTTAACCCAAAAGCTTAAACTTACTAAATTTCAACCAAACAATGTTATGTTAATGAATTTAAACTGTTAACACCTATTGATGCAGCACAAAAGGAAACATGTACATGAACACTTTCCACAGTCCAAAAGTTATATCTCCATTTTTTTCTGATGGTAAAACAAAATCCACATTGTTTTTCTGAAACCACTTCGGCATGTGAAAGTTACCCTTCAAAGTGATCATCTTGTTCTAAAGCAATTTTCATAACTTGCTTACATTGGAAGAAAGAATCACACTACCGGCCAACAAGTCAATCATCACAAGAACAGACTCTTTATCTTCAGAAAGTACATGTGCAGACGAAAACGATCTCTATCTATTGCTTGAGCTGAGTAGAGTTACGGCGCTCCTTAAAGCAGCACTCCGAAACGTCTTTGTAGACAAGTTTTGAATGAGAAGCAAGGTATTTAGTTATGGAACTTCTGATTTAAACCGTATGGTAATGAGGAGTGCGACAGAGATATTGTAGGTTATTGCTTAGGCTGCTCGTTTCCCAGATTCGATTTCTTATAGTTGTTTGTACTAAAAGAAAAAGGAACAAAATATGAAGTTTTACTTTTACCCATGTTTTATATGCATAATATTTACCCAACATTGTTATTGAGCCTTTGAGAGTTGTTGTTGTTCGGTCATGGCAGAAAAGATGGGTTTTTTCCCACCAATAAGAAGATGCCACTTAACCTAATCCTACCAAACACAAGTTTACAAAATAAACACAGTTACACCTGATTATTGATTTAAAAATTATTAATTTTTTTTTTTAAAAAAAAAAAAAAAAAAATGGAAAGCCCCAAAGGGAGGAGTAGCCACCCCATGGCTACAGGGGTGGCCGGCACGGGCCACCCCATGGCCCAGGGGTGGCTTGCCAGCCACCCCACGTGGCCGACGAAGAGAGAGAGGGAGAGAGGCAGCGGCGGATTTGACGGAGGCAAGGTGGCTGAGGGCTGTGAAGGGGATAAAAATTAGGTGCATTTGTTCTCATTTTATTTCTTGTAACAAGCTGATTTGGCATTCATTTATTGGTGGGCGCAAAAACTCCCTTGTTTGCCATGACCAAACTGAAATTATTCCCTTAGTGTTTTACTACGTCAACCATTAATTAATTAAATTCATTTTTTATTTTTACCGTTAATGCACTATCATCAAATGAGTTTGTAAGAAAATTTTAGTAAGAGCTGTAGTAATTTCCATTTAACCAATCATGGATGATATTCCACTGTGCTTTTGGAGCATTTCAAAAGAATTGATTCTTTGCATTTTGATGTTTATCTAGTGTACATATCCGCTAAGTTGACATGCTCTATTTACTATTATTTTTATTTTTTTCTTTTTAATTAAGGATTGATGGAGTATACCAACTTAGTAAAGATGTATGCGACATAAAGATCCCGGTTCCATGAATCGTGGCAGACGAATTGGGTTCATCCAGCATGCCCGTCAGATGATCATAGCATTTAGCGCACACTCAGTCGACAAACACCCGAAAAATCTCATAGGCCCAACAGGATTATCACCCCCTCCCATGTGAGGAGATCTATCTGTAAAATTCCACCAAAAACCCATTTAACACGATCTATACATATAAATATATCAACCTGCCAAGCATTGACTTTGTCCAAGCATCAGAATTTTGAAATTCAACAAAATCACTTGGGCAGAACAAAAACAAAAAATAAAGAGAAACAATACACACATTTCCACTCCCACATTCTCTAATGTAGCGCTAAAAATTGTCAATAGATTTTGGATTGATCATTATTGAATATAATGATTAGTTCAAAATTTAATGGTGATTTTTAGAGACACGTCATAGATAATGTCCTTAGGAGTGTGGGAATGAGAGTGTGTATATCACATTTTTCTACAATAAAAAGGCCATAATATAGTAACTGAGAAATCTAAAAGGCCTTTGAAGAGTAGTGCCAAAGATTACACAAAAAAATGTACTTGATATTAATGAGCAGCGACACTCTAGCCAATAGCCATAGAATATGAAACCACAAGAAGCTTCAAATCAAAGATGACAAACTTGAAAACTGGGCTCGCCACATAGTTTATTAAAGGAATTAAACACCAACTCTCTACACATTGTCCGTTCAAAGCTCACACTCAAAAATATCAGTAACATACCGACTCCTCTACCAAAGATTATACCGGATTCGCATATTACATACATATATATATCAAAGAAACGGAATTCCAAAAACTCTTGGCGTATACTATAACAGTTGCATTCCAAGTCTTGTTTAGAAACCTACCATCTGAGCAATATCATGTAACACTATGAAATTTTCATACCATTATTCCGCTGCTGCATCCTCAGCTACCACCTTAACTTCTTCTACCACTTTAACTTCTTCTGCCACCTTAACTTCTTCATGCCTGTCAAGTTGGCTGAAGTTACCCTTTGCCTTGAATAATTGGGTGTGGTGGTGCTTACAATAAAGACGTTGCTCATGAGCTACGTAGTTTGATGGGCTGATCACACAGCCTCCGTGAGTGCACCTGAAACAAGCCTTATGGTATGATGCGCCATCAACTGTGACCTGAAAAAACCAGCAGTCCAGGTAATACACCATCTCTCTCTCACTCTCACAGATACACAAAAACACAATACAACATGCACACACACTTATGTGAGGTGGATTTGTTTTCCATTAGTTTCATCTTTTCATGTTGGAAATTATGTTTTAATGGTTTTGGGTTGTGATTCATTAATGGATTTCGCTTATTGATCAATAGAGGGAGAAATTTAAACAGATGTACCAACTTAAAACTTTGAATGTGCTTGAATTTTTATTCATCATAAAGCAAATATGTGCAATTTATTTTGAGCTGTGATTTTCCCAGATTGTTGTAATATTTTATCTCCAGCAATCAGCGGTTGTGATTGATGTACAATTCGTACATGTTCTCCACATGTAAATGTAACTAGGATGGATTCTTACATTTCACAATTTTCTCGAAACCTTCATCTATCTAGTGCCATTGATCTGACATTGTAATAACTGCTAACTGATCCAGGGAAGTGGCATGTAGTCATAAGTTTGTTTCCAGACTAGAAAAATGCATTGAGATAATGACTACAACAAATTACTCTCCGCTCTTTTCTTCTTTAATTTTTTTTTTTTTTTTTTAATATAATGAAAAGCATAAGTTTTTTCTTGTGATAATAGAATGACAAGCATAAGTGAATGACAAGACTTTGCAAAATGCATGGTAAATTATCGAGACTTAATTGCAATAAGGTATTGCTTTGAATTCAAGTTCCCATTAACTTCAATGAAGCATAGTGATGCATAGATGTCAATTTGTTAAAATATTGTGTAGCAAACACCAAATAAGCTGCTTATACATAGGCATTTCACACTTTGTTCAAGTTTTAATTTTCTAAACAGGCTTTTTTATGGTCTTCTTTTCTTCACTATAATCTTCTTTCTGCTCACACTATACAAATTCAACCTTACAAGACCTGCAAAAGTGTCGACTTTACTCCCTTGGACCATCCTGTAGCTGGTGTCAACAGATTTTATTTATATTTTGTTTTTTGTTTGAGCTGACTTGTTGGTTGACCATGGCCTAACAGTTTACGGGTTTCTAGTTAGAGAGCAGCAGATGCCCAGATGTGACACTTCTTAAAGTAACTCTTGAGCAAAAACAAAAAAACAAAAAAAAATCATTGGACTACTTAAAAAGTGAGTGATAATGGATCTCTGTACATATTTGAAGACCATAATGTAATAGTCAAATGAGAGCATGCAAGGAATTTGAACTGAGGAGAATAAACTTTAGTGCTCGAGTAGACAACAATAATGACATTAAAAAAAACAAAAAATTGCCTTATGCAGAGCTCATAATTGGATGTTGAATTGCTAAGATTTACCTTTTCAATTGGGTAAACAGTCTTATTACAAGCAACACACTTTTCTTTAGTTCCACCAAACAAACTTGAAACTTTGCTGTTGGTCTGGACCTGCACAATTCCGCTCCCAATATAAGACAACTTAAGTAACTATTAAGGTCTTCAATATCGTTTATATGGAACATTTCGTTTAAGTCACAGCTGGAATTTCTATCACTACAAAAGAAAAAATAGCAAATCTGTCAGATCTGACATTGTGGCTTTAGGTACCTGATTGGCAGATCTGTCAGCTCTAACAGTTTTTGGAGTACCTAAAGAAGAGATACAGAAAAAGAAAATATGAACAAGCTTGTTAAGCTGATACAAGCAGAGGTGAATATGCCTGAAAACAACTCAATAGCAGCCAATCACCTTCAAAACTTTTATCCAAGCTGCCAGTCATCTTAAACAGTTGATCAAAGTGAGGCTTGCAATATAAAACACCCTCAAAGGAGGAATAATTACTCAGCTGCAACAAATATTGAAGAAAATGAGATATGACGATAAAGTAGAAATGGAAAAAACATGTTTTCTAAGTACTTTAAGACCTTTTAAGAAACAGTTTGGACCAGAATTTTGCTAAGAATACTACATAATTAACAATAAACAACGTATATAAACAGAAAAACAAAAGTAAATACACGTGTGTTGCAACCAGTCAGTGAAACACAGATAATCTGATGGCAAACATGATGAGGTGAACAGGTTAATAGAAAACTAAATCTAAGATTAGATATAAAATCCCCTACTAGTTGTCCCATTGTAGAAAAATGCAAAACAGAAACAATTTACCTAGGCTGAATGAAAAGGAAAAAGAGCCCGGAGAAGACAGAGGTGGTACTCATGTAATGATCGTATAATTCTAGAAGTTAGAAAGCGCAAAAAGATGAAAAGGATAAAGTTATCGCATGGCCAAATGACTTATCCGGTGACTAGTTAGAAGAGATCTCACACTTATCTCAATTGAGGAGGAAATCCCTAATTTGAATTTCAATTAATTGCTGTAACAAGCCAATAATTGGCCCCAAGATTCAAGCACTTCAACATGTAGCAGTTAAGTCCCAAAATCAAAGTAATGCTTGAACAACTTTATATGCCCCCATTAGTGTTTGACTTCACATCTAAATTGCGTTGATACAACAGATAAATCCAGCAACAGTTTGACAGTGAGTTTACTCTCTATTTCATTCGTTTTGTCTGCAATTTCAGTTACTAAGTGCAGATTAATTTGGTTAAATCACAACTGGGAGATTACTCATGTCCATTCATGTCTGCTTCTCTCTACATGAAAACAACACAATTATTCAAATTGACAATGCTATTCCAAATCTTGGAGCATGATTTGCTGGGGCCTTTCTGCCTAATATTCTGACTAAGTTCTCTAGATTCTGTAATTACATTCCAATTTTTGAATAAGTAAATTCAAATATATGTTACCGCTTATAATTCTAAGGATTATTCTTACATTTCCCTGATTTCATAAATCCAATCTGATCCAACCTTCTACATCAAAATATAGCCCAATTAAATTCATTCATGCAACACAGACCTAGTCAGCTAATTTTGATAAGTAGACCTAGTCAACTTCTTAACGAGCAAAATCATGAATAAGGTAAAATTGTATTTAAAAGAAACTCAATTTTGCTAAAGGGATTGTCACCAACATTCATAATCAGCACAATGATCCTCATGAAGCATGAACCAAACACAGTATCACACTCCATCAACACAATCCTTATTTTCCAAGTAATCCATATAAGCTTATGACCATAATCTTTAAACAAAACCCAGATAAAAGGATCCATAATCAAGTACAAAAATGACAAAACAAAGAAGTGGGTGCATATATGATCATAAAAAATAAGCCAAAGAACGCCACAAAACATCAAACTCAATGTAAAAGAAGTGTGCCCATGTGTCCCTCCATTAAAAAGAGTCCTTTTTTTGCGGGGTCGTTACCTTTAGGGTACCCTTGCAGTGGTGGCACCTGAAGCAGGCCTTGTGGTAGACCTTGTTGTCAGCAGTAAGCTGATCAACCAAGTACACAGTCTTCTCACATGCCTTGCACTTCTGGGTAGTCCCTGCAAATGTTGCCATCGCAACAAATCTCCCACACCCAGATATCTCTAAAATCCCACACCAACAAAATCAACAATTTAAGACACTTTTCCTAGTTTGAAGACTTTTCCTCCTCCAAACTTTATCTCTTTCTCTTTCAAATTCCAGGTCTGAGATTTACAGCTCAGATATTGTCAGAGAAACCAACCAAGTTGCTAGCAATGAGTATTTGTTTAGACTTTAGACATAGAAATCGCCTGCTGTGCATACCAGGGCCACTATTGTAGCTTGGATCTGTATGATGATGACTTTGGCTGGCACCTAACTTTCCTAATGACAGTACTACCCTCAATGTTGGCACGTGTCTATCGTACAGACTATGTGACAGACGTTTGAATTTGTGCTTTCCTGCGGCCACAAGAGTTAAGTTAAAGTATTTAGTACACTGTACACAGATTCCAACATATCGCGGTTTTTTCGTGGCAGGAGTTTAAAACCACTCCCCTGAGAGAGCGCGTGCACGATCATCTAGGCAGAATCTTTAACGTACAAATGGATATTATTTATGGGCATTTATAAGATTAATAAATTTATATTTAAATTGAATATAAGATTGATGTCAACCGGGTAGAAACATATTATACATCATAATATTGTAAAAATTCAATTATTATTATTATTATCTTACTAAATAAATTTATAGATTAACCGGCATGTCAAAAATCTTTTCAAGTAAATTTCCCTTGAGTCTCAATAATACTCCACATGCATATATGATTTTATCAATAACTTTTTTATTATTGGACAAGTCGCTAACTTTTTGTTAGAAATTAAATAAAGAAAAAAAGAACGTTACTTTCAAGTTTTTAGATACAAAAATTTAATTTGAAATATGAATTAAAAGTATAATTTTTTTTGTTCTTTAAATTTAATTAGAAGAGTTGTGTGTGAGAATCAAAATTTTATATATAAATATCAGTTAATAATAGATTAAATTACATGAAATTAAAATACAATTCTATATATATAAATAAATAAATTGGGAGCTGCAGTGTCCTAAACGCGCTTCTGATGCGGTGGAGACACAGAAAATTAGTGTATGAAATTTGGGTTTTGGGTGGATTGAGGCAGGACATGTTGTGTTCTGGGTCCGGCAAGTTGATGATGAGGTGAGGGAAGAATTAATTTCAAAATTTTGTAATCACAATTAATAATTATATTATAAAGATAGGAGACAGATATGTACAGCTCAGCCCCAACTCAATCATCTCCCTCCTCCAAGTTTAAAAAAACGAACCCGCCACCTCTCTTAATTTGAGGCCTTTTCTGTTTCTCTAAAGAATATATATGTATAATTTAATTTGTAAAAGAAACTAATAATACGGAAATAATAATATAGTATGTAGGGATTTACGTGGTTCGGCCTATGACTTAAGATAAAACTTTAACACTGTGTTGAGCTCTTAACTTTTATTTCTTTGAGTCATGTTTACAATATAACATGTTATTATTTATAGTAAAATCGTGTCGGATATAAATAGACTTCAACTTTGGCTAGGTAATAGTCTTAACTATACCTAGACTTCAACGATAACTTTTAACTGTGACCCAGTGACATTCTTCAACTATAAGTCAATAATAGTCTTCAACTGTGAGTATGTACGTGACTATTATTCTCGAATCTCTAACAATTTGATCAACATGACAAAACTCCCACTTTGTTCTTAGTGACATTCTTCAACTGTTAGTCAATAATAGTCTATTCTTCTCCAATCTCAAACAATTTAATCTACATTTCCCCTTTGTTTTGGGCACGTCAAATCTGAAAATTGAGCTTCAAGGTGCCATGCTTGTATGCAAGGGACATTGTTAAAGAATTGATGGTGACTGGTTTCTCTTTCTTATGCTATCTTTTATGGGTCCCTTCTCTTTTTTTTTTTTTTTTTTTTTTTTTTGGGCGTGGATGAAAATTTTGCTAGGAAGAACCCCAGTTGTAAACTGGCTCACTCACTTGCCCCACAAATGAAATAATTCCAGAAGACAAAGAGATGGTCTTGTGTTGGTGGGCAGTGGACACCTCTTACTGTTTGTCTTACACCAGGCCTGAAAGAAACACCATTTCTTTCTCTCTGCATGGCTACTTTGGCCCATCATCGCCAGTATCTATCAGCTCCTCCTTTTTTAAAAAAAGAACAAACAAAATTATTTTGAACGGTCCACAAAGTTCCTAGGTCTTGATTTTGGTTCAATCATCTTACTGCATTTTTGGCTATCTCTTCGTCTGCAAGAAGTGCTATGTTTTTCAAATACGATAGTGACATATCATTTTAAAAAAAAACTACATTTTCGGTACGCTCTTTCCTTTGATGTGGCATACCAAAAGTTTGAAAAATTCATGTCCACTTTACTTTCTATTTGTTTTCGAATTATTTTATTGCTGAATAAATTAGTAAAATAATCCACTACCGAAAGAAAACTAGAACCTGGCACACCTCTGGAATTGTATCGGAGAGAATGAGGCAGCAAATCAGGTAGCAATTGCAGCACATGCAAGAACAATACGCAAGAAAATATTAATGTAAAGTTATGTGCTTGAATAAGAATACTTGATTGATCCACCTTCTCTTTCTTTTGGTTTTGCTCTTAAATGCTAGGGGTATTAACTATTTTACATGTGGAGCTTATTTATTAGTGAGAATCATAACAATTAATAAAAAAAAATGTTACGAATACCAATAAATAAACTCCACATCATGTTAATACCCATTTGTTAGTAAAAAAGTTAATACCTCTACTATTTCTCTTGGGTAAAACATCTTAATCGCTTTAGTGCAAATTCTCGTTTGGAATCATGGGCTTGAGCTCTTCTGATAAACATGATTTAAAAAATAAGGTAGAATAATCTGACTTTGCAATTGAAAAAGAAAAAGATTCCAAGGTCCAAATTAATGTTTTTGAAGATCCACTGTCATAAATAGAGATGAACTATTTCATGATCAGAGTTTAATGTTTTGCATCTAACAGTGTAAATAATACCATGTTACTGCTTATTGACCACCCCCCCNGTCTAACCAACAAAAAAACCAGAAGGTCTAACAACATGGCCAAACAACTTTACATTCCTTTTCTTATTCATTTTTTTTGGGAAAATAAGTGCGGCAGAGTTATTACACTTCATTATGCACTTCCACCTTCAGCCTTTGCTTGTTTGCGAGATTCTTCTCTCATTACTGCTTTAACATATATTTCGTAGCAGCAACCTGAAGGAAAAAAAAAAAAAATCATAAACACGCCCGAATGGTTTGAAAGAGAAACAAGTAAAACAAGACTGTAATTCCTTGTAATACGATTAATATATGCAGATAGCTTTTTCTCATTATCAACCACAACAACAACAACAGAAAAAGAAGAAAAGATTGTAATCTGAAAACAAACGATATTGATTCAAAATCACAAATAAAAAGGCAGTCCATACGTTGAGCAATGTACAAATAACTCCTATCAAACTATTCGGTATGCAGAGAATGATGTGGTTAACTATGAAGAAAAGGCAAGGCCATAAGAAAGATAATAAGTGACAGAAGAAATAACCTACAACCAAGCAGATTACATGGCCATGCACAATGCCAACAGTAAAAAAGCTTGAGAAGCCAAGAAAAATAAAGTTGTTTGTGCCATAACTGACATACAACAGACTCCATAACCAATTTATCAGTTAATTAACAGGCATATATGGTGTTCAGATGGGTGTGCAAGTACGGTACTCTATGCAACCACTCAAAGAAATAGAAAAAATTCAAGAAAATAAAAATCCCAGTTTTTGCGAAGACTTGGACAGGCTTCCCAATATACCATGCCGCCCATCACTCATCCTTCAGGGGATTATACTTTCCAAGCTTAAGAGGTCCCTAGAAGAAGGTCTATCATTCTGGTCACAAAATGAAAACAATCATGGAAGCAGATTCCTTCCTACAAGGCCTAAAGTTCCTTCTTCCTTTTTTTTTTTGTCTCTCTTTATTGACAAAATAAAAAATAAAAAAATACCGCAAATCAGCAAGGCTCACTCACTTGAGATGAGACACTTCACACAAAAAAAGTATAAGGTCAAGCTATTAAATAGATCCTTCCACTGAAAAGTGACATGAAAATACTGAACCATTTCCCATAGTTTTCAAATATAGACACCACTTGAACCCAAAAAAGTTAAGTTCTATCAAGCTACTTCCTCTATGTTGTCCAATAAGACAAATATGATCCGACATATGTCAAGCTTTCCCACCAAAACAATAAAGGTCGGTTTGGTGCAACTGTGGGATAAATGTTGTCATTAAAATCTGCTATTGATGGAAAAAGTGCTGCAAGTGAAATATGATGTAGGACATAAGCTCTGATACCAAACTGATGTAGGACAGAACCTGGGATACCACAAACTGATGTAGAATAAAAACTGTATGAACAGTGTTCGTAAACAGTATGCATAAATAGTAACACGAACAATCCCGTAAACAAAATTTTCTGTTAGTGAATCTTATGGGAATTTGGTCGACCTCTATCAGCCATTTCAGCAAACATCTTTCCCACACACCTGCGTCGTATCATTCACCCATGTTCCTCCCCCCACACCTTCCCACCTATCTTCTTAACAAGCTACAAAGCAAAAGACCAATGGATCCCACAGTCAATGGTCACAAAGCCTTCAACTTCTTGTACTCGTACAAAAACTGTGAGCTTCTTTGACTTCTTACTTCTTCATCCACATTTACTAAAAGATGTGGCTATGCACTTCTCCTCTTTTAACTTTTATTTCTGATTGAAATTTCATTTAACGGGGGTAGCATAACAATGCAAGACAACTTTCAAAAAGACAAAAGACAAAGAAAGGACAGTATCACATAAATTATCAAAATCTATGGAGCTGATAGAATTGTTTAGCTGGAGAGATGACCTGGTCAGACGGCGATGGACAGTGATCTGGTGGAGGTGACGGTGTGGATATTGGCTGGGGAGACAAGCTGAAGGGATGATAGCTGATGGTTTGAGGGATGGTGGTGTTTTTTATTTTTTTCTTTTGATAAGTGAGGGATGGTGGTGTTTTTATATGGGCATGGGTGGGATTACTCCGGATTGGGTGCAAATTATGGGACATGTTGGTCTGTCCAACAAAATCCATCAAACCATTTTTTGCTTCCTGCATAAGCAAAAATGGCAGGCCAAAAGTGTGTTTCATCAAAGCATCAGTCTCATTGCTTTACTTTCAGCAATTTCTGCCAAAAAATTTGCCAGAATCACTTTTTCTCTCTGGGTTTACAAACAACTAGATGGCTGCTTTTGGAGGGAAAAATTGCATTCACCCTCCAATAAGCAGAAGACAAAAAAAGCACAACATCAAGTTTACAATGGTTTCTTCAGAAAGCTTTATTAGAAGTTTTAGCCCTTTAGGCATACACGAAAAGCCCATCAATCTAAACATCACACGCACAGACATCACTGGCAAAAATGCAAACAAGTAACAACAATGAAGATTCATCAACTCATTACCAAATGGTTTGAAGTAATAGAACAAATAAACATACCAGTAAACAATGTTTCAGAATCGAGTTTCATCGATTGCATATTGGATTAACTCTAGCAATTCATATGGGTTTCATCAATGCATGTCCAAGCATGNCTGATGGTTTGAGGGATGGTGGTGTTTTTTATTTTTTTCTTTTGATAAGTGAGGGATAGTGGTGTTTTTATATGGGCATGGGTGGGATTACTCCGGATTGGGTGCAAATTATGGGACATGTTGGTCTGTCCAACAAAATCCATCAAACCATTTTTTGCTTCCTGCATAAGCAAAAATGGCAGGCCAAAAGTGTGTTTCATCAAAGCATCAGTCTCATTGCTTTACTTTCAGCAATTTCTGCCAAAAAATTTGCCAGAATCACTTTTTCTCTCTGGGTTTACAAACAACTAGATGGCTGCTTTTGGAGGGAAAAATTGCATTTACCCTCCTATAAGCAGAAAAAAAAAAGGCACAACATCAAGTTTACAATGGTTTCTTCAGAAAGCTTTATTACAAGTTTTAGCCCTTTAGGCATACACGAAAAGCCCATCAATCTAAACATCACACGCACGGACATCACTGGCAAAATGCAAACAAGTAACAATAATGAAGATTCATCAACTCATTACCAAATGGTTTGAAGTAATAGAACAAATAAACATACCAGTAAACAATGTTTCAGAATCGAGTTTCATCAATTGCATATTGGATTAACTCTAGCAATTCATATGGGTTTCATCAATGCATGTCCAAGCATGTAAAGGAGCGTTGTGATCAAATCCTTTAGAAGGTGTCAATGCGACGTAAATTTTCATAGAGCAATTGCATACTAGAATACTCTTTTATTTTTTTAATACAAGTAATCAACATATCATTAAAGGCATAAGCACCCCAAGTACACAAAAAGTATATAAGAGAAACTGCATACTAGAATAGCCATAGACCATTTTCTTCAACTTATGGTAGATACAATGTAGTACCTGCGACAACAACAATAGTGGCAACATCAGCAACTCTTTTAAGCCGCCACACACTCTTTTTATGCGATTTGAATCGCTTCAAGGCTGGGTCCTTTGCCAAGAGCTGCAAAAATGACCAGATTAGTAAAACAGAACTTACAACCGAGCGAAAGAAATTGTTTATCAATTCTATTACAAAAAGCTCAAAAGTTAGTATGATTCACAAAAGGATACTTAAAAGCGACCCCCAAAACAAATTTAAGAAACGCGCCCAGTCTCGGTGTACGTTAATTTTATCAATATGAGCTCAGAGAACACTACCATATGCAAATTTTCGAGAAGCAAAATTTAAGAATTTTGAGCTGTTTTTCCCACTAACTTGATCAAATCTTAGGTTATGACATTATTAAACGCGCGTATTGTCAACGAGTCTCAAATCATTGCAAAGCAAAAAAGAATATAAACGTATATCTATTTCATGGGCATATCTACAAACCCTAATAGATATCTATCCCACCCACACACACGGAGAGCAATTTGAGCGAAAATAGAAGACAGATAGAGACTCACGGCTTTCTCGCGAGGCCCGGGTTCGATGTGGTACGCGCGGCGCGCGAGAGAGAGCGCGTCGTCCGTCTTATGATTTACCAGAGCAGAGCACAAATCGGAGAAAGAAACACATAAGAAATCGAAAGAAAAGGACGTCGAAGCCAGGGGAATCGAGTAGAGAAGAGAGGTAGTGCGCGTACCTGGGAAATATGGGATCGGAAATGAGAAACGACGCCTGTTTTGTTAAGCAAGAACGCCATTTCCGGTGAAACCCCTGAGCTCAGAGAGAGAGAGAGAGAGATCGGTGAATGAAGTAGAGCAGCTGCTGAGGGAGTCCCGAATGCTCTCGTTTCTCAATCTTGAGGCTCTCAAAAAATAAAAAAATAAAAAGGTGGGGGTGGAAAATGAAATAGTGGCTTTTGCTGTGGTACCCCTTTATTTTTCATTTTTTTTTTCTTTGCATGTCTGCATAAGAGAAGAGAATTTGAACGACTATCCTCCGCTT
This sequence comes from Carpinus fangiana, assembly GCA_006937295.1. Lineage (NCBI taxonomy): Eukaryota > Viridiplantae > Streptophyta > Magnoliopsida > Fagales > Betulaceae > Carpinus > Carpinus fangiana. The sequence goes on along the minus strand of CM017328.1, from coordinate 3,543,303 downwards.
TATGAGATGTGATCTTTTTTTTTTTTTTGGCATGTCCACACAAGAGGGGGGAAGAAAGATTCAAACTAGTGACATCCGCTTCATTCAGCGTGATTCCTAACCGATTAAACTACCTCTTGAGGACAGATATGGTCTTTCAACCAATTAAACTATCTATCAAAGACTTTTCATTATTATTCTGGCCTATTGTAAGTAGAACTTATAATTTCATTGACATTAAATTTACATGAATTTAACACAAAATTAACATATTAATTTTTTTTTAAAAAAAAATTAATTTATATATTTTATGCTCATATTTTAATATGAGTTATAATCCGAACCCATAGGCAACATTAGACTGACTTTATTATCAGCACAATCACAATTTAATTTTCTCTCTTTCTCCAAATTCTTTGTTTCACTACCCCCACCTACATATCTTTTTGAGAGTAATGCTAGGAGGATAGCCATCTTTAACTGGAAAATTTTAAAATACTTCATACCGTACCGCAGGAGCGTTACCCCTGCACCCTCACAATCTAATCATCTCCATGTAAACTTAATTACGCCCGATGAATCAGTAAACAACCATTCATACTAGTATTTCAATATTAGTCTTTATGCCTTAAAAATGTGAGTCACTTATTTAAACACCTTTCTTTTCCCATTGAATGTTGAACTACAGGACAAAGATTCATAGGTGACTTTACTACTTTATAATAAAATTGCAAATTATATTATATTTAATTAAAGGATTTACTGGCATTTTATTTTTAGGTGAATTTAAAATTATTTCAAAGGAAAGGACGCAGTGGAGGCCAAGTATTCTTATATTTTGAGTGAAGCCCGCGCAGCCACGTTTGGGAAAGCAGTTATAAACACGAACCAGTCTTTCAAGGAAACAGAAAACTGACCCCTTGCAACACCTGATTAAGAAAAGAAACAATGGCGTTAAGAGGAGCTTTTGCTGCAGCATGTAACATTGGAGGAAGACAGAGAAACCCATCAGTCCTTTCAATTCCTCACCATCTCAGACTCAAATTCCATGGACCTCCTTCACATCCTCCCCATAGATTCACATCCTTTCCCACATACCAACCCGGTAAGTCTCTATCACTATCAATATTCTCGTTTTTTATCTTCCAAGCTTAATTTTCTTGCTTCTTTGTGCAAAAACATCAAGTGATTCTCACTGGGAGTTGGAAATCGGTTTTTGGGTTACCTTTTTTTCGTAGTGTTTCATGTTTTTGCTTCATTGTCTGAAAGGAACCAACTTTGGATGCAAACGAATATAAGTTTATGTTTTTATTCGATAATTTGATCAGCGACAGAATAAATTGAAGAAAGTTTTGCATGCTGCAGGGCTTAGATACCCAGTTCGTGCTATAAGTGAGGCAACTGCTGATCCTGTAACACCCAAGAAAGAAGAAGATGAAGAACAGTCACCTCAGAATTGGAAGATTAAAATGCTCTACGATGGGGACTGCCCGCTTTGCATGCGTGAGGTATTGCATTTCATTTTAACTTATGAGTGTCATGTTGGTTAATTTGTGTGTTTGTGTTTTAAAATTTATGAAGTTGGTGATTTTAACTCTATTATAATGTCAGGTTAACATGCTCAGAGAGAGGAATAAGCAATATGGTACGATCAAGTTTGTTGACATTAGCTCAGATGATTATTCTCCAGAGGAGAATCAAGGCCTGGACTACAGAACTGTATGTTCCCAATAGTGCTGAAATTTGTAGTGGACTGAATTTCCTGGTCTAATTAGGATGGTTTGGTAGGAGCTGTAAGATAATAAGTAGAAAATGAAGTATATTAGAGACAGTAAGAGAACCTTTTTCTGGTTTTTATGGATCATAAGAATATTTCCTGAAGAAACTCAGCAAGACCCAGATAGCTCTATGGTTTGGGCATTAAGAAAGTAAAACGATAACCTTGAAGCATGTAAAAATGTAGATTTTAGAGCATCTCTTTGTAAGATTTATTACAATGCAGTGATGAAGTTCTGTTTGTTGTTTAGGTTATGGGAAGGATTCACGCAGTCCTCTCTGATGGAACTGTAGTCGCTGATGTTGAAGTACGCCCCATTTCCTACCTTCTTCTTTTTTTCTGTAGTTGTATATTTACTGTGGAGATATGCTATAATGCAATAAAAATATCATTTTTGGCCTATAAAAATCCTAGGTGGCAAGAGACCGCAGGCCCATCAATGGGTGGGGCCACAGCAACTATGGATGGAGCCTGTGGTCTTTTGCCACCTAAGACTTTTATGGGCAAAAAATGGTCTTTTTGTTGCACTATAGCATTTCTCTTTACTGTGCGTGCTCTCTCATTATATGTTTTCCTTTGGAAACAATCTAGTATTGCTTAACAAATGCCAACTTCTGCAGGCATTTAGAAGACTCTATGAACAAGTTGGTCTTGGATGGGTTTATGCCATTACCAAATATGAACCTGTAAGTTTCTTTACTCTTTCCTTATGTTTCCCGTAGTTCAATCGAAAATCCTGTAGAGACAGGATTTTGGATAAAGTTCCCTTCTCCTTTTATCTGTATTTGTACTTAATACAACAGCATGCATTTAACAGATTGCAAAAATTGCTGATGGCATATACGGTGTTTGGGCTAAATATCGTCTTCCAATCACAGGTAAATTCATATTGCAAAAATATTTTGTGTGATAACTTCTCAGTTTTTTTCATGTCTTCTTTGCTTCAATGACCAAAAGTGATGCTATGGCTGATCTTTCCTTTTCTACCTCTGTTTCCTGGATCATGATAACAGCCTTATGATCCACACATCCAAATCAGTGACTATTTTACAGTTTTACAGTTGGGATAAACAATTCTCTCTTTAAAACCTTTGCATCATCCATGGACTGTAAACCCTATCCCTGGTTGTTTTTGTACTATGAAAAAAAAATCCCTTTGCCCTTTTTTTACCTTCTCTTTATGTGCATTTCAAACTCAAACTACCAGCCTGCTACCTACTTTAGAGGAAGCTCATGATTCAAGGAATACTACTTACTTTTAAACCTAACAATGTTGATGGCTAACATGATTCTGCTCTGCTCAATTAATTAGTACTTACAAATATGTGATGCAAACTTATAGCCTGTTTGTTTTGTCCAGGTCGACCACCTTTGGAAGAGATTTTGGAGGCACGAAAGAAGAACAAGGTTAGCATACTACATAATACATATGCATGGATTACCTTACTTCAATGCATCAAGACATTTTACTGAATCTTGCATACTGACAGTAGAATATAAAGCGAGTGAGATTAACTTCATATCACCTGTTTCTCCTAGATGATAAAAACTTATGCTGATTAGCTGGCATACATACAAATCATGGTGGATTTCATACAGTAGTGTAACAGAATCTCCTAAAGACCAAAAAAAAAAAAAAAGAGACCTGAATTTTTAACCAAGAAAATAGACATATTTTGTCAACTACTGCTGATAAAGAAAGCTACTACCTAGGCCTTTTCTCTTAATTTCTCTTGCAAACTTACAAGTTGATGTGATTCCCTCTCTCCCCTTTCTTTCTTACAAGAGGCTTGCATCAGATCCTTTTCAAACTCAGTTGTATAATGTGCATGAAACCCAAGGAAATGAACCATATCCCCATCTCCCTAATCCTCCTTACATTCCAAAACTATGTTTTACTAAACAATTTTGAGATAGCAAAAAGCTTTAAGTGTACTAAATTGGGATGAGCAGGAGTACACCTAGTTCTCCTCAATAAAGACAATAATTATATATTTGAGGTATCTAGTGCTGACTCATGTTTGGGTTTCTGTTTTCATTACAGGGTGAAGTATGTAATGACAAGAATGCTTGTAAAATGTGAACTTGCTCAATACTTTCCAGAAGTAGAGTTTTCAGGGCTCGCTCTTTATTTGCTTCCCTATATCATCTTCAAAAATCAGCTGTATCTGTGTTCATATCCAGAAGTCTTAACAAGATAAAAGAGGTGTGGCAGTTCCCTTAAAATACTCTTTCTCTTTGCCTCAAGAAACAAAATACAGTTATAGTCTTTTTTTCAATCTCACTGTTACATCATTTGGTGAAGAGGTTTGTGAAATGTATCGTAGGCGCTTTGAAGTCATTGTTCTGGACACAAATTGATTATGTAGCTTAGAGTTCTTGCTGAGGAACTAGTACATAGTAGGATGTTTTGTGATGAAATTTCAAAGTTTGGGCCTCCGAAATTATTTTTGAGACTGATTAAGGTGACAAAAGCCGCCACAACAACTTAAAGTTTCGCCTCAGGAAACTATTTTGCTAACAGCATTCTTAAATTCGTTATGGAACATTGATGTCAAGTCACCATTTCTTGCCACTACAGGCTGAAAGTGGCCTCTACATTTACTAAGAAAACAAAGCCTTTTAAATTATATTGGATCTGTTAGGCGATATAATATAGCCAATACAAATCCAAATCATCGCAGTAAAATCCACTGGTAATGATACTCTTGAACTCTTTACACAAAGATAGATATGTTAAGTTGGCATCCGTTTTGCATTGACAAGTTGAACCCGCCTCCACATCTACTAAAAAATAAGGGTTAAATCCAAAAATGGTCTTTGTGGCTTTCGTGTTTATCAAAACACTCCTTGCGTTCTAAAAGGTGATAAAATTGGTCATTGGGTTTTCTGTGTTTATAAGATTAGTCATCCTGTAACGTAAAGACTACTTATAAAACGTCAACGTTTTATCACAAGTACATCTTTGCCATATCAACATATCCTCCAGATTTAACTTACATAAGATGTCTTGCATGGGCCAAATTGTCAATGAAATGCTCAGATGACAAGATGGCAGTGCATACCCATGTAATGAACATTAATTCATTTTAATCTAAAGATCTTATTGAACATTGAAAGGGCAAAACACATCCCATAAAAGGTATCTGCTATGCCCTGTCTAGCTTTCTAAAGTCTCCTGCAATTGAAGCAGATACTACCATCTAAACAAGTTTATTGTTTTCATCTAGTGCCACACAGGATCAAGCTTTCTTCCCCTCTCCTTCCACCAACTTGCCCACAAAATCATCGATGTTCTTATCCGAGCTTCCACCTAAACTAACAGTTCCTATTATAAGCTTTCTCCATTTAGTTGCATTCTTCATAATCTCTTCACCTTTTTTTCCTGCCATAACTTCCCTTATACAGCGCTCCAGCTCATCCCTGGTCACGATCCTCTCTTCGTTCTTCTTAGCCTTTACTCCGACCTGCCACAACTCCTCCACGAACTTAGCATTAGTAGGCTGATCACTCCACTGTGGCAGTGCCACCATTGGCACCCCTAGGCTCAAGGCCTCCAATGTTGAGTTCCATCCACAATGTGTCACAAAGCAACCCACGGCTGGGTGTGCTAGCACCTCTAGTTGGTTGCACCACGACACAACTAACCCTCTTTCTTCTACTGAATTAACAGTTTCTATTGATAATTTGTCTCTGGAATCCTTTGCAACCAGTAGAAAATGCATGTTGCTCTCTATCAAACCCCATGCAAGTTCTTCAGCCTGTTTAGCTGTGATGTCTGCCATGCTTCCAAATGATACGTATATCACTGAATTTGGTGGTTTTGTCTCTAGCCATGTCAAGTACCGGTCACTGCTAAGCTCCCAAAGACTGGCTCCGTAAGTTGTGTCTCCACTGATCTGCTGGTCTAGGTAGGCTGATGGCACCATTGGACCGATCATCACCAACGGCCATAGTCCCCACATGGCTTTCATTAGCTTTTCAACAGTCAATGAAGAAAATGAGCAAGATATATATAAATATGCTGCACTTACTGCTCAACATATTAAATCTAAGGGGAAATCATTATTTCCCCCCATGAACTAGCACACGATGACCATTTCTCCCCATGAACTATCAACTTTACGTTACACTTCCATGAACTATCATTTCGTTACCAAAACCGCCATTTTGTTAATCAAGGTTGTTAAATCGATGAACAGTACATGTGAACAGTGTCTATGTCGTGAACAGTACGGTTGACCGTCTGACTTAACAGCATTGACCGACAGAATAAGAGTTTTAGTAACAAAATGGTAGTTAATGGGGGTGTAATGTAAAGTTGGTAGTTCATGAGAGAAATGGTCATTGCATGATAATTCATGAGAGGAAAGGATAATTTCCCCTAAAACTAAAATGTCAAATTTTGATAGATTTAACTCCTATATTTTATATTTATGACTTCAATGAAGACATAAAGCACATGATATACCCACTCTAAATTATTTTGAAATTCCTTGATCTTCTGAACTCATTTCAAAATGAAAAAAAACTTTGCTTTTCCTTTTTCATTTCGTTTTTTTCTTCCTTTTTCAAACACCTTGTATGCTGGTGACTCCTACCCTAAGTGGGGTGTCATTCAATTAACTTCCATTCCTCATTTACCAATTATCCATAATCCACACAACCAAACTCTGTCATTCTCTATAACAGGAAACTACCAAATATAGTAAGTAGTTGAGTTAAACATAAAAGCACTTAGGATGAAACACAACAGACTTACCTCACTTTCCAACACTTCAGAACTGTTACAAAATACCCAATCATTTTCTTCCAAACGGCCAAATTTTTCCATGATCACTGCCAAATAAGCAGAATGACTTGAAGGATTTGCAAGAAAACCTGGCATGTCAGAAATGGCAAGTGAAGGAAGCCCCGGCAACAACAGGGGCTCAGTTTCTTGCTTCACAGGCAAAGTCAGATGACCAAGATTGATATGCCAGTACATGGAGCACACAGAAGCAGAATTTGTTAAGAATACTGCTGAATAAATGCCAAATTTCCTAGCCACATCAAGAGCCCACGGGAGCAAAGAGTCATAAACGACACAGTTTACTGGGGAGGCCGAGTCACTGAACTTTGATATAAGCTCTGCCAAAGTTTTTGAACCCACTGACTTAAACGACTCCAAGTAGGCTTCCACACCAGGAGATTGCTTAAACCCACCTTCATCGTAGCCATCTGAGATGGGCTCGACGCCTACTGTGGTTGAATGAATGGAGTTGACGGTGTAATGGGTGGTGGCTAGAGTGGCCTTGAGCCCTTTGGAGGCCAACCGTTTGGCAAACTGGAGGAGTGGGTTTATGTGGCCTTGGGCAGGATAGGGGAGCACAATGACATGACCTCTTTGATTCTTCATTCTTCTCTGTTTTCATGGATATCTACTCTGTTCTGTGGATTGAATATATAGGCCTTATTTCAGGTTCCTCAACAGATTACAACATTGAACAAGAAATGCTTGGGTGCTTCCTGATGTACACTTGCAATTATACATTGGAATTTGATGAGCATTGGCTTTTGGGGTTGTGTCAAATAGCAAACAATTTTTGGCACGGTAAATTTTGTACAAATTTAATACGGTATAATTGAAAATTTTGACCCATTTTATTAAATAAGTTGAGTTAAGATTAACCTATATAGTCTTGTATAAATAAAAATATTCTCTTATAAAAATGTCATATGTCTATTTGCATGTGAAATACATATGCATTTTTAATAACAATGACAAAGTTGAAAGAAAAATTATTAAAAAATGTGATTCTGATATATTATTTAAAAATGCATGTGCATCTCACATATAAATAAATTCATAGCATTTTTAAAGACAAATTAGAGAAAGTTTTTTTAACCCAATTTAAAAAAAAAAAAAAAAAAAAAAACTGTGAATTTTTTTTACTCATATTTTAACACGATCTCGCAAGCAAGAATTCTCATCCCAAAATCAATCATACAATTGGTTAGTCCTAATTTTGAGATTTGATAAGGTCCACTAGATATATAGTCAAGCTAGGTGGATGAGAATCCATTGTATTACACATAATTCCACAGGGTGGAAAGTTGCACTGAATTATTGCAGTCCATGTCAGAGAAATTCAATACACTTTATTACATTTGAATTTTCATGTGTTCAAGTCGTGTTTGGTTTCTACTTTCTACGAATAGTCAAACAAGAAATGTTGACTAAAAACCAAGAGTGTGTAAATTGTGTAATCAAGTGTTGACTCCCAAATGATCCTTAACCTTAAGGGTGAAGTTAGCACCTGCAATTGGATATGCAGTGGCTGAGAGTCTCAATAACGTCATTTAAGTCGTTTTTTTACTCGAAATTAGAATATTTCATTCGGTGTGAGTTAGTAGAATTTATCTTATTTAGTCTTCTTATAAAATTTATTGTGCGCATAACTTTGCTAAATGAAGTGCTTTCACCGGTAGAAGTAAAAGCATTCCTACGTTGCCCTTACCCGGGTGTCGGGTGATCATAGTTTCTAATAGTAACATCAACTTTTCTTAGGGTTCTCCTTTTTTTTCTTTTTTTCTTTTTTCTTTCTCTGTTTTGAGTGTTGCTCTATCATAAAGAGTAATCTTCTTTTAAAAGTGGCCATGGTTTCTTATAGGAAGCTTTCACAATTAATAAAATGAATAAAAATTGTAAAATATATATACAATTTGTCATAAGAAATTGCTTGGCCAAAGCTGACCGACGAAAGAATAAAGATTTCAAAAAATGTTGAGTTTCTCTCTCCATTCTCTCTAGAGATTTTTTACTTTCTTGTGATACATTCGATTTCTTCAATCCTTCTCTCCTTGTTTTTTCGTTGTGCTTTCTCCTCATACTTATTATTATTATTATTTTTTCCAATTTCAATTTCAATTGTGTTGCTCTTCTATCCAAAAACTATGTCTGCTCCCCTACCAACATAATTTTGTTGCACCAACACTTATAACCTCTGCTCTCAGCGTCATCAGTTTCTCCCAATGGTTTGCACTCACGTCAAATTTGGAATCCAAATCTATCATGGTCTTTTACAAGGCAGACGTCTTCATCTGTTTGCCCCCACGCTCCACCCCACAGTCGCGCTTCTCCACCGACGCCGCTGTTTTTCGGTCTTTTGTTTGAAGAGCTACTTTTGGTTTTTCAAATTTCTCATATCAAAATCTAAGCTTCAACATAACCTGATTCGATTAGGCTTCAAACTCATCTTCTCAGAAGGAAATTCCATTACTGTTAATACTTATTCTTCTTAGTCTCTCCGGTTTCCTTTGAACTTGATCAAGAGCTAAGTCATATAGAGTTCTCTTGCTTCCGATGGCTTTATCCATCGACCGCGGCAATCACTATATAAAAATAAAATAATAACAAAAAATAAATAAAAATTCAGAATACCTTTATTGAACAAATGATGCGCTGCAAAACTATTATCTGACATGAAAGCTTCAGAACATTAAGCATCCGGGCATTATTACTTTGACGTTCGAGGAACAACAAACTTTCCCTGACGCTGTGAAAAAACCTTCTACACATTTACAGCTTGATTTCAGCAAAACGACAGTTCTCTGATCTTTCACCAGTAGGCTAAGACACTTGAACCACCATCGTATTTACATCTAATAAGCTAGACCAACTTGTCTCACTACAACTGCACGCAAAATTATATGGGCAGCACTCTAGAACTAAATTTTGCAAATGTAACCACTCTCATGTTTTTTTTTTTTTTTTTTTATCCATTATTGTATCTCTGATTTTCTCGAACCCAGATTCTTGTTTTTACAATTCACAACCTTCCGAATTGAGAACCATTTAAACACACTAAATACCTTTGTCCATCTCATCTGAGCAACAGCTGCAGAACGTGTTGCTGACAGGAAGTTGTCGACGGCACTTTGGAGATCCGAGGATGATTCTAACTCGAGGTTCTGAGAGTGAATGGCAGTATCAAAAAACTGCAGATGATCCTCATCACAGAAAGCTTGAGTCATGGGGTCTGTGTCACAAATGAGGGAGCTGGGGACTTGGCCTGGGAAACTCAAAGGCGGGTCATATCTGAGACCCATACTGTCAATATTGTGCAAGGCATAATCATCCAAACCACTAGAACCGGCAACAGAATAGATGGTTGAAATGAGATCCGGAGAAGATGCACATTGTGTGTAATCAAATCCACCAGCCTTGTGAGACGCCAAACACTTGCTCCCATTGGAACTCTCTGTCCTGGGTGAGCTCGCAGGGTAATGAACATCGGTTAAGTGTGAAGTGCCGCCTGCAAGCAAGGCCTCCTCATCATAAGACATGACTTCCCCCCAGTGTTCGAACGCAGAAATCACCAAGTTCAGGGCATCCGCCTAATGGCAAAAAATTGATCATAAGATGTCAGACATGACAAGGAGGAAAACAAGTAAAAGAAAGCAGATATGAGGTGATAAGAGGAGTGCCTTCTCAGTTTCAGACAGCTTATCCAGAGGAACATACTGGCATTCTGAAAGTAGTCCCCTCACTTGTCCCACAATATTAAAGACCACACCATTTTTCTGTTGAGAACTTGAAGGGCAGTACAAGAACACCCTCTTATCAATTACACATGTCCGAGCGTGATCCACAGTGATTTCCCACATCTTAGCTGACATACCTGTGCCAAGTATCTGCACATTTCCAAAACAACTACTGTAATTACTCCATTCAAAGAGAGCTGGACTGCTTCATCTTTTTTGTGGGCTTGGAAATCCTCATATCTCTTTCTCGTTTTCAGATATTTTAACAATTACAGAAAGTATATCGAAAAAACAATACATCACCCTCCACAGAATATTTGAATGCAGGAGATAGTACCTCAAATTCAGAATCAGTAGGGATTATTAAAAAGTAAAATTAATTGAGTTGAGTGCAATTTAATTACATTTCTGAGCCTTGGAGGGTCTATGAAGAGTAGGGTCAAAAAATCTCTCACGGTGGTGATGTTTTCCCGACTCAATCGCTTATGGAAAGCTCCGTCTTTGCCAATCTTTTCTAATCTCCATACCTCATCTAACAAAGAAGGAGGATGATGCTTCTTGTACACTGCAACCAGAATCAGAAGTTACAATGGAGTTTCATTTAAATATCTTTCTCTTGAGTTACATTAGAAACCTAACATGCTAACTATTTTTATCAACCAAGTTACAATGGCTTCAAGCTATGCAAGAAAATCATGGAAAACAAGATGACAGCTTCTTCCCATCACAAGACCAGATATCGAACTCATTGAATAGACTATAATCATATCGCTATGTATTTAATTCTTATGGGCAAGCTATGTGGTACGACTAGTACTCAATAGCATAAAAATGAGTGGGCACAAAAGTAAAGGATGAAATTTCTAATTTACGGATAGATATTTAATATAAAAGAAAACAGTAGAGCTAAGGACTTCAAGATTTTTTTGAAAACAAAGGACCACTAAAGCAACTCAAATAAAATTCTAAACTCAGATCTTGATAAATCAAACAAAAAGAGTACTCAAATAAGTACTCACATTCTCCACGGTGATCCCTGACAATAAAGGATTCTGTCTTCGCTTCTCTTACTCTAACTCCCTCAATGTTGTCAACAAATCTTACCCCTAGCCTGAACCTACGGCTTCTCGTCCAGCTTGAATTATCGGTGAAAGAAATCTCACCCACCACACCAGTGCCATCTTCAAGATTTACAAACGCGTCTCCTGTAAGTAGGGGTTTCTTTCCTTCCCTCTCTCTCACAATGTTGTTTTTAAACTCTTCAGTTGTCCAATTTTCATGCTCATCACCATCAAAATCACCCTCAAGAACTACAATTTCCACCTTGCCTGAGGATTCTGGCCCAGAAGTTACAAGTTGTGCAGTATGAGCATCAAGCAAAGCTACTTGTATGTTGGAACAATCTTCTCCTTCAATTCGAGCTCCGGTAAAGACTGGAAGAGAGAGGCTGTTAATGAACTTCAGATGTAAGCTTCTTGACTCCGAAGTATGTACCTCATTCCCACAATTCCTGAAAATAATTGCAAAAGATGTATCATCTATCTAATCCTATTGCCAAGGGCGGTTAACATAACAACCCTTTATTAACTAATCCTAATCACCAGAGTAACATGTCTTACTGTTTCATGCTGTTTAAATGCTTTCTTAGGGCCAATTCAACTTCCTCTTTGACCTGCAAAAGCAAAACATCAATGAGTATTGGCCAATTATACAATAGTCGATGAAAACTGTGTGACACACATGTTCGTAACAGAAACAGCTGTAAGATATGGGAGCTAACAGCCTAACAACACACATAGAAATGACAACTTAGAGCTTCAATCATCAGATACTGATATTCAGTCACATTCATATCCTACAACTTAGAAAGGATACAACATTTGCAACTACTGTAGAAACCATAGCAGGCAGAAAGAACTTAAACACAATTTGGCAATAGTTAGTTACAATTTCTTCATTGCACCAAAATATTATCTAAAACCCTTTGATCCCTTAGGGCCACAACAAGTGAAATCAGAAAAGGTTCACATGCTAATAAAATTCCTTATCTTCACACAAAAATAAAATTCATGGTAAAATGAACTCCTAAATCTTTTTGAGGAAAATTATGAAAGGCAGCAAAGTAAAACTGGACTGCATAACAAGAAAAATAAGAATGGACTTACTTTAACTGCCCAAGCAACAAGAATTTAAAAGATACTGGAAACTAAGAAGCAGACTAGAAAAGCAGTACCTTTACAGCTTTGTAGTACTACATTAACCTTGCATTTATGCACATAGAATACCTAACTCTGGCAAATCCATATTACTGATTTCCAAGATCAGATGATTATTTAGGAATTGACTCATTAGAAATCCAGTAGGCACATAGAGTCTCAGTGCATTATTGCTCCAACATGTTTAGAATCTTAAAGTAGTTATGAAAGTATTTATGAGGTAATAAATAGTATCATAAGCTTCGGCAGTCTCTAGAAAAGAATAAATTCACTTTTATTTGTAGTATTTTAGTAGATGAAGTTCACTATGTCTAAACAGAGAATCCATACATACGTTAGAATGCCAAAAATTTATGCAATTCATCAGTCCTAGAAATTCTAGTAAATTAAGTTAGCATCAATGGGTATCATGTGACATACAGTACAGCATCAGAGGAAGGTGAAAACCTTGACTAGGAGAACATGGGGTGTGTTTGGGAATGGACTGGACTGGAGGAAGTGGACTAGTATTGTAACAGATTTGATTGATGTGAAGAAAAAAGTAAGAATGTTTTGTATAGAAAAGTGAAATTTTTTGTTTTGTAGTGATTTTTTTATTTGAAAAGTGATAAAAAGTAATTGATGTGATATAAAAAAGTAAGAATGTTGAGGTTGATTTTGAGAAAAAAATTTTGGGACTTTACAAAGTCCAGTCCGGTCTCTTGGCAAACATAGCCATGGATTAAGCTGCAACCGACATCAGGTTAAAATGGTCACTTGGGAAGGAGAGTACAACCATCAGCAATGGAAGGATATCTGGTGTCAAGCTAAGGTAAGTGCCATCATACCACTGCTGACATGCATATTAGCTGCAGCTTGCAAAGCCATGGTAGGGTCTGATGTCTCTAATGTTTAGAAGGGTATGTACTCATGACTTCTATCTATCTTACATTAATTATGTGTTTATATTTCAGTGAATCAACAAGGACAGAACAAAGAAGTACTTCAGTATAAAAGGTAGAACCCATTATCACAAATAATTACTTACCACCCTACGAATCAAGGGCTCTAGAATTGGCTCCAGCAAATTCTGGACTGATTGCATCTTCATAACCTCCCAGACCACACTGAATAGTATGAACAAAATCATTAGAAAACAAATTTATGGGGACAACTGTCATCAGTTTGGTCCAGTAGAACTCATCAAATACATAGAAGTTACACCAAAGTTCTTTATATCAAATGCACATCCAGTTCGTACTCAATAACAATTAGCATCAATTACTCCCTAATTTTTTATTTAATGCTCATGAAAATTCCAAGAACTTTTTTTTAAAAAAAAATGACAATTCTAAAATCATTTCTTCATGGCATTGAGCCAAGTTCACTCACATTTACAAGGAAAAGCAATTTTTCCTAACCAGACTCAACAGTGTTATTCTTCAATTAGAAACCATCTTCTACCAGAAACCATCTTCAATTAGAAACCAATTTCTACTATCTTCCCCTAGACTTCTATAACACCCATATTCCTTTCTAGAAACTGAAAACAACATCAATTGTCCAACTCATGCAACCACATGGGATAGGAAGACCAAATGGCATCAATTTTCCACAATAAAAAGCCAACAGCAATCAAATTCCGTATAGGAAAGATGCATTGAAAGAAAATTTCCACTAAACAAGCAAACAACCAAACCCAGTTCAATTTACTCTATATCTCCACTTCCGCAGAACATTTCAATCTGACATCACAAGAAAACATGACATGCAAGCATAACCCACCTCCTTTCACACTCAATATTCCACTTAGCCTCAACAAGAATTCCACTACCAAGAACAAAAACTAACAAAAACAAAAACAAAAACAAAGCTTGTATTAAATAAGTCACTCTTACTTCCTGAAAGTAGGAAGCCTCCTACGCTTATCCTCAGAACCACTCCTTTCTGGATGGGCCTTCACATCCTCTTGTTGTCTCTTCTGCGACATCATCCAAGCGCAGCAACACCCACACCCACAACACTATTTGGCGGGTGTCGGAGCCAACCGTGAACAACAATAATATCCAAAGAGACCCACATGCGGCGCAGCAATAACAATAAAGAACGAAACAGCTATATATATATAAATACATACAGCACAGCACAGAGAAGTATAGTAAATGGCAATTAAGAGGAAAAGTCCAAATCTTTCAAGTACTTTTGTGTCATCTTCCTATCCATTGTCTGAATTTGGCTGCGTCTGGGATGCTTCTCGGTCATGAGGCTCTCCCATCGTCTTCTTTTGCCACTCTTTGGCTCTAAACCATACTCCACAATCCCCCTTTGGCTTTCCAGAGAGAGCGTTAAGGATCATCTGTGCGAAGATATGCAGAGCCTTGTTGAGAGGGGTCCACGGAAAGCGCGTGATGACTTGGTATCACCGGGTCCACGTCAAAACGCGGATTTTGGTGAAAGCATACGTGTCAGTCCAATGTGTTTTTTTTTTTTTCGGCCTTTTTTTCTAGCGTAACATATGGGCTTCGCTCGTAGCATTGGATCCCATAGATTTAGGATGTCGGGTAATGAGGTTTGGTATTTACTTTTTCTTTTTTATCCAAAAATAAAAAGAGAAAAAGTTAGAGCTCAATATTTTTTTTATATTTAGTTTATATTTTCTTACAATTTATCCTTAAATTTTTAAACTTATGTGAGATCAAATGATCAATACTTAATAATAGATCTCATAAATTTAATGGTTGATTTATTGAATTTATAGAAAAATATGGATTAAATATGAAAAATTTATTAAAGTCTAACATATCTAAAAAAATATATATTTACTTTTTATGAGTTAAAAATGATATTTTTATTGCACTATAGCGTTTCTCTATCGTATATATAGCATTACTTGCTTTTTAGTAATTTTTTTTAAAAAAAATTATTTAAGTGTGATATAGAGATGAATTAATTTTTATATTTTTAGAATATTTTATGTTTTGAATTGTTTATTAACCTATTTGTCTTAATAATATAAAAGCAAAAACATATTAGCATGGCATGCGGGTGTTGCACGTAGGAAGATACAAATCAAAGAATATTCAACTTAGTATTTATCTCTTGATATTTATTAATTTCTAAAATGATAAATACTACTGAAGTAAAATTTCAATTATTTAATTTAAAAGGTATAAATGAAGTATTTTAATATTAAGAAAATTAATCAAGTTGTAATTATATAATTCAAAACAACAATTATTACATAATGTTTATAATGTTTGACTCAGGGCCAGCTAGACTACTAGGCGAGTGAGGCACTCGCCTAGGGCCCCCGGATTAGTAAGGCCCAAAAAAAAAAAAAAAAATTGCCCAAAAATTTTTTTTAATAATTTTTTTTTTAATTTATGGCCCATTTTTTTAAATAAGGCCAAACTTTTTTTAATAGAAACTTAAGGCCTCTAATCATGATAAGTAAGTAATTTAAAAAATGCCTCAATTTAATTAATAAGCCCCAATATAATAAGCATACGGTAAAATAAGACCAATTAACCCATAAAAATAAATATCTTTATACTTAAAAAGGTATATTGGTTTTTTCTGGTGGATTTTTATAGATTTTTTGACAATTTTTTTGGTGGGTATTGTTTGAAATAGGTGTATCAATGAGGTAAGGATTCATTTTTTATTTTATTTTTTTGTAATGTTTATTTTTGTGCTTGATTTTTCTTGTGAGTTTTGTACGAGTCTTTGTCAATATTTTTGGTGGCTTTTGATTAAAAAACAAATAAAGCTCCATTTAAGAGTTTCGCCTAAGGTCCGTAAAACATTGAGCCGCCCTCACGTTTGTGAATCATCATCTTTGCCAAATTATGTGGTGGGAATGTTTTCATTTCAACTACAATATGTTGACGGTTTAAACTGTGTAGATGTCATTGATTATCTAAAATCAACTAAATCAATCAAATTGCTGTATATTCAAAAGACTAATCATCGATCTTGATCACTTTTGATGTACCAAAATAACCCAGTATAAATTATTTAATTTCATTATCAGTGACGTCCGTTCAGTGATCTTACAGAAATTCTCATAAGATTGGACATGTATTAAGGCGTGGATTCAGCTATCTGCAATAAATAATTACTCATATAAGTCTGATTAGTATTAACTTTTTTTGACTAATTAGTATTAACTGTCTGCCACAGTCAATCACCTCTTCTTGGGCCCGTGAAATATGAGTAGAATATTAGAGTAGACAATCTTGCCGTTTGTCGTTGGCCGTAAAAAAGGGAACAGTCTGTAACCGTAGTATATTTAATTGATGTGGAAAAAAATTGTTTGTAGTTATTATTTTATTTGAGTAGTAATAAAAAATAATTGATGTGATGTAAAAAAATGAGAATATTGGGGTTGATTTTGAGAGAAACAGTATAAGTCTTTTTTTTTTTTTTTTTTTTGCCATAAGCAAACAGACAAGATTCGCATGCTCAAAGGATTTTCTCCGGTTCATATGAACTGAAGAATATTATAATTATAGTGTATAGATATTTTTGTCATCTCAAAAAGTGAAAAGACGAAAATGCTCATCAAATATAACTAACGAGATATTATCCAATTCATTTAAAATTGAGAAGATATTGTTCCTTCTGTTAAAATATCTATTAAATGATATAATTTTTTTTTTTTTTTAAGTGGTAATTTAATCATAATATCATAACAAAATATATAACAGTGATCTAATTACACGATTGTGATTGATGAGGATTGATCCAAATTTTACTCAAGACAAATGGCATGCCTTGAATTGAAGGAACAATAAAAGATAAGTAGATTATTCTAATGATTGCTTATGTTATGTAGGTAATTTTAGCAGTGACTTCCTCTAATTGAGCAGTAAGTAATTTAGATATTAATTATATTATTTTAATTTTTTAGTAAGGTAAATTTAAGTTGACTGTTTTGCAGATTCGTTACAGAACTCTTAAAAATTGCTCAATAAGCTTATTTTGTATTGGCCAGAAAATTATATTTCCTTGAAGTTGCTGCCTAAAACATGATAAATGCATTTTTGCAACAAAATCAACCATTATTTCTTCCTATTCCATGAGTTTGAAACTACTTTGAGTGACTCCGAAGCACCCACCAGCAAAGGATACTTTTCCCCAGCCTTTGGCATTAATTTTTCTTTCTTGCCCTTTCATCTATATCAATCATTTTTTGTTTTTTTTTTTTTGTTTTAATTGAATAGGGAAAAAGGATTACTGGGATATATCAATCAACTTAAATTTCAATACTCTTTTTTTTTTTTTTTACATGTTCACACAAGAGAAAGAGGAGGAGAGATTCAAGCTAGTGACCTTCGCTTCATAAGGCGTGGTTCATAGCCAATTAAGTTATCCTTTTCTTATACAATTTGACAACACCCACTCATTTTAGCCAAAAATAAAAATGGCTATTAATGAAAATAGGAGATAGTTTGTGTGAGAAGTAAGCAGCTTAACCCAAAACAAGAGGAAACATAAACAAGTAAAGGATAATATTATAGAGCGTAAGAGCATTTACAATAGGCTCTTTATATTTAGTTATGGACAAAGTTTTCCTCAAAACTGGGTTGGAGAAATCTCCTCAAACTTAATCTATAAAAGTGATATGTGTCCATTTTTTTAATAACATGTAAGATGCACATGTTTTTTTAATAAAATTTATTTCAACTTTATCCTTACTATTAAAAAAACATATGCATCTCACATGTTCAAGGGACACATGTCACTTCTATAGATTAGGTTGGAGGAGATTCATTAAACCCAGTTTGGATGAAAACTTTGTCATTTAATTATATATATATAATAAAAACTCATGAAAACACCATTTTAACAGGCTTTATTCACTATTTTATATTTAACTATTGTCATAAATGCTCCCATATATTTCAAGAGCAAAAAAAACCAAAGTTATACAATTTTTTTAAACTTATTTTTTAATCTCCACTCTCTTGATTGATTTAAAATTAGAAAATAATAATATTTAACCAAAGTAGATAAATGTATAGAGATTTTGACGTTTGACTCATTTTAAAAGTAGCATAATTAGCATTAGAGTATTCACAATGAATTCCTCTAATAAAGACGCTAAATTTGGAGAGAAAATTTTACTTTATCAAATTTAGAAAGTTACCTTCTTTTTTTTTAGACATCTCCGCCCAAGAGAGAGAGGGAGATTCGAAACAAATGTCTCTAATTCGAATCCATCCCCATCCTCTTTTACCGATATGTCCATAAAAAATAGTTTCTAACGCATTTCCAGAAAGGCTATAAAACATATATAATTTTGTTTTTCAAACAAAAACCCGCCTTTCAAACATTTATCTCTCAATCAACATGATCGACCCATCAATCACGATTTTAATCTATATATATATATACATATATAAAATTTAAAAGTAGAATTATTGATAAGAGAAAAACTACACCATCATCCTGGTTATTATATGCTTCCAAACAAGGCAACAATGATTAGTTGAACATTATAGTTAATAACAAGAAAGTCGTTTTCCTAAAAATAAACAACTATTGAAGCATACAAAAACATTTTCCTTAATGTGATGAATCGGCTCACCCTATAACTTCCACGAATCTTCCTTGGTACGTCTTCCCAACAAAATAAACTTTTGTTCGACAGCATCTCCAAATCCAATCGCACGCCTCCAAAAGAATAGAGCATTAATCCTACCCCAATTTGTTTTCTACCAAAAGGTTAAAATAAATAAATATATAATAAATGAGAGCGGCCAAAAACCAAGTTTGACCTTTGCTAATTATATATATATTCACTGGATGGGACGATAATGTCATTTTGCCCTAATTCCGATTTCTGCGTTTTTCACGTTGACAGTAAAAAACAAGGTGCCAGGATCGATGGCCATGAAAAAGGCTGGTGCCGTTAGATTTGGGAAATCTCTTGGTACAACCCATTTCTCCTCCTACTTGATACTGATACTTGGAAGAGAGAAGGTGTATTATTTTTCAACTTTCTTTTGGGAAATATTAATTTTAGTCCCTATATTTTTTGCAATTTCAATTTAATCTTTCAAGTTTCTAATTTCCACAATTAGGTTCGTTCTTATGTTTTTGTTTTTTAATAATTTTAAATGCTCTTTAGTTGATTAACTTTTTTTTTTTGAAATACTTTAGTTAATTAACTACCTAACATGTTAAACCAATTAATTAATGCTACGTGACCCTCGTTTGAAATCTTCACAATTCAAACATTATTTATGACATATACAACAACCTCTCGATCTATTATAATATAATATGTATGAAAAGTAACGGCCTCAAACAATTTCAAATCTACAGCAAATTTTGATGAATCACGCCTTTATTCGTTGCCAGGTTCTTAATTCTCTTACTTTTTTTTATCTACGTTACTAGTGCTTTATCAATTGCAATCTCCTTCGCTGCCTTTACCATAATGACAATTCTTTTTTTATGCTTGATAACTTATCTATCATCGATTTATGGTTTGCTCTCAGAAAATAAACCACAAGAAAATAACAGACCGACCGGAAACCAATCATGTTATTCTTAAGGAATCGTTAAAACAAAACCAAAGAAAACGAATAAAATTTTACTCCACAGATCGCTACTAAAAGCAGATATAGTGCGGATACATTTTTATTTAAAAACAACAAAAAAACAATGACAAAACCTAACACACCCTCACGCGTTCCACGCGCCACCATCGCCTAGCCATGCACCGGTATAAAGCACCCCAAAGACCATTGACACATGCATCACGGTCGATCTATGGTGGAGGCGGGAAAAATGAGGGGAAAGGGAGAAGGAGAAAGGGGGCGGGGAGGAGGGAGTCAAAAATGACAACACCCTCCCCCTACTTTGCTATGCTCTCTCTGCACTACTCTCTTTCTAGGGTTTAAAATAAATAAAAAAAAAAAAAAAATGTTATATATCACTCTATTAAACTAGTTTATAACTAATTTCTGTTTGGTTGACACATTACATGTCAAATAAGAGGCACATGACATTTTTTTTTTTTGATGAATGAGATGAGTAACATGATATTAATTAATTACTCTGTTTGAAGTAGCATACCTTTTATTTAATGGACAATAGGTTAATGTAGAGAGCAATTGAAAACTTAAGGATTAAATTATAATAACATAAAAACTTAGGGACTACATTTAAAATTTTCCTTTAATTTTTTAAAAATGCTACACTTTCTAAAAAATTTTCTTCAAAAAGTTAGTTTTCAAGTGATTACCAAACACTGTGCTACTCGTGAGGTGTAAGATTGATTGGTATTCCCGAGGGGTTTTCAAACCACATGATCCATCAAGTAAAACACTAGGCCCACGGGTTTTCTCGTATCCATCAAGGGCCCATGGGTCCCTGTCGGTTGACGTGGATGATGCGTCACGTGTGGTAGTTATCTGATTAGGAGCAAGCCACTTGGCCACTTGGCCACTTGTCCACTTGTGGGTGGTCCATGATTTAGTAGGCCAGTCTTGTGTTGATGATTCCAGACTTTCCAGTTCACCAAATGCCCACCGTTTGGTTAGGTTTGCTGAGAGAAAATACGTTTTCCTACAACCAGAGTTGAGGTGGTTCGGTTGGGGATCCTATTCCTGTGTGTGAAACTGTGAATTGTGATATATATATTGGGAGTGTTAACCTACTTTTCTTTTTTGGTTAATGTTTGAAGAGGTGTAACTTGTAAGAGACGTTTGAGTTGTGTATAGATTATTGGAAGCTCATACTTATTTAATTATTGTTCTATATATATGAGAGATGATAAAGACTCAATTTTTTTGCCCAATTTTTACCTTTTTCTTTTTTTTTAAAAAAAAAAAAGTAAAAAAAGAAAAAAGTGTCTAAAGCAATAATATATATTTTTTGTTCTTCTTTTTATTGGTATTTTTTTAAAAATGAAAATTTTATTTTTCTGAAGAAAAATGGGCATTTTTCATAAAAAAAAATGATCATTTTTATGAAGAAAAATGAAATTTTCATTTTTTTAAAAAATACCACTAAAAAGAAGGACAAAATATATATATTATTACTTCAGACACTTTTTTCATTTTTTACTTTGTTTTTTTTTTAAAAAATAAAAAATGTAAAAGTTTGGGCAAAAAAGTTGGGCCTTTAACATTTTCCTATATATATATATATATTTGTTTCTAGAAGAAGTGAGAGTTAAAGGGTTTAATAATGATAGATCATAAGGCATTATTAGAAACTTAACTCATTAACAAAAATAAAAGAAGAAGAAGATGTCTATGAGAGATAACTCAATCGGTTGGGACTACGCCTAATGAAGCGAATGTTATTAGTTCAAATCATCCTATATCCTCTTGTGTGGACATGTCAAAAAAATAAAGAATAAAAAATAAAAGAAGAAAATTATTAAAAACCGATTCAATCTCACGGTGGTTCACTCCTTTGAAGGGTTCAATTATTAAAATTATGAGTAAAAAAATCAGTTTATTATTTAAAAATAATGTGTTCATGTTACATATCGCAATTCTAAAAGAGTAAAACAAAGAGAAGCATAGGTTAATAAAGAGAGAGATAAAAAGCATAGGAAAAATTGTGTGTTAAAAACGAGAAAGATCACAAGGCATTAAGACACTTTGTAAATTTTTTTTTTTTACATGTACACACAAGAGAAGAATGAGTGAGAATTCGAACTAGTAACCTCTGCTTCATGAGCCGTAGTTTCCAGTTAATTGAACTACGTACCCCTTGAGAACATTAAGACACTTAATTCATTAACAAAAATAAAAGAAGAAAATTATTAAAAACCAATTCAATCTGACGGTTCGCTCTTTTAAGGGTCCAATTATTAAATTTATGAGTTAAAAAACAAGTTTATTATTTTAAAAGCATAGGTTCATACCACATGTCGCAATTATAAACAATTTTAGGAGGGGTTTTGGCTATATATATGTATATGATATTGTCCTAACAAAACTATTTTAATAGAATTTGTTTTTGTTTTTGTTTTTTTCAATGTTATATTGGGTGGGGAAGAAGATGGCTGATATTATTTGAAGGCATTGAAATATCCTTTTCCTTTTTCATCTTTCTAAGTTGATCTATCCCACTCTTCCATTATTTTGTTTGGAGACAACCCATATAAACTATACATAAATAGCTAATAATAGAAAAAGATAAGGTTACGTACACATGGGTTGTACATTTGTAATCATATACAAATATTGGAATGGCATAATTAATGACATATCAACCCTATGATCATTGAATTTACACCATATATTAAGGTGCCAACCACCAAGGAAAAGGAACCTAGCTAGGGTGGTTTAAAACTCAAATCACTAATATAAGGATATAATATTTGGAGGTAGGGAATAAATGTGAATGCTTTCACTCTAAGCAAAGTTATGGGCAAATAAATTAACATTGTGATTTACTTTTCGAAAGGACAAAACTATTAAGATAGTTTTAAGACAATTCAGCAAGATAAACACTTTGGTTCTTGGTACACTGCCCATAATTCGGTTGAAAGAAACATTAGTAAGTGGCCATTCTGCCAACTACAATCGATCGTGAGGCTTTAAGCATTGTTCGGACCTATTGATGCAGGATCCGAAATTTTAGCTATTGTCGTTTGTCTTGCCCAATCCAATCCATTTACCAAATTGTAAAAGAGGTTTTACTTTTATGAGACGTACTTAGCAATTGTCGTTTATACCAATTTTAGGTTTTTTAGACATATAAGCTTTATAAATAATGCTTCTATTAAGGGGTAACTTCACTTTAAATCTCTGAATTACCATGCGATTTGATAAGTTCCCTCAAAACTTCAAAATCTCTCAATTTGAACCCCTAAACTTTCGATTGCAGTCAATTTAAACCCTTCCGTCATATTTTAAACATTAAAAATAAGACGATAACGTTTATAAAAAAATTTCAAATTTGTCCTTAATTTCAAATTAAAAATTATATATATATAAATAAAAAATCACAACGTGACACGGGCCACTTGTGACCATTTTTTTCAAATTTTTTTAATAAAAAAAATTGAAAGGTAATTTTGCCTTTTTAAGTGTTTTAACGCTAAAAATTGACAGAAGATTAAATTGATTACAATTAAAAGTCTAAATATTTATATTAAAAAGTTTTAAAATTTAAAAGATATTATTTAATAATTCTGACATATATAAAGTGAAATTATCCTTTTTATTAATTATAATTCTGACATATATAACTGTCCACTAAATTGATGGCAGAGAATCCAGATTCCCCAATTCGTGAATGTCAAGTTAGAAAGTACTATATCATATGTGTGGTCTTTTCATCTTATGTCATATCTCTCTCTCTCTTTTTTGTGCGCACGATATGACTACTCATTTTTAATTAATTCATAAGGTGCTAATTTATGATCCACAACAATTTTTTAAGATCCACAAAGTTACATAAATATGACAGTGGCGTGACAAAAGAGAGAGAATACATAGAACCCGCGTAAATGGAGAAAAATATGATCCTATAACTTCCAAACCGTTAGTTCTAACTGCCATTCCAAGTAGTAAAACCTTTTTAAAGAAAAAGACCAAAACAATTATAAAAAAGGTCTTTCGTCATTCACGCGTGATTGCTAATAATAAAGAACTCACAACACATTTTCAATGACTATATATTATATATTGACCACCCTTTTTTTCTAAGGTTTGGGGGAAAAAAAACCAACATTTGACTGGGCCGGGCTTGCTTTACCATTCCAATTTGCTTTTGTGCCAAATTGTTGGATCATTACCATAAAACATAGCCCCATGAATACTTGATTTGTAGGAATATGTTTCATAAACTCTTGCCAAGTGTCTGGAGAGAAAATATGAAGTACTCATATCAAAAAGTTAGGAAATACAATAGTTTTCGTAGTCCTAAAAGGCACGCTAGTGGTAATTATGTCTAGATTTCCTTAAAATCTCTTATATGCTTTATGCATGATTAGATGATTTCTTATCGTCCCCAAGAGGTAGCTCAATCGGTTAGGATTACGCTTAATAAAACGGAAGTCACTAGTTCAAACCCCCCTTCCCTCTCTTGTACATATATGTCAAAAAAAGAAAGAAAGATGGTTTCTTATCTACTATTAGTTTTCAAACTAGGTGTCCATAGACTAAGAGAATGCATGATGTTAAAATAATGATTAAGTGATTAAATTTTTTTTTTTTTTTTTCTATCAACTTAATCTTTTGGAATAAGTGGTAATTTAACACATGAGATAGTCTAATAAAAAGTACAATCAAAGTAATTTGTATTATTATTATTCTGATTCTAGAGATGACGAACGAGAAATATTCTAGGTCTACCGAATAATCAAAACCTAGCTGGAACAAGTACTTCATATTTCTCACGTATTAATTTCAACAATCGATCACAAGACACTCGGTTCATATGGTGAATACAGCTAGAGCAGCTCAATATTTCCCTTCAAGGAAAAAGCCATTTAAGATAAACTATATTCCGTCAACTTTAGTCATCCCAAATTGGTCAGGCACATGGGTGGAGAAAGAAATGTACCAGAAGTAGTCGAACTCTTAGTATGGCAGTGCGGTGCCCCGGGAGTCTTTGAGGTAGAATCCTTTTTTCTTTTCATCAGATGCAGAGATATCTTGCACCTGAACAACCAGCTAAGGCATAATTAATTCCAAGTGATAACCTTATATTAGAAGCAGAGCTATCAAATAAAATGGCTAAAGCACGTAACAATGTCTAGAACTGCATGGAAGATACAGTAGGCTTCGTATTATTCCTTTTTCATGCAACGGCAGGACTTCTGGCTCAAAGATTTAGAAACACTGCCAAATAGTACAATAAACCAGTCATAAATGATGTCAGACACCAAGGGAGCTTTTAACATCTCTAGTGGATGCATTGTTATTTCCGGAATCGTAAGTATCCAAAAGACTTGCTTTGTTTCTTTTTAAATTTAAAACACCAAATTTGTTTTTCCTTTACCAAAGAGCGTGGGGGAAGGGAGTGAGTGTAAGAGTTTCAAAGTGACTAGTTGGCAAAGCAACTAAGTGCTAGAGACATGCTTCCTTGCAAACTGTTGAAGTGCAACTTTCTGGAAATTTCTAATGCTTCTAACCTTGATAATCTCATAACATTTAAAATTCTATTAACTAATTGCACTCCTTTCATGTTCAGTGTGAAATACAATAGAATATAATTTCATTTCATTTAAGCAATCTAAGACTCTTTAAGGAATTTATGTACACTTTCAGTAACATAAAGTCTTTGAGATCTATAATAATCTGCAGAGCATGAAATGATCAGCATTGCAAATACAAGAAGTGAAAAAATTTACCTTCAATTAATAATTATTGGATTACAGGATTTTCTCTTTTGCCTCCTCGCTTTCTTCAAAATCCGTGCAGTCTCTTCCTTTACCTCCTCAATCAAACACTTTCCTATTCCTCCCCAAGGAAGCAATTAGGATGAGGCAAAGTTTGAAAATAAAATAATGGTAACATATTCACAGCAATATCTGTAATCCAATTAAAGTCAGGAAAAAGAAAAAAGAAAAAAGATCATGAGGACGTTAAGTAAATAGTATATCTGCCAGATAATAAGGTCAACTGATGATAGTCTGGCTCATTGTTTATATACATAATTCCTAAATAGGGTTATAAACGAAAAAGTAGTCTTCGGATGAGTAAAATGATTTTTGAGACCCACTGAAATGTGCATCTGCTTTTGAGTAGTACCCAATAACTCTCTCAGTAAGCCTTTTGGGTACAGCTATGGTAACTAAGATGTTTTCTAGTTTTTAATACTTATGTAGAGTTCTATCTTGTCTCTCCATGTTCAGAATGCCGGGATCTCAAAGACAAAAGATGCCTAGCTAAAAATAAGAGGCTCCATTTTTACCTCCAATAGAAAAATTAATCAACCAGATACATGAGCAGTAATAGTCAAGAATAATAAATGCTGCAATTTACTTTCATTAACCACCTGTTTCCTTCTCTTCAAGCAAGCAGGAAAAATCTCTATCCATCTCCTCATCTGATTCAATGTTAATCCTACAACTTGTTTCCTGCATCATATATTGTCATCTCAAATAGACTACGAGAATATATTTAAATGGCTCCTCAAATGAGAAAGCACCAAAATTTCCATGCACAACTTGAGGTAAAAGGTCAGCTTCTGCTGTCAAGTACATTTTAAGGAAAGTAACTCAATAGAATTCATATTATCATGCCAATCGCCTTAGTAGATGCCAGGTTAAACTAAAATATCTCAATCAGAAAACGTGGCAGTTTTTCCGACAAAGAAAGTGAGGAATAGGAGGAGGAAAAACTACAAGAATTACCTGTTTGAGGGAAGAAAATCCGTTTTGTTTCTTCACCTTGCTGGGAGCCCAATCCTTGGCAATCGTTTTTTCCGCTTTCACAGTCTTCCAACCTCCTGTTTCTACCCTTGGAGTTGGAACTACAGTAGCTTGCACACAGACATTTGGAGGCACTGCAGAACTGGAGTCAAGCAAACATTTGTAATCTCTTGAAAGGCCAAACAAAACAATGATACTAAAAAGAACAGTTAAAAGAACTGAAGAACCAACACATATGTCCAAGAACATGGGATTGAACAAATTTTTTTTAGGAAGTACTAAAAGACAGAATTAGACAAATAATCCAGCACTTTTCTTTCTCAAAAAGCAAATTCTGAAAAAAAGTTCCTGTTTCATGATCACATCGAAGGGAAGAAGACTCTAGTTTTAAACGAGTACTGCAGCAACTAAATGCATCAGACACTTAAAAGCTCTAGAGCACAACAACAGGAATTTAATTGCTTCCAATGCCATTTTCATGCACATGCACATAAAAGTCTAATTTGGAATGGATAATCTTGTTCATCGTATTTCAGTCAATGGGTGACCTTAAATGAATCTATTTTCAGTCTGTCCTTTCTAGATTTCTTCCCTTATCGCACAATATCTTCTTTCTTATACCTTCTATCCAAAACAGAGGAAAAAAGAAGCAAAAAGTCCTATAAGCTGGAATTAAATTGCTTCAATTCGTTAATATTTAGGAGATTTAATTGTTTACAAGGTTCAGACAAAGGCTGTAACTTGTCCAATTGAGCAGTACTATAGCCAACAAAAATAAACTGACTTTTACATACTTCCTAGGAGGCTGCGCATATCTCTGTGGAGCAGCACGGTGGTCAGCACCCTGCACAGTGGCAAATGTAATAGGCCTTTTGAGAATATAAGCCCAGAATAGCAAGTACTTAAAAGAAAGCTCATGGGTCATTGTCTAAGAAGAATAAAGCACCTCTGGTAGAATGATGGAGGGTGCTGCATCTTTCTGGTTAGAAGTCTTCACCCTGCAAGCTATTCCCTGAGAACAAGTGACAACAAAACAATACGCTGAGAGGCATGGTGTTATTTGTAATAGATATACTGAAATGAGAAAATTGTAAAGATCTGGAACTAGGAAAGATTGAGCATTGGATGTGTCAGGCAAAGAATAAAATTCAATTTGATATTCACTTTAGTCAAACAAGGAGCACAAAATGAATTATCTTGAAGCCTCGAGTATTCACACATATACCAGCAATGTCCATTATGACATCATACATACTTGCATTTCTTTGGCGAGGGTTTTGCTGAGCTTATCCTGTAATTGCAGTATAGATGCTTCCATCTGCTGTGGAAAAGCTGATATCAGCAAGCAAATCTCCTGTAACTTGTCTTGATGTATATCTTCGCTTAGCTGATCAGATATCGACCTGAAGCCCCCAGCAAGGCTAGCTTTGATATCTTCTTGTCCCTTGTTCTGTTTACCATATGTCAATTATGGTACAAAAGATCACATCCATTGATGTTTTAAACAATTAACCAGGTCAACATAGTAAGTAAACAAGCTTTACCATCAAGTGCAGTAAGCTATCATGAAGAATCAACTTCTGCCGTATGCCTTCCGCTGAATCAAAGTTGAGGAAACAAAGAAAATTGTTTTAATTAATCATGTGTTCTTCAACTATGGACATTGCATGCAAACAGTCATTCTCCAGTGGTTACTTGTATTCACTGTTCATCACATTTCAAATCAAGTTCCTACTTATTGATGAAAATCTTTAGAAAAGCCTAACTAAATTCATCATCAAATGCTTACCAAACCATAAGTCAAGCAACACATCAACGTCAGTGTTATAAAGAAAAAATCTGACTGCCCACCAAAAAAAGGAGGGGAAAAAGAAGAATGTATTCCTCGGAACTAGATAAGATTAAATGCCTACTGCTCTTTACTTCTCAAATAAACAGATAAGTGAACTTAATTCATCTGAAATTTTCTGAAAATTGTAAATTTTTCCTGGGTTTAAGTCATAATAATTCACAACTCTATAGATTAGGACAGTATTGTTACAGGCTTGAGTTATATATTTTCTCTTCAAATCCTACTTTTAATGTATTAGATGTTGGACTAGATTACTCACTCTCCAGTGAAACTTCTTTTGTTCCTCTGTTAACTTGCATGACATCGCTCTGAAGAGAATCCAATATCATTCCTAACCTGCTTAATGAAGTTTCCATCAATCCAATTCGATGTTCTAGTTCTTCATTAATCTGACCTGCCCAGGCAAATGAAAAATTCAGTATCCCCTGCGAAGATATACATATGCATCATGCATGCAAAATAACAAAGGAACAAAAGTGTAGCTTCATGAAGTTTCCATCAATCCTTAAAACCATTCCACGATAACTTCATAATTTCACACTAAGGAGTGAGCTTACATCTATGATCTGGAACAGAAGCAGAATTCCATTTGCGGATCAGATTGCCTGAAGATCTTGAGATTGGCATTTGACTCTCTTCTCGTGTACAACATAGTGGGGGCAAGCAAGAAATCTTCCTCACAGAGTTCTCTCGTTCTTGAGAACCAAATCTCTGCAAAGATTCAATATCAAAACTAACAAACAAGTATAACAATGATTACATTTTATTTTTGTGCCAACAAAGAGAAGAAAAAAATTAACTTCTCTGTTTTACATTAACATATTGAAGCCACTGCGTCTCAAAATCATAAAACTAAAACAAGTCCATACGTTAGGTTTGGCTACGAGGCTTTTACAAAGAAATCATACCCTAGAAAAGAACCAAAATTTTCTAGAAAGATAAAAACTCAAACCTGATCATTTGACAGAACCTCATTGAGAGAGTTCTGAGAGAGCTGAGAAAACATGCCATGCTGAGATGAAATTCCCTGCGAAAATGATTGCTGTGAAGCTTGAGATTGAAGCTGTGATGCTTGCGGTCCGCTTGGTACAGCATTTGATCTCCTTCGAATGATTTTCAAAACAACCAGCACAAGTGAAGTAGACAAACAAGGGCACTTAAAATTAAAGCCAATTTAGAGAGTTGCAGGTAGAGAAGAACAATTAAAAAAAAAAAAAAAACTCGTTTGGCAAATAGCTGAGTTAGCTTCAGTTGAGTGGACACTTTAGTCCTTTTGAATTATAAACAGTGAGAAGTGAAGCATTTGAAGTCCTCAGGATCATCACAAACGGTAAAAGGCAGATATGATAACTGATTTATAGGCAGATAGGAATGCTCTTTCCCTCTCTATGGTTTCTGAGAGAAACGGAGAAAGAAAAAGAATTAAGTTTAGAACAGATATGAAGGCAGATTCTTCAGAACTACGACCAAGTGCTAATTTGAATCTTATTTTTCTCTCCTGCATTTACGCAGCAACCACACGGATCCTCTCTGATGAAACTGGAAGCACTTGATCTCATTCAAATCATTACCAAATCAAACAAAATTTCAAAATTAAGACGAACTCTGAAGAATCTATCATTTGTTTGGATGCAAAGAAAACGAAGGAAACGTAGAAAAATAAGAAACAAAATTTTAGGTGTAATACTCCCTGTTGTTGCTATTTTGAAATGTGTTAAGCCAAGCTAAACAAATCTATAAGCAATTTTGAAAATCGAACCTTGCATGGAGAGGAAGAGCCAAGGTCAAGCTCAGCTTGAGGTTGACTAAGCCAAATAATATCGTTAAGCGATAAAAATTCCACAATACTAAAAATTTTGAGATTTAAAACTTCGATTTTATTGACATTTTCAGTGTTTTCTCTGGAACCAAACAGAGAATGTTCTGAAGGAAAATTTGAACCGCGTATGACAAGGACTCAGAGTGAGCTCAACTAAAAGCTTAAGAGTGGAATTATGCTCGGATGAGCAGAACTTTCTCCAAAATTAAAGAGAATACAAGATCATTCAAAATATTGATTCTCAACATTTTCCCGCACATTCTCAGGAGCCAAACATAGCATGTCGTGAAGGCAAATTCTCACCTCGCGTGAGGAGGAAGGACCGAGATGGAGCTGAGATCGGAAACTTTGTTGATCTTCAGCTTCATTAGCTTGATTTGAAACGTCCTTTGAGAGTCGAATTGCCTTGTGATTATTTAGCCCTATGTGATCAGCGAAGAGGTCGATCTGTGAATTGAGACAAACGGTTTCACTGAGTGTTTCAATTTCTTCGAATTTCAGAGACAGAGAGAGCGATATATAGTGACTATGAGCAGGAGGGGCGGAATTACACTCGGATCATGTACAAAGCGTGGCGGGAAAGAGGGTTCTGAAACGGCTCGGAATCGGGTTTGTACGCTGGGCTGATCGTGGGTCAACCAAGGCCCAATTTTCCCTTTTGGATATGAAAGAAAGTCTTTACAGTTGCAGGTAGGGGTGTTAAATGAGTGAAGCGTTTCGCGAGCAAGCTCGGACTTGACTCGTATAAGCTCGAGTCAAATATTAAATGAAGCGTTTCGCGAACACGAATCATGGCTCGAATATTAAACGAAGCAAGCTCGGCTCGTATAAGCTCAAGTCGAATATTAAATGAAGTGTTTCGCAAACACGAATCCTGACTCAAATATTAAATGAAACTTTACGCAAACACGAATCCTGGCTCAAATATTAAATGAAGCAAGCTCGGCTCGACTCGGCTAAGCTCGTGAGCAGCTCGTATAAGGCTCGAATTGGTAGTTGGTCACACAATTGCTCGTATTAATATTAAAAATTGATGATTTTTTTTTCTTCTAATATGCATCATTTTATAAAAAGATACATATCATCTCTCTTCGAAACCAAATGTCTTGCTGTATTGACAAAGACTCCATACTCAGCTAACCAGACTAAGCAAATGCTCATATGCAAGCTGACTTCTTGAGCTGTTTAAGAGTACTTAAAGTTTAAATTTATAATAAAAAATTAAATTAATAAAAAAATAAAATAAATTAAATATAAGAGTTAGCTTGCGAACTAGCTCGGCTCGGCTCGACTTATATGGGCTCGAGTTCGAGCTCGATTTTTTGGCTCATCCTTAAGCTCGGCTCGAACTCGAGTAAAATTTAAACAAGCCAAGCTCAAATAAGGGAAGCTCGCTCAGCTTGGCTCGTTTACACCCCTAGTTGCAGGTGATTTCCAATCCGTATTGAGGCCCAAAAAGAACGCAAGCTTTGTTCATGACTTGAGTATTGCTATCCGACTGCCAAACTGAGGCAGCCTAGCGTCATCCAAGCTGTCTCTTAAATTCTGCTTTTTTCTTCTTCTTTTTTTTTTTTCTTTTTAATATAAGAAAATTGTATTAGTTAAATTTTTATGTACTAATATTTGAGTTTTAATGCCTCAAAACTTGTTTTTGGATTCAAAACTAAAAACTATGGTGGAAAGTTAACTTTTTAGGGATGATATCACTCTAAATGGATTCGATCATCTTAAATTTTCATGAGCTACTATTTAGGTTATAATGTCTCAAAACTTATTTCTGGATTCAAAACTAAAACATAGGAGTGGAAGGTTAACCATTTAGGGATGATATCACCCTAAAAGCATTTTGGCCATCTTAAATTTGGTGCTAATGCCACAAAACGCTATTTCAATTTTATATAGTTTCGCTGATATCAATTCCTGATCATTGATTCATGGAGGCCAGTAAATTTAATATATAATTTGATCAATTTCTGATTAATGATTTTCGATTTTAAATTTGGCAAGCGCTTCCCCTTTTAACCTCTTTCCTCTTCATTTTTTTTTTTCTTTTTTAAAAAAAAAGGCTGAAGCTAGGTTGCCTCANATAAGAAACAAAATTTTAGGTGTAATACTCCCTGTTGTTGCTATTTTGAAATGTGTTAAGCCAAGCTAAACAAATCTATAAGCAATTTTGAAAATCGAACCTTGCATGGAGAGGAAGAGCCGAGGTCGAGCTCAGCTTGAGGTTGACTAAGCCAAATAATATCGTTAAGCGATAAAAATTCCACAATACTAAAAATTTTGAGATTTAAAACTTCGATTTTATTGACATTTTCAGTGTTTTCTCTGGAACCAAACAGAGAATGTTCTGAAGGAAAATTTGAACCGCGTATGACAAGGACTCAGAGTGAGCTCAACTAAAAGCTTAAGAGTGGAATTATGCTCGGATGAGCAGAACTTTCTCCAAAATTAAAGAGAATAAAAGATCATTCAAAATATTGATTCTCAACATTTTCCCGCACATTCTCAGGAGCCAAACATAGCATGTCGTGAAGGCAAATTCTCACCTCGCGTGAGGAGGAAGGACCGAGATGGAGCTGAGATCGGAAACTTTGTTGATCTTCAGCTTCATTAGCTTGATTTGAAACGTCCTTTGAGAGTCGAATTGCCTTGTGATTATTTAGCCCTATGTGATCAGCGAAGAGGTCGATCTGTGAATTGAGACAAACGGTTTCACTGAGTGTTTCAATTTCTTCGAATTTCAGAGACAGAGAGAGCGATATATAGTGACTATGAGCAGGAGGGGCGGAATTACACTCGGATCATGTACAAAGCGTGGCGGGAAAGAGGGTTCTGAAACGGCTCGGAATCGGGTTTGTACGCTGGGCTGATCGTGGGTCAACCAAGGCCCAATTTTCCCTTTTGGATATGAAAGAAAGTCTTTACAGTTGCAGGTAAGGGTGTTAAATGAGCGAAGCGTCTCGCGAGCAAGCTCGGACTCAGCTCGTATAAGCTCGAGTCGAATATTAAATGAAGCGTTTCGCGAACACGAATCTTGACTCAAATATTAAACGAAGCAAGCTCGGCTCGACTCGGCTAAGCTCGTGAGCAGTTCGTATAAGGCTCGAATTGGTAGTTGGTCACATAATTGCTCATATTAATATTAAAAATTGATTATTTATTTTCTTCTAATATGCATCATTTTATAAAAAGATACATATCATCTCTCTTCGAAACCAAATGTCTTGCTGTATTGACAAAGACTCCATACTCAGCTAACCAGACTAAGCAAATGCTCATATGCAAGCTGACTTCTTGAGCTGTTTAAGAGTACTTAAAGTTTAAATTTATAATAAAAAAATAAATTAATAAAAAAATAAATTAAATTAAATATAAGAGTTAGCTCGTGAACTGGCTCGGCTCGGCTCGACTTATATGAGCTCGAGCTCAAGCTCGATTTTTTGGCTCGTCCTTAAGCTCGGCTCAAGCTCGAGTAAAATTTAAACAAGCCAAGCCCAAACAAGGGAAGCTCGCTCAGCTTGGCTCGTTTACACCCCTAGTTGCAAGTGATTTGCAATCCGTATTGAGGCCCAAAAAGAACGCAAGCTTTGTTCATGACTTCATGGAGTATTGCTATCCGACTGCCAAACTAAGGCAGCCTAGCGTCATCCAAGCTGTCTCTTAAATTATGCTTTTTTCTTCTTCTTCTTTTTTTTTTCTTTTTAATATAAAAAATTTGTATTAGTTAAATTTTTATGTGCTAATATTTGGGTTTTAATGCCTCAAAACTTGTTTTTGGATTCAAAACTAAAACCTAGGGGTGGAAGGTTAACTCTTTAGGGATGATATCACTCTAAAGGGATTCGGTCATCTTAAATTTTCATGAGCTACTATTTAGGTTCTAATGTCTCAAAACTTATTTATGTATTCAAAACTAAAACATAGGAGTTGAAGGTTAACCCTTTAGGGATGATATCACCCTAAAGCATTTTGGTCATATTAAATTTGGTGCTAATGCCACAAAATGCTATTTCAATTTTATATAGTTTCGCTGATACCAATTCCTGATCATTGATTCATGGAGGCCAGTAAATTTAATATATAATTTGATCAATTTTCTGATTAATGATTTTCGATTTTAAATTTGGCAGGCGCATCTCCTTTTAACCTCTTTCCTCATCATTTATTTATTTATTTTTAAAAAAAAAGACTGACGCTAGGCTGTCTCAATTTGGCAGCCAGAAATCCCTACTCAACTTCATGTGATGCCTACATTCGTATGAGACCGTATGTATTTAGATGCTAGTTGAAAGGAAAATGGTAGGTATTCTTCTAATGTTTATCCAACTGTGATGTAATTTTTAAAATTATCGTTAAATTAAAAATTATCATTATTAACTTTTAGTCTATTGATGATTTTAAAAGCCACTTCACAAAAAACAGGTTTTAAACCCAACAAAGTGGAGCTCAATCACTTGCTTGCATTAATTAGTCTAAAGCAACGCTTTTTTTCTTTCTCTTTACTAATAAAGCTTTTCAGCCCCTACTCCCAATAAGTGACAATAATCAATTCAAACAAATTTACCATCACAGAAGAATGTTTTACTCAAGAGGAGCAAGTGTAAGATTAGAATTTATTGATAATTTTAAAAATCACATCACGAGGAGAACCACAACCGGCCACTAGCATTTCCCCTGATTGAATAAATGCTTCAGGATGAATTTAATTAATTAATTAATTAATATCATCTGTAAATAGGTTAAATTAAGAAAATATCTATAAATCTAATTAATATTGTTAGATAATTGAACTGTTAGGCCCATCCGGCCCACAAAACTTAACATTCAAAGGCCCAAATTTGGTCCATTGGCTGGGTCCCGTCGTACCCACATAGCATGAGATCCACTCCTTTCAAGCAAAGTGCGCTCCAAACTTTATAACCTTGTAGTCTTTTTGTACAACTTCACAACTCACAACACTATTCACCGATGTGACGTTATTTTTCATAAAAAGTTGCAAAAAGATGAGAACTTTTGTTGGAAACACACGTACGTCAGTGTGTATACATATATACATATATAAAAGGAAATAAAAAGATGGAATATAGAAAACTGTGCTCACAAATACTAATTATTGATGTTCAGATTGTTCTCATTATCTCATATAACACAAGCTTAAGAGATTGATTACACACATTTACACACACATAACATAACATAAGCTTGAAAACACACAAAAGCTTTAGACTGACAGGAGAAGAGAAAAGAAAAGCAATTTTCGCTAGCTACGTACATAAAATCTAAAGCTAAAACTGGCCGGGGAGGGGAACATCGATGAGGCTATGGACATTTGGTCCTGTTCCCATGGGTGGTCATGTCAGTGTAGCATGCCCCACACATCTCCCTGTTCCCTGCTGTCCCAGGTGGCACACACTTGCACCTCACACAGCAGGTGCCACACGCCCTGTTGCACACGTTTGGCCTCGAGTGAAGACTGCATCTCTGCTTGCACAAACCTCCACAATCTAAACCCGGCCACAAAGAAAGTCAGACAATGAGAATAAACCCAGAGGGAAGAAGAGAAGAGAAGGGAAGAGAAGAGAAGAGAAGAGATGAGAGAGAGAGAAACAGATAAACCCACCAACTTCCTGCATGAGCCTTCTGTTTGCACCCCTCACAACAGGCTGTGAGAAAGACTTTCACGCATTAGACCAACAGGTAATTAAATTTACTACAGAATTAAGTTAGTAGAGGTTTTTTACCGCCAGGCCAAGATGGGGTAACTCTTCTTCTTTCTTGATATCAGATGAAACCTGCATGCATGAAGATTGAGAGATCGAGATGGTTTATTTTGTACGTTATACAAGAAACGGTGACAAAAAATACATTTCTGAGCAGCCATAGAAACCAGCCTGTAGCTAGGGTGTACCATTGTGAAGCAGAAGAGAGAAAAGGCCACGAAGAGAAGAAGCACACGTAATGCCATTATGCTTTGCAGTTGCAGTTGCAGGCTCTTGGATGAAATGGTGGCCGGCATGCGTCTTCTCTTTATAGGGATATTGTTTGAGGCGATTTTACCAAACTGGTCACGCCTTCTACTTGTAATTACGATTTGAGGGTGGGGGGGGGGGGGTCTGACATCACATATTGTAGGGACGCCTCGAGCTTTGGGGCAAGCCAAGTTGCATATATAAATGCATCGTGTTAGAGAGAGTTGGTAATGTTGTGCTTATCAGGATTCACGTTGATGGGTTCTGATCCAGTGCAATCAATCATGACCCACGATAAAGACGAGGATGGGTACGTGGTATTGATAAATGGTTTTTCTTGGCTTTGTTCGTGGAAGAATATTTTTAGATGGATATGATTTGGAGAAGAATACTTTGTCCGAAAGTAGTGTGAACACTGAATACCATCAAAACGCGGGGGAGTTTGTATTGCATTTGATTTGATTATGAGGGTTCGATCTATAAGATGTGCTAAAAATATATCAACAAACATACATATTTTATAGGACTAAGACATAGGGACGGTATAGAGATGATGCATATATAGCATTATTCGGAGAATGGTGCTACAAAATTTAAACTCAAGGGGCAATTTAAAGGAATAATATGTGTTTTTTGGTTTTTGGTTTTTGTTTTTAGCAAAACATAGTATATAGATAGACACAGGCACAGCCAGTTGTCCATGGACATGGCTGACAGCTGGCTGGATGATTGTAAGCACCGTACACCCAACCCAACAGCACTGCCCTGAGTAGACAGGGTATGCCAGGGGGGGGTATTAGTACCATCCGTACCAAGCTTCTACACCATACCCGAAATTCGGGTCAGGACAAAAAAACAAAGAAAGCAAAAGCAAAAGAGATCGATCGATGACTGAGCTGGCCGGGTAGGCCGAGCTGGGTTGTCGTGACCCGTCTGATTTTCCCATTGTGGGGTCCACTCGCAGGGATAGTCCGTACCTGCTCGTTCACCACCCAATACTTTTGTCATCGAAGATCAGCCTTCCAGCCTGGCATAGAAATGGAGACCAGCTCTTCATCCACCGGGCTCGCATTCTCTGGATCAGATATTTTGGCCTCGTCATTGATTTTTTTTTTTTTTTTCTTTTTCAATCATGGTAATATGCCGAAGGCCCTAGAAGAACAAGTTAAAAAGTAAACTCAAAAGTTGGTAGAGAATCACAGTGAACCTCTGCTTGTGGCACTTTTAAACACACAACATGAACTTTTGAAAAAGGATGGACCATTCAAAATTTCATGATATGAAAAAGAACGCAACTTGGAAGAATTTCTGCATCCTGTAATTATATTATTCTCTACCCTTTTCCTACTTTCTCACATTGGAATTAGATGGCTATATCTGAGGAATTTTAGTTTTATAAAAAATGGTTATATCTGAGTATCAAATGAACAACCATAGTCCACAATAACCAGCCATGCTACATGATCTTCGTCTACACGTAGTTGAATCGACTCCGCATTCTTCATCGGTAAAACACCTGTGGTCGGTATGAGCATCGCGGATATGGCAAGCGCTTTCGACCTGTCGGTCACCATGTCCCCCTGCATTCAATGTTGTAGCAGGGCAGACTTGCAAAGACATTGAACTTGCCCGTCTTGCTTGCGTTCCACTCTGCACAAGTAAGAAAACACAACTTCATTCTTTAGTACGAATGCAATGGCAGAAACTTCTGATTCAATCATTTCAACAGTCAATCACTATACAAGCAGATGGGTAGAAAGAACACCTGAGCAAAAGTCCAGTTTGCTGGAATATAGGTCTGGGGAAGCCTTTCATGCCAATCACTTAACACAGGAAGCGGATGACCCTCGGTTGTGAAAATAAAATTCCGACCAACCAAAAATGAATCATCATACAGAAGATATAGATACTTGCACCTACAGAAACAGTATATTAACATTGATAGAGTTTCAAATTTGACACTGCTAAGGTTGAGAAAAATTTCTTTATACTTGATGGCAGGATGAAAAAAAGAAAAAGAACAAGCTCTTACGTTTCAGCAAGAAAAAAACTATGTTGATGATCTTCCAACTCCATAGTTGTTACATCTCTAATGCTTGCATATCCTCCTTCCACTTTGGTGTATAAATTAAGAGAATCAACAATGGATTCACCCACTTCTAAGTACCATGAATCTGATAACATGAGAAAAGATACAAATCAAACAAAGATGAGCAAATCAGAATGGTACAGTAGAACTCAGTAGAAGAACCATGTGCCTTGATTCAAAATAGAAGCGCGATGCATTTATACAACATGCCTACAAGCAGGCTCATAATAAAGCTTAAAATTTATAAGAAAGCAATCCACTTAAGCATTGCAAGATTATGGATACAATAGTGACAGTGTAACTAATGTTGCCTTGCAACTTATTACCATAATGCCTTCAAGGCCCAGCAACTTTCAACTTGGACACTGAAATGTTCGTATAAAATTATAACTAAAAAAATGACCTTAAATTTACAACCTACAGTTGGTTTAATAAGTTCAAAGCTTAAATGAGCGCAATATCTGAAAAAAAAAAAATAATAATAATAATAAAAAAAAAAAGATGAGACAAAATTAATATGAAAGAAAAGGACTGCCAGGTCAAGCCGAAAATGAAAATAACAAACAAAAATTATCAGACCTTTGGTGGCTTGATATAAGAAGAATGTTGACTCTGCCAATTCAGGGCGCAAAGGATAGTATTTTTCTGTAGGATGCAGCATTTGATGGTCCAGCAAATACCTGAATTAATTTACAGTTCATATAAGGTGTTTTCTATCCCATTTACAAAAAATAATTCTGCCAAAGTAGAAACCAAACACAAACTAAATCCAGATATGCTAATAATCGTTAAAGATGATATATGAGTAAAGGAAAAGATAATGAAAACTTCAAAGCAGGGTACCTCTCAGGTAGAACTCCAAACCTCTCCCATACGTGGAAAAACTCACGGTGCGATGAATTAGCAGCTGCAATATCCCCAACGAGAACCTAATCACCATAAGTCAAATATGAAAGTCAGAAGGTTCTTGTTGAGGCTTCAGATTTTTAATAACGAAGATGTGCTTGCCTGTAGGCCCGGCCAAAATGCTTGAAGGCTTGTAAGCTGCCAATAAGTTGCTTTTCCTGTTTTCATATCAGCTTCATGGTACCTAAATTACAAGCAGCTTTAAACCATGAACAGTTTTTTTTAAATTTTTTTTTTTATAAATTTATATATATATATATTTTTAAACTAAAAAAAATAAAGTTAAAGTTTGTATCCATGTTGAACACATAATCTAAATTTTAGTAAAAATCAATTTATCGGGATAAAAAAAG
The DNA here is from genome assembly GCA_006937295.1 of Carpinus fangiana. Taxonomy (NCBI): domain Eukaryota; kingdom Viridiplantae; phylum Streptophyta; class Magnoliopsida; order Fagales; family Betulaceae; genus Carpinus; species Carpinus fangiana. Next base: position 3,503,479 of record CM017328.1, on the reverse strand, counting down.
GTCGAGTATGCAAAGCATAAAAACACTCAAGAAAATTGCATGAGGCAGATTGTCAAAATTGACCAGATATTTAGCAATATGAATAAATGCTAATTCAAGCATCCAAAAGAAAAGTCCATCCTTCCAAACTTCAAAACCAAGATATTCTAATCTGCAGGCTATGAATGCTTCAGGTTAATTGGTTAAATACCATGTGATTCAGGTTTTGTAGAAAGCAAAGCACAATATCCATCCATATAACAGTTATGCAGTTCAATTATAGCCACAAAACCTTCCAAAGGAGTTAAAAAGTCTTTAGGCAAGTTAAAAACATAAACCAAAAAGCCATAGGTTGAATATAAAAACATGTGAAAACATAAAGAGTCAAATTCAGCAGGGATAGAAATCGGCGCAGTACCATGGACCATGTCTAAAATATTTCTGCACTGCAAGGTAAGCAGAATGAAACATTCTCCAAAACTCCTCATTTCCAAAAAGAACATGAGCCTTCAATAGATACTCATAGAATGAATCAACCCCTAAAATAAGCCAAGCAGAATCCAACATCAGAAACATCAGGGTATACATGCCCAATTTTGCCTCACAAGCCAAACAACATAAAATCCAGCACAAAAAAAAAAAAAAAAAATCCAAACCCTTAAGAGTACCTACCAGCCCCAATACCAGATGAATACTCGATCCATTCCCCAGTTACCACATCCAGCGTCGTTCCAAGTAAATTCAATGAACTCCGCATGCTCCATAACCTACGAAGAGCACGTAAAGCTGCCGATTCATATGTGGAGTCGCCAGTCAATCGTGATAAGGCTCCCATTTCAAGAATCAGAGAACCTGAATCCAGAATGAAAATCAGCTCATTTCATGCTGCACCTTTTGTGATAGCTTTGTCTTTAAAGATAATCCTCTTACCACACCCTGACGTGCTTGTTTCAGTAGTCTCGTTCACCATCACTCCGTACTGTCCACATAATTTCGCATTGATGTGGTGTCATATATCCTTCTTACAAACAAAACCAACAGACAATATTCATACATTTTGAGAATTGAAACATGAATTGGTCTAAAAGATTACGTAAGATTTATTTAAGTAACACCAGAGCTTGTCTTCAGCATCATATTAATCTAGAATAGCATCAAGGGTGGGGGGTAACTGTTCATAGTACTGTAGCAGGTGGTACTATTCACTGGTATTGTAGCATCAGTACTACTTATAGCACTGTAAAGTTATTTAGAAGTATTGTTTGTGCTAGTATAGTTAGGGTTTTAAGGATGTTTTGGTCTTTTCATTTACTTCAACATGTAATGGCTCGGATTAGATTTAATGTTATTGGGTTTTAGGGTTTTGTCTTCAAGTAAACAGAATATTATGATATTATTTAAGGTAGTTATTCTTGACTATCAATAACATTGCCTTTGACTTGTTCGTTCCACCAAGAACTCAAGGGATTTGCCTATTTCAGCACCCTAAAGAGATTTTTTCTTTGTTTTCCTATAAGAAATTTAGGTTTTGGTGGACAATTGAAGTAATACATTATCTCATCATACTATTGAACATGTGGGCTTCCAATTCATCAAGCAGCTATGATGCCACTCCAATTGGAGCTTGATCTCTTTCAAAATTTGCAATCTTCTTTGTCATGAACTGATGGGTCATCTTTAGCTTTGATCAGAATATGGTCTCGAGGATGATAATTACAATTTAAGGAAAAATGTCACTTTCAAGATGCTGAATTAGTGGAATATGTGGCAAGAGGCAGATTGAAGGATGATCATATTTGTAATGATAGTTCTGTAAAATGGGATATGTCACCACTTTATATTTCAATTCCAATGATGAAGTTGATGCAGTAGATATAAGAGACAAAAATCCTAAACTGCTATAGTTCTATAGATTGGGATACATCACACTTTATTATTTCTATTTTGATGATGAAGTTGATGCAGTAGATATAAGAAGGTAACCTAACATTGGTTTAGAAGGTAAGTTTGATATCTCAGATACAACCTAGTTGTAAATGAATTTGAATTTCGACTTTCGCATGTTTTGTTAGTACCTTTAAGTTAATCCATGCATATGGCAACCCGGTGGGTGTATTGAATGCAGGCAGAAAGCGTTTCCCTAAATCTTCAGCCAACATAAGCAGCTGATTCTTGTAAGCACCATGAACCAACCTGTTTGTAGAATCGGTGGCAAGCATATGAGCAGAAACAAGCCCTCCAAGAACTCTTATGTTGCACTACAATAACAATTAAGAGGAGAAGAACACCATTAGCAGCTTGCTATGCAATAAATATTGCTTCTTGAATGACATTCAGAAATAGAAACTATAGTGATGACTTCATCAGATTTGAGTAATCTGTAACTACACTACATGAAGGCCGAAGCTTTAGAAGCAACACATCAACCAAAGGAAATTTTTCCCAAGAAGTATACCAATCACATACCTCAAAAAGATTTATCCTTGCATCAACATCAAATGATAGGTTTTCAGAAAGCCAAAGTACTGCCCTTTCAAATTCAGTGTTGTTTCCCAGAATCACAAGGCTGAGGAGAGAGAGAAAGAGGGATATTTTGAATCAGAATGATGACTCCACCATATAAATTAAATCAAGAAAGCAAAGCACCAAACTAGAATAAATAATTGCAATAACTAGAAAAGTAAGAATTCAGATTAAAGAATTGCATCCACAACCTAACAATCTATGCTCTTGTTACTCAAGCCACATATTATACCTGGATAATGATTCAATAAGCGTGAGGGCAGATCCATTATAGTCTTGCGGTAAGTATTCATGCTGTCATTGAGACAATAAACAGTTATATTTCCCCTTGTTACAAATTATGAATTCTAACTATGAATTACATTTTCAATAATAAAAATTTACCTTCAGATTTCCAAGCTCGCTAAGGGAGTCAGTGAAAGATTTAGTAAGAGGCTTTAGCTCATCATGCTGCAAGAAATATAATAAATTACAACATCAAGAGATGGAAGTGACATGCCAAATCGTAACTATGCCATTGAAGATTATGAACTGACCGGGAATGCATAGGTCAAGTAGTTGTCATAGGCATGGTAAAACCTGAAAAGAGAGATAACACAGACTGTTAAATTTCCTCTGAAAATTCACTAACAAAGAGATGTCAACATAATTCTGTAACCATATCTTTCTCGCCCTTCTTCTTTTTCTCTTTGTTTAGATAGACAAATCCTTATAGAATCTAGATTAAATTGCATTGAAGTTGGCCATGAATTCGACAAGAACAAAATGCCACAGACTTTATTATACGCTTTAATTGCTTCAAATGAACCCATACCCTACGATGTTAGCCATGGCCTTTATTATATGCCAAGGCCATGAATTCGAGCCTTCGGTTTTCTGTGGGTTTTGATTCTCAGAAAAGACGAATTCAGCTGAACTAGTTTTAGAAATGAAATTGTTCCAACTAGCAAAGATCAATAAACAAACACTTCAATCAGACACTAAACATTTGCCAAGAACACAAGCCAAATCAAATCCAAAATCTACAACCATTACAAAGTTAGCAAGCTCATCTCCCAAAGCGCCCAAAAAAGTTGACATCAATTGATAACAATCAATAAATTCAAGATATCCAAAGCTCCATAAAGACCGGAATTGAAGACCCATCAGTGCAATATGAATACCAATACGAAAGCAACGAGATGGAGCCCAGAATATGAACTGGGTCAGTGTGAAATTTTATGCTTACATCTTGCGGACCTTCTCTCTCATGTGCTTCTTCTTAGCTGCCCAACGGGGATCGAGGTGGGCCGCGCACGGGTTGAAGATTGTAGGAGAGATCACGAGGAACACGAACATCCATGCCCCAATAAACTTGCGGAGCAACATGGATTTCCTTCCGGTGCTCGATCCCAACGAGAGAGTAACACTCAAAATAGGTTGCTGTTTGTTTGTGGATCCTTGTCTCGAACAGTGAAAGTAGAATTCCAGTCTCGGACTACGTGGCGATCTATATGATGAGGGACTTGCTGATGACAAACACCTGCCCAATGAGGCGACGCCACTTAACGCGCGGGGATCTACCTGGTTCACACTTACGGACAACATTCACGACATGGCAATGGCTTTCGCAACACGTGGCGTCCGCTGATTACTCACTAAAAGAAATGCTGGGGATGAGTACGGATTAACTTGGGCCAGCTCTCATGCTATTGACATTTTCTCTATGTCTATCTACCGTATAATAAATAAATAAATGCCAAGGCATTCTTTGAAAGTTGAATTAGGATTTCATTTGAGCAAAAAAAATATCTAATTAAGTATTTTTATACATTTAAAAAGTAAAATTATAAAAATATCATTTAAATATAACTAATTGAATGCTCTTATATTAAAATGAACTAAAAGTGAATTTAATAGTTAATTTTAAAAAAAGAAAAATGTTAAAGATCAATATTTTTCTCGTATTTGGACCCCTTTCCCTGAGCTGCATTCTTTTTCTTCTTTTGCCTCTCCTTCTTAAGAGCATTTTAGGAACACCCAACACTTGTGAGCTTGAAAAATCCTTGAGAAAAAAACTCACATTCACACTTCTTGTGCTGTGGTTCACATATTAAATTTTGTCCTTAGCAGTTCTCTCCATCTCTGACAATTTTGTTAGAGAATCTTACACTTTCCTGCCCTACAGATTTTCTCAAATATTTCTCACTCTGGTCATGATGACTCACCTAAAAGCCAAATAATTTGAGTTTTTCTACCTTCACGTGGTTATAAGAGCATTCACAGCAAACTCTCTTATAGGAAATCTGTTCCTTATGTATAAAAAATAGGTCCAAAAAATCCCATATAGCAAATTTCTTATATGGTTTCCTAAACAAGCTACATAGAGCCTTATATATAAGGCTCCATTGTAGCAACCAATGCTCTTATTTAATTAAAAAAAAACTCTCTCTCTCTCTCCTGACATTTCTGTCTCTCTCGCCTCTCTCTCTCTCTCTCTCTCTCTCTCGCGCGCGCGCCTCACTCCCTGCAATCATAGCCGAACCAGAACATTGCCATTGAAACATAGCCGTGCAGTGCGATTGAAGCCATCACGGCGGTCGAAGCTAGGCGATGAACATTGCCGTGCGGTCGAAGCCATCATGGTCAAACCCATCTAAGAAACCCATCTGCAAAAACAGAATCGGACGGCCGAGAATCTATGGAGGATCTTCCACTTTGTGGGTTGTCGCCGAAATCCCTCATGGGTTGTCGCATTGTCGGTTGTGGGTTGTCACTGACTGTGGGTTGTCGCCGACGAAATGGGGAAGGGAGGGGCTCGTGGGTTGTGGGTTGTCACCAACTGTGCTGGTTGGTGCTGGGTTGGGTGGTAGGGAAAGAGAGGCGAGAATGGAAGAGAGTTTGGGCCGGAGGGGAAAGGAAGAAGATGGAGGTGAGATGAGAGAGAGAAAGAATTAAAATAACGGGAAAAAAAAAGTAATAATATTTTAATGTTATAGGGAATGATTAAGGGAAGCTGCTGAAGTACATTTTGACATAGGGAAGCAAAAAGTAGTTTAGATCCTTAAATATAGGGAACAGGACGAGGAAGCTGCTGGAAATGCTCTAAGAACAGAAGACATCATTCTTGTCCTTCTATGAAAAACATAACTGAGAGGAAGCAAAGTTTGTTTGTAAGATATTGCTTTCCATATCTCTGAAACTAATAATCTAGGATACCTACTATAAGTTTTGCCATTCAATCTAAAGGGATTAGCTTAAAACCATTCAATCTAACACCAACAATCAAAAAGCGATGTTGTGAAGGAAAGCCCTAACTTCTAAACTTATCTGCAGTATTTTTCACAATTCAAAAATGAATTGTGAAGGCAGGTGCAGTGTTATATTGGACGTATCACCACATTTCATGTTATATACAAGTAGAACCTACACATCACCTGCACAAATCCTCCAGCTGATCAAACAAAGAACTACCCCCAAGCCCACAAACAAACAAGGGAAGAAAGAAAAGAAAAGGCAGAACAGGATCAAGCAAGGCTTTCAGATTAAAAACAATTTGTTAACTGGTTTCAGATTCAGAGTTCTTGCAGTAATTTAATAGAGGACAGGAGCTCTCATGGGATTCCTTTCTTTGCTGCTTACCCACTCTCTTGGTGCATCTATGGCAGAGCTTACCATGTGTATACAGGAGACAGTTCAAATCAAACTTGAGTTCGTTCGGGATCATTTTATTGAGATGAAGATATGTCTTGTTCCTGTCAGCCAGAGCTGGTACCCAACCAATGGCCTTTGCAATCTCAAATACCTACATAAACATTCAAATATTAAGAGAATCCCACAGTGAAAAAGCAGCAAGGGAAACATAGTTCTCACATGTGTGTCCACCGGAAAATCATCTTGCTGAAGATGGAACATCAACACACAAGCCACCTATCATCCATTACACAATTAGAAATTTCCAATGCAATTGGGAGAAGTAAATAAATGTGTGTGTGTGTAAATATAAGGTTTTAAAAGAGCACAAGATATTACTGAATTGGAAACTATTATCATCAGATAGCTGTAAACTGTAGACTATATCTGATATAGTTATGCACTCAATTGTAAGATTCTACCAGTTGAACCTTTTCTTTTTCTTGATCTTTATTTGGTGGGTGGATTCTAATCAGTACGAATAAGTTTATAGCTTATATCATTTGTTTTGTAATTTTGTCAATTTTTGAATAGAACAAATAAGTATAGTAATTTTTATAAAGTAACTTTTGCAACACTCAATTGGCATTCCACGAGACAACTCTTTAAAAAGACACTAAACGTACAAATTCCTTAAATCATTGAATTTAAGAATATAACATTATAATTTCAGAAAGTGACATCACTTGTGATTTAAAAGTGGGTGACTTAATGAAAGTTGTAATGTAAAGAACATGTCCAGAGATGAAAAATACCATTTTAATATCTTGCAAAAATGCAGCTAAGCTAGGACAAAACAAGTGATTGAGTATTGTTAAGTGACGTGAAAGCATTAATAAGGCATCTCATACATTCCTATTAAAAATAGCAACAGGCTTCTAATGCTCTTAATTCTTAAAGCTAGGAAGGTTTCAACACATACAAGCATGATGCATTCCGAAGGATCATCAAAAGAATGATTACCGTTTTGGGGCCAATTCCTTTGAATTGCGAGAGCTCAGCCTTAATTTCATCAACTGACAAATCTCGCAAGTACTCCAAGCATAATTTGCCTTTTTTCTCAAGCAAACAACTCAATATATTCTTAATGCAAGACGCCTTGGTCGGGGCTAAACCTCCGCATCTTATAGCATTCTCTATACATTTGGATTCAGCCGAAAGAACCTTGAACAAACACATGAGTATCATTCAAAACCATAGCAAAAGTTGCTCCAGAAACACCCATATCCACCTAGGAATTCATCAAGACCCATCAAGCCCAAATATGACCCTTGAAAACATTAGTCCACAAACACTCAACAATTAAACCAAAAGGTAATAAAAAATTTAATCTGATTTACTACGGTCCTTAAAACAAAACTAGAGAAAATCAATCAAAGCAAACAAAACCCATCATAATGCAAGTTCAAAAACAAAAAAAAATCTACCCCAATGTCCCCAATTCATCCACACCCATGTGACCCATTGCCCACCCAGCCAAAACAAATTGAAAAACTCAAACCAGGAAAAGCATACATACATCTTCCCAAGTGGGAAAGGCAGACTTGAGAGAATCAAAAGCCCTCAGAGAATTGACTTCCGTAGTGTTCTGGGAGAGCACAGTTTTAACCAAACCGTCCAAAACGCTCTCCTGGGCATCCCCATCCAACGGCTCTGGTTTCGGGAAACCGTGAGTTTCATCATCAGGAGAGGTTGGTCTTTGTCTACGGTACTTGGCAAACTCTTGGGGGAAGCCATGGAGGACCAAGAGATCATCCAGCACGGCTCGGCATTCCTCTGGGGTGGGCCGAGGGTGGGTCGGATACGGGTCGTTGGTGGGTTTGTTGAGGCAAATGGTGGCTCTGGCTGGTTTGGTTCGAGACTGTGGCAGGGGATGCAGCTCGGCCTGCTTTCTTTTGCGGGGTTTCTGCATTTTTCTGCCCTTTGCTTGTTTAATTTTTTGTTTTGAAGTATAGATTCAGCTGTATGCACTATGCAAATTGGAGAGGGTGTTTTCTTATTTCACTCGGGCGCGGGCTCTCCAATACTAATAGGATTCCGCTACAATTCGGCGCCGAGTTGCAATAATTCAGGTTAAAGGGATTTTTTTTTCTTTTTTAAATATATATATTATTTTTATAAGGAAATTGAATTTTTAAAATCATAAATGCATTTGGTAAAATATGTTAAAAAATATTTTTTTTATCAAATATTTGTTATTCAAAATCGTGATTATGGTTTAAATTTGCGCTTTTTGAAAGAAGCACCCCTCGCTTGCTTATAAAAATTACATTTTTTTTTCCTAATTTAAATTAAGTGTTTTTTAAATCGTAATGTTAAACACTTGACATTTTGCGATATCTTTTAAAAACTTAGATTATTTTTGTGAAATTGCAATCTTAAACGCACCCTAAATATGACAAAAGGATTTTGATCCTCAACAATGTTGGCTTTCGGAGATGGAGATCGGGTGTAATATTGGGTTCAGTATTGGCTTTCTAAGAGATAAAGGCCAAATAAAAATACAGTATAGATATAGGAACATGTCCAAAATGACCAAACAGTAGGCAATAGTTTCATTCATGATCTCAGAGGAACCATAAACAAATCGAGCCTTTTTTAGGACCGCACAAGGCGGTGACAAATTGCAAAAGAATTCGGAGAGGAGTACTATGCAGTAAAGGCAACAGCCAATGTTAAATGGTTGTTGCAAAGAAGGCATTGCAGAAAACTGAATTTGAGCCATTAAAGGACGACCACCAACATCAAAAATCTCCACCACAAGATCAAACCACTTCTTTTTTGTTTGCTATCACGTGGAATGTAAGAATTTTTTTTTTAAAGTCCCTGAATTATGACTTTTATCAAATCACTTCCTATAATTTAAATTTATCAATTTAGTCTCTACCATTTCAATTCTTATCAAATAAACATTTTCCATTTGAAAAATTAGATGGAAAGAGAAGATGATTCTCCCGAAGATTTTTTGGTTAAACTGCTTTTAACACGCAATTGAAAGGAAGTAAAAAATAGCAAAGAGTATCTGATTTATGAGCAATAAGAAACAAGCAGCGGTTTGCCAAGATTATTATTCGGATTATTTCTCAAGTGAGTTTTGCTTGTTTGCCCAATTATGGGGAAGCTCTTGTAATTCAATTGGCAGTGTCACTAGCCTCTTCGCTCCATATTGGTAATTGTGTTATGGAATGTGACTCTCAAATTGTTGTACTGGTTCTTCAACAGCCCAACATTTTTCAGGATTGGCAGATTTCATCTATTATCTTAGATGCTCTTGACTCTATTCCAGCAACTTCTTTCTGGAAAGTTAAGAAAGTCACCAAAAGTACAAACTTTTGTGCCCATTACGCGGCACATTGAGCTGCGGTCAGAAATTTTTTTGACTGCATTCTTTGTTATCCTCCTCCTCTTTCGGTCCTATTACTAGTGGAAAGTATCTTCCGGTCTCTTTATCACTTTCTTTGTTTGGTTCTTTTGTTTTTTTGTATTTCTTATCTTCTGTTGTTTTTTCTACTGTACTCACACAAACACCAAAAAAAAAGAAAAGAAACAAGAAGGAGTATCGACTAAAATGATCAACAAATTTTACATAAAACCATGGCCACTAGTAAAAAGATAAGGAGCCGAGCCCCAAACATACGATTAAAATGGAGCCTGAGAGACATGAAATGAAGACAAGGAAAAAGGCAATTGTTATAGAAGTTGAAGAGGAAAGGACTTGATAAAAGGCTAACTCCTAAGCTTATCCTTTGTCTTCAATACTGCTATTTGCTTTAGATTCTTTATCATCTCAACATTCAGCGATACACGGTTTATGGAAGCAAAGGAAAGAAGAGACCATTACAGAAGTCAGAAGATGGTCCAGCTCATTTTTTTTTACATCTGTTTGCATAACATGATGACCATTTTAAATTGGGATTGAGATCAGCTATTTTATATGGACCATCCACTTTCAAATGAGGTAGCTCAACGGGTGAGGATGGTTCGGAGGTAGTTGCACTACTTTTGTGAGCCCTTCAAGGTGGCCTACTGACAAGACCATTGGGGGGTAGCAATCACTCCTAATGACTGCTTTATGGGCGGTTGAACCATCCTTTGGGGGTGTATGACTCACCGCCTTGGCTGGTTCGGCCACCCCAACACCTATCTAAGCCACCATTTCTTTCTTCTTTTTTGCGTTGTTGTCACAGTTGTTAACTGAAAGGCTCAAGGAAAATGTATTGCACATCCCCGAATCCAAGTTAGCCATTGTATTTCATTTTCTTAAATGAAGGTGGCAATCCAAGTTAGCTAATTGACTTGTAAAAAGAAAAATTATTTTGGATACTCTTAAGATGAAATAAAAGACAAAATATGGGATGGAAAAGTAGCATCAACAATCGCCCACCAAAAATCCCAACAATCTTTTATGTTGGGAATCTTTTAGGTTGGGGGAAAAAACAAAATCCACCACATCAATAGTAAACAAAATCTCAAAAAGCAAATCCATATCAAAGTCTAAAATTACCTTGAGTTGGAGGACAACATGCACTTCCAAGCGTCAGCATTATACAACATATGAACAGGCATTGGCAGCTCAAGTTAAGCAATTCAAGACTCCTTTTACTGTTCAATCATTCATAATCAAATTAAAAAAAAAAAAAGATCAAACTCCAGCACTCTTGCTTCATAGAAAATGATCTCTTCTGGCCCCAACAGAAGAAAGGGGAAAAGAAAAGGTAACATATCTTCAGAGTCATATTCTTTCCTCCATGACCCAAAATCAGAAAGGCCTAGCAATACTAGAGACTAGCAAACTTCTTTTCTGCTAGTTAATTAGAGTCCAAAATTGTTAAGAATTTCTATCCCATTTGAGTAATTTTCTAGAGACTGTTTCAACTAGAAAAAGAAGTTTGGTGGCCCCAACAGAAACGGGGGGAAAAAGTAAAGGAATCATATCTCATTAGTCATTACATTACCCAAAATCAGAAAGGTAAAGTAAAACTAAATCTCACATGTACCTTCAGTAGAACATCCCTTCCAAAATTTACTATTTACATTGTCAAAACAACCTTAAATATAAACAATGAAAATTATCAAATATTATCACAAGAAAAGAAAACCCTTATAAAGTATAAACCACCAAAAACAAAGAAAAAAAAAAGCATGGATATTTCCCTACCAACAACAAAACAATTACACCGCTGAGCCAACCAAACCCCCCAACATATTTATCACCCCGTCAACTTAGGGCGCAGTCAACCTCAATCCTCTCAGTTCACCAATAATTACTAACTTTTTTTTCTTTTTATTTATAATTTTTAGCTCTGACTGAACAAATAATTACAACAAAAATCAGAAAGTGGTTGAGTTCGGACCGTACCCAACTCGGTACCGAGTTCGACCCACGCCACGACCGGAGTTCAACACCCCCTCCCAGTCCTCGTCCGCCGCCGGCTCCTCCTCCTCTCTCCCCCTCATCATCTGCAATATCCTCTTGGCTTTCGCCCTGGCCCTCTCGCTCCCTCGGTCCTCTATCTCCCTCAGCACCTCCGCCGCCCTCGCCTCCTTGGCCAGCCCCCTGAACCTCATGCTCCCCTGGCTCAGAGCGTAGAGTGCAGCCACGCAGTTCTCCCTCGTCGCCTCCGAGTCCACGGCCCCCTCCTCCCCCGTCCTCAGCATCCCCACCAGACATTCCACCGCGTTCGCGTCCAGCATCGACGACCTCCCCTCCGCGCACACCGCCAGGTTGCATAGGATCAACAGCACTCGGCTCGCCGAATTCCCACTCTTCGCCATTGCCAGCAGAGTCGGCACGGCCCCGAGCTTCACGAGCTTCACGCGGTTGCTCTGGATCAGGGATAGGTGGTACAACGCCAGCGCCGAGTCGTGACGGGTCCGCTCGCTGTCCGACCTCAGCGCGTGCATCAGCGGCGGCAGAGCTCCTAACACTCCGATGGCCATCTTGTTATCGTCCTCTAGCGCTAGGCTGAAGAGCGCACCGGCCGCGTGCTCCTGCGAATCGGCGAAACCGCCCCTCAGCGCGTCGATTAGCAGGGGGACGAATCCTAACCGTACGATCTGGAGCTTGTTGTGCTTCTGCAGAGAGAGGTTCAGCAACAACGCGATGGCGTTGGTTTGTACGGAAGCGTATTTGGATGAGATTAAGGATCGGACGGCGGAGAGCAGCCGAGGGGTGCAGAGAGGGACCCTGAGGTCCTCTCTAGTCCTCGTGAGCTTTCTCAGCGCGACTACGGCCTCTTCTTGCTCGAACACCTCAGGGCTCTTGAGTTTGGAGAGGAATTGGTCCTCCTCGGGAGTGGAAGAGCTAGGGTTTATAGTTCGGGCCTGGGTTTCGCTCTCTATGATTTCGGAAGAAGACGATGAGGACGAGTAGCACAAGGGCCGAGTCGCGAGAGGCAGAGGGGTGGCCGGACTCGCCGCTATAACCACCGATTCCTCCGACGAGCTCGAGTAGAAATGGTTGACTCGGTGGCCCAACTCAGTCGCCGCGTGCGAGAACATCACCGGCGGTCTCTCCGCCACGCCATTCAGCAACTCCCTTTCGGAAACCCTAATCTCCTGCGACCTCTTCTCCTGCTCCGCCGCCATCTCCGCACGGACAAGCCTCTCCAAGGAGCTGTAATCCGGCGCCCTCGGTTGCTCCGTGCCGGAGCTCTCGCACCAGCTGATAATCGTCGATCTGATGGCCAGGTTCTGAATTACGGCCGTAAAATCAGGTCTCGACCCGTCCTCCAGCTTCGGCGAATACCCCAGGTCCCGGCACACCTGTACTGACACGCGCTCGAATGTTTGACCCGACGAGACGACAACCGGGTCGTACATGAGTGACCCGGAAATAGGGCAGAGAAATTCCTTGAGGGGTTGCTTGGGCTCCATTGGCTTCGAGTTAGAGCGGTGAAATGAGATTTTCCACCTGTGCTTCCCATTCCCACCCATCGGGGGGGTTTTCTCGCTTTATCTCCTCACAGGATTCCCCCAATTGTTTGTTTTATATTTGTTTTCGTGTGAATTTGTAAAGGTCAGAGGTATGGGCGAAGAAGCTTGGAGAGAGGGGATGAGGAATTCTGGGAAGAGAGCATGTCGATGTTGGCGGCGGTGGTACCGAGAGTGAAGGGCTTTTCAGGTCGAATAGGACAGTGGACTGGGTCTGTTTTGAGGAAGAGTGATTACGGGACTTTGTTAATTCTTAATTAAGAGTTGAATATTGTGATTAGTAGCTTAAATCAGCTCTTAACGACTTCTCTTTTCTTTCTTTTTTCTTTGTTTGTTTTCGGCAAGTTGTGCTCTTGACTCTTGACAATTTCGAATAATTGCACACCTTTGAACACCCGATATTTGACTTTTTTTTTTTTTTTTTTCTTGATTATTTTCAATTAAATAACAAAGTTAAAGAGCATGCTTTAATTTTACCACTCACCAAAAGAAAAAGGCTTTATTTTGGATTAAGTTGCCATGCCATTGTGAGCATCATTTTTAAAGCTCTTATATTACGGAATTAAAGCTTTTAAAAAATTATAACCGAAATTAAGGTTATAACTTATAAATTATAGATACATATATAATAATTTGACATTCAAGACCTATTTATGATATTAATATTCGTTAATTCATTACTAATATTTAGTTGTAATAACAAATCTGCTCTAGACAGACTTAACTCAATGCATAAGTAGCTCATACTAATTTAATTTGATCTATTAAATTAACATATATTCAAAATATATGTGAAAATTATATACATTTTTAATAGATTACGTACCACATGTATTTTGGATAAATGTAGCTTAATAAAATAAATTTGAATAAATCGATCAACCCTACTATGGAGGAAAGCTTTATCCTTTATTTATTTATTTTTATCTTTTAGTATCTATTATTTCAACCCATTGCTTTTAGTATCTTTTTGCTTTAAACCTTTGTGTGTGGCTCCTACCATCCTCGTATATATAACTTCTTTTATTTTTATCCTTAATTTTGTTAATATCCATTAAATAAACTAATATAATATTTTATTGACATACAAAATACTAATTATCATTTTGAGAAAATTATGAAATTATTAGTCCAACCTTTAAAAGTGAAAAAATATTATGTTGGTTAGTGTTTTTTTTAATTATTATTATTCTAAAGATAAATATATTAACAAACAACTAATTAAAACACAAAAATAGTTTTCCTATTTATATCACATCATAATACTTTTCAAACCAAAAATATAAAAGCACCCCAAAAACACATTAACAAACATTAAGACTTAAATCTATTAAAAAATTACTATAGTATTTTTTTAAAAAAATAATAATAATAATTACAATACGAGTAAATGGGACCCATTACTTCAGATTATATTCCTGTCTTCTTGAGCTGATATAAGTATTCCTCGGTCTCGTTTTTGAGCTTCGAATAATGTTAATTTGCATGCCCAAGTACCAACATATATATTACGTACGCATGTATCCAAACTTGTATATATAGTCTTCTAGTTTTAATTTCTTTTTCTTTTTCTGTTTGTTTCTACTTATCTTACGAAGTACTCAAGATTTATAGAAAACTTAAATCTTTTAGATAACCAGTGTTGAAAAGATAAATCTTATTAGAGTAAATATTAATTAAATGATTAAATTTATCATTTTAAAAGTTTAACGAAATTAGGTGAAGTTATATATATATATATATATTGAAAGAATTCTATCTCCATTTAAATACAAAAGGATTTTCTTCTGGTTATTGAGATTTATAGGAAAATAAAAGGTTGCTTTAGTACCCTTCAAATGTCAATGCTCAAATGATGATATATTGATAATATCCTGGAAAGCATCTATATATATATATATATAGATATACTTAAATATACTTTATTAAAAAATATATATATACATAATTCGCATTATCATGATCATGCCAAGCATTATAATTATTAGAAGCAATGACCCCTTCAAATCTTACGTGAGCAAGCTTACATATGCTGAAATTTGGTAGATATACTCATACTGATACAGTACAGCCGTTTGTTTTCAATTATTAAGGTTGTCATACTCCCACACAAATCTTATATAATTGGCATTCCACTGCTATACTTAATACTATTTGTCATCCGCCAATAATACAACTGTTTTAATTATTTTATTATTATTATTATTATTTTTTATAATAAACATCCACTTCCCTTTTTATTAAAGAAAAAAAAAAGTTGCGATTCCATCTATTAAAATTATAATGAAAAAAAAAAAAAATCTCAAATTATACCGTGGTAACTGTCTCCGTTTTTACAAATTTTACGACAATTTTATTATAATTAGTTACAAAAATGTAGATCATCACGTCACGTGACCGTTTCATGACACTAATTTTTGTATAATATATAATACCACATAAATATATATAAAAAGAAAAGGTAAAAGCTCTAATATTCCAATTATTTTTCCTACTTTGCTGCATATATATTGTAGGTTTTGAAACTAATTTTTGGTCAGCTGCATAATTTGTATATGCTTGACTATATATATATATATGAAAAAAAATATAGGCTTGACTTTCTTAAAGAATATTTGACCAACAATCGTGGCTCCAAATTGTTTACAAATTTAAATATAAAAGCTTTGTCGAGTACAAATTTAGGGTAGGTGAGAGATAGTCTAGAAGGTGGGCCGGTGACAACCGTGTATTTTGGTCCTAACACAGTTACGCGGTTTTGATTGGCGGTTGTCTTCTAGGCTTCTAGCTAATAGCTATCACTGCACCACACATGATAATTTTTTTATATGGACATAAATTTTTAAAACAAATAAAAAAAATTTGTCAAATAAAACACTTTATTATTTTTTTTTTTACATGTTCACACAAGATGGAGAAGGAATGATTCGAACAAGAAGTGCTAGAGATCCAAACAAACGAACCCATACAAAATTTCAAACTGATGTGACAAAGACTTTTAAATTAAAAAAATAGGTAATTACCTTTTGCCTCATGAATTATAGCGCTTTGACATTTTTTCTCCATGAACTACCAACTATGACATTTGACCTCATCAAATTACCATCTTATGACACTTTCCCCATTTCCATCAGTCAAAGGGGATAAAATTAACGGTCAACGGTTATGTGACTTGTATGTGCCATTTAAATTTTTTTTCCTTCCACTTTTGCCCTCACTTCATATTAGTAAAATGACGTTTATACCTTCCTAAAGCCTAATCCAACACATGAGAAGTAAAGGCAAAAGTGGAAGGAAAAAAAAATTTAAAATGGCACATACAAGTTACATGACCGTTGATTGTTAATTTTAACCTTTTTGACTGACGGAATGGGAAAAAGTGTCATAAAATGGTAGTTTATAGGGGGAAAGTGTCAAAGTATTGTAGTTCATGAGGGCAAAAGGTAATTACCTCTTAAAAAAATGTAATTATCTCTCTCTTGTTTGTCACTCACGGTCTGTCACGTTAGTTAGAAACTTTTTATAAGTTCATTTGTTTGGCTCCCTAACACTTCTCAATTCGAATTAGCTAGTGAACTTCACTTCATGAAATGTGATTCTCAGCTTATTGAACTACTCCTTAAAGACAATTCATAAATTTGTTATGCATCTTTTAAGTACATATTTTTTAATAGAATTATTAAATATGAAAAAAATTTGTGTCCATTTTACACTACAAAAAGATATAAGCAACGGAAAGTCAAGTTTAAGGACTAAAAAACGAAAATAATAATAATAAAATAAAAATAAAAATGGAATGGCACGTTATATGCATATCAACATTGCTGCTGATGGTAGGAATCAATAAACAATTGATTTAGACACCTAGTTATATTCATGTAGAAGGGAACAACCTCCTCCTCGTGGGGGATATGATTTATTCCGTGGTTCAGATTAAACTTTTAAAATTTAATTGTATATATATTGTCACGCTATTTAAAATATTTTTAAAAATATCACATTGTTCGCCATTAAATACAATGAAATAAAATTTAAGAACCATAAAATAACTTATGGGAGAGCTGAAAGCATCATGCAAAATACTGAAATAGTGCCAGCCATTTTGTAGTTAATATTGTTGGGCTTGATACTTGCAAGATACCCTCATTTATATTTGGGGTCCTCAAATTAATAATCATTTATTAGTTGGATATGTTCCATAAATAATGACATGTTTTAAGTTTGAAATGTTCTTCATATATAGGATTGTCAAAGATAAGCTTAGAGCTTTTTTCCTCCTTTCTTCTTCTTATTTTCCAATATTCCACAAAAATATAGTTTATATTATATATATAAACTATATTAAATAAGTTTAAGTATTCTATATAAACTTTCATTCACTAAATGACGTCTATTAGCTAACAAAATCCAGTTGTAAACGAGTCATCAATCAAGTTTGGATTGAAAATATTCAATTGCATTGTGACATTATTTTGTTAGAACAACAAGCTCTATTTTAATTATTATAAATAAAGTTTTTTGTTTTTTTTTTTTTTGTCTAAAAAAACATAAAATTATTTAACTTAGTGGCCAAGTGGAAGGAACTTTACCTAATTTTTTCTTTTTTTGCCAAAGCCTTTAAAGGCCGTTTAAAGATTAAAGGTATCTTTGGTTCAACTATTCAAAGAATAACTTAAGATTGAAAATTTTACATGATTTGCAAATCTGATAAAAATCCAACAAAAATTTAGTAAGTTAATGTTGATATTTCTAACTTGTTTAGTAAAATCAACCAGGTTATGATTGACCTATAATTTTATATTCATGCATCGACACGACCCAAACCTATTACACCACGTTTACTGATGATAATTTTTTATACGACTCAAAAACCGGACACAAACCCAACTTGAAATTAGTCGATTAGAGAATAAATCGGAATATGGTTAACTTATATAGTCTTATATTCAAATTTCGACACAATTCAAACTTAACATGTGATAATAAAATCACTAGTGGTATGATAGCGATAGTTCCTTTCTCCTTGCTTGTGGAAATGAAAAACTCAGTTCTTTTTGATGCACTGAAATAAAGTCCCAGAAGTATCCCTTTCAAATACACACAATAACCCAATACCCTCCATTTATTTATTTATTTTTATTTAGTTTCCTGCAAAGAAAGCTTGCATAGAATAATATATATAGTAGAAGCATGTTAGAATCTACGTAAAGTCTTTATGTCCCTTTCAAATACCCACGCCCCCATATGATTTCGTATCAAAGTTTCCTGCCAAGAAAATCATGCATAGAAAAGGGTGGAAGAATATTTAGAATCCGAAGGCACCATATATAATAAGACAACTACATCTTTGAAATTTGGCTTCTCTGGCCAAATGACAATTGACAACTCTAACTTCAAGATGACAGGGGCAAAATTAGAATTTTCAGTTTGGAGAGACAAAATTAAAAAAAGAAAAAAAGAAAAAAGAAAACCTTTTTTGAGGGGGTAAAAAAAAATCTAAAAAAAAATTGTATATATTTTTAAAATTTGTATGGAACCAGTTGAAGCTCAAAGTAGGCAGGCTCCAACAATGGTGGAGACTGGAGATGATAGGTGGCTTTCCAACTTTGTTTAATCCTTCTCTTATAAAATTAGCTTCTTCTAATTACATGCATGGCCCTGGTTTTTGTTCTCAATATACATATGAGAATATCTACAATACACGGTTGTGGCAAACAATGGGTGTTTTTTGCCACCTAATATAAATAAGACACCTCATCTAAAACAAAAAAATTGCAAAAAGCTTGTGTAGAAAAAAAAACACTAGATTTGGTGCCAGCAGAGAAAGAAAAGAGAAGGAAGAGAAAGAAGAGAAGGACGAACGAAGAAGGTTGGGTCTGGTTTTGCAGCACCCACGGTCGGCCTGGATCTGGTCGGCCACCGAGACCCACGGCTAGGTCTCGCCGACTGTGGGTCTGCTAAAACCCAGTGGGTCTGATTTTTGCTTCGATTCTTATGGGTCTTGCTCCGGTGGGTCACGACAGTGAGAGAAAGACAAAAATGATGACAGAGAGAGGAGGTGTTCGTTGGAGCTCACCCGCGCCACGGTAGTCTAGAGAGAGAGAGAGAGAGGGGGTGGCCGGATCTCTCTCCCCCCCCCCCCTTTTTTTTCGCCAGAAACGTCGCCGGAGGTGGGTGGCAGCGTTGGCAGTGGGTGGCGGCATCTAGGCAGGTTTGGTTGCTTGATTTGGTGTTTTGTTCTCATTTTAAGTTTTTGCATTTTTTTTGAATTCTTAACCTGTCACTTGGTGATTGGTGGGCAGAAAGCCCATGATTTGTGCACCGACCGTATAGCAACACCTTTCTATACATATATAATAAAAATAATAAGTGGTAAAGGTTGCATACTATATTCACAATACCAACAACTCTTCTGTAACGACCTATATTTTAAAAATCTTATTGAAATAATATTAAATAGATTAAAAAGATAATAAATAAATTAGAGCAATGATATATGAATTAATGATATTAAATAACTATTTGGTGTTAAAGATATATATTACATTGATTATTGACCTCTTTTGAGTATCACTTTAATTCTCAAAATTAGTTTCATAAGTATGTTTATGGCTATAATTAAACCCAATTTAGTGAATACATTATTTATATTAATGCGTTGTGAAGTCAAAAATTAATTTTAAGCTTTTTAGTTTTTGCCTAAAAAGCAGTGTTTTAATTTTCATACTGTCTAATAAAGATTAAAACTACTAAGGAAGGGTATCAAGGCTAGCCACTTTTGTTGAAATCTTGAAAGCTTCTAGTAAGATTGGTTATTAGAAATATCATGCTAATTTAATAAGGCAAGTGGGCAAGTGGCCAAGTGTGAATGCAAGTAGATAAGGTCTAATTGAGTGGGAAACTTTGTAAGGGCCAAAAACTGAGTCAAACTAACTCGGATGAAGTCGAACCAAAAATATAAAATGTATGTCTCGGAGTCTTCTATCTACCCTCAAAATTTTATATCAATCGGAGTATGTTTGGATATCGAAAAATGGATCGGAGTGCACTGCCCTCATGTTGGACGAAAATGATAAGGTGGACTAGAATCATGGAATGTGGATTAGGTTCATGTTTTTAGTTGAATACCTCCCAACCCTTGGATTAAAAGTATGAAAATGAATCCTAGTCATTCATTCTCTTATAGATAGAAGCTTGTATTTAACCCTTAAATCAAAAGTATTAAATTGAATCCTATCCATTCATTCTCTTATAAATAGGAGCCTAAGTAAATTCATTTTTTCACTTAAGCTTTTTACTTTCTTAGCAAGAAAAGGTTGCTTGCTCCTCCTTTCATTCTCCTTCTTAGTTCTAAGTCAAAAATCATATGGCCTAAATCTCTCCATAGGGTTCAAGTGTCCTTGCTTTTCTAAACTAGTTACCTAGAGAAGATTTGGTGGAGTTCTACTTCAAGGTTCATTGGGTAAGTGTTTCTTGTGATTTATTGTTTGTATTATTTGTTCTCATCTAATTGTTTAAGACCCAATAAGCTTATGATGTAAAATAAGGTAATAAAGGAATTAATGATAGGAATGCATAGACAAATTGATTAAAGGCTTATGAAATTATCTATATTATTTACTTTACAGCTTTTACATTCAGTCATTTATTTTATTGTCGTTTAAATTTAAATTCATATTTTTGGCGGTACGGACCATTGGTCTCAACCCCGAAATATGAATTCACTATTTACATTTAGTCATTTATTTTATTGTCATTTAAATTTAAATTCATATTTTTGGTGGTACGAACCATTGGTCTCAACCCCGAAATATAAATTCAATATTTATATTCAGTCATTTATTTTATTGTCATTTAAATTTTAATTCATATTTTGGGCGGTACGGACCATCGGTCTCATCCCCGAAATATGAGTCATGCTTTATATATATTAATTATAATACTAGTTTTTATTTAGTGATACTGGCCATCAGTCTCGTCACAAAAAAATGAATAAAACTATTTATAAGTGACTATCTCAGATTTATATAATAAAATGAGTAAATAAAGATGAAGTAACGGATAATAAATAGATAGAAAAAGATGAGGGTCTTTAAACAATGATATTATTTGATAATGAACTAATATATTAATTATCGTTTGTATGTATGTATTTGTATGCAGAAGTGGAGCAGAATTCCACACTAAGGAGAGTAAGTATGGATGTACTTACTGAGTATTAACTTTGTTTTATTGTCATAGGAATTCTTATTTTGTCTTATTAATATAATTTTGCATTACAACTGTTGCATAATATGTCTAATAATATGGGCTGATAAGATAGTCACCTTAAAGAACAAGCTTAGTGGATTCCCGCGAGGAACTGTCGGTATCTCAGTGGATGGGGATATATAACTGTCCAACATGCTTAATATATAACTAAGCTGGGGGGTGTAATCGCCAGCACCAAACAGGTAAAACTCTAAAGTGTGAGGGACATAACAGACGTGAACGGGCTGAGAGCTCATAACGAGAGGTAAGAAGAAAGATTATCATAAAACACAAACTAATACGTCACTATGCTGCATTCACATTTCATTCATTATTATATATTTTATTCATTAATCTTACTTTGTCTCAAAATAGTCTTTTAGTCTTTATTTCTAGGAAAATAGATTACTCACTTGTTTGTCTATGTAAACATGATAACGTCATAATTACATAGACCTTGATGCAGGAATAGAGAGTGAGGACGATGGTCATTTTATTGGTTTTGATGGTTGATAGATCATTTGCTGCGAGATTGATGCTTACTCTATAAAGCAAGTCTCATCTATGTTAATTGCTTTTATTTTCTATTGTGATGTGTGCGAACTTGACAAATATTACTATATTAATTTGGTGCCGTCTGTGGCATATATTTGGTACACCTAGTGTGTACATATGTTGTAATGAAAATCATATTTCTATTTTTATTAAATAATATATCACATCGAGGTATTTTAGTCGGTTCAATTGTGTTGTGCAAGTTATTCCTAGGCCATAGAAAAAGAAAAAAAAATTATATACATATTCCGCTATAAAATTGTATTTCTAAAGTTGCAGCGTAATGATTTTGATATTTGCTAGTTCAAATATCAAGGGCGTTACATCATCATTCTTCTTCTTTTATTTTTTCTTAATAGATGGTGAACGGGCTGAGAGGTCATAACGAGAGGTCAGAAGAAAGATTATCATAAAACACAAACTAATACGTCACTACACTGCATTCACATTTCATTCATTATTATATATTTTATTCATTAATCTTACTTTGTCTCAAAATAGTCTTTTAGTATTTATTTCTAGGAAAATAGATTACTCACTTGTTTGTCTATGTAAACATGATAACGTCATATTTACATAGACCTTGATGCAGGAATAAAGAGTGAGGACGATGGTCCTTTTATTGGTTTTGATGGTTGATAGATCATCTGCTGCGAGATTGATGCTTACTCTATGAAGCAAGTCTCATCTATGTTAATTGCTTTTATTTTCTATTGTGATGTGTGTGAACTTGACAAATATTACTATATTAATTTGGTGCCGTCTGTGGCATATATTTGGTACACCTAGTGTGTACATATGTTGTAATGAAAATCATATTTCTATTTTTATTAAATAATATATCACATCGAGGTATTTCAGTCGGTTCAATTGTGTTGTGCAAGTTATTCCTAGGCCATAAAAAAAGAAAAAAAATTATATACATATTCCGCTATAAAATTATATTTCTAAAATTGCAACATAATGATTTTGATATTTGTTAGTTCAAATATCAAGGGCGTTACATCATCATTCTTCTTCTTTTATTTTTTCTTAATAGATGGTGTCTTGGGTTTGTTTTCTCGGTGTATTGGATGCAATTAACTGCTCGTATCGGTTGCAATACAATAACTAATTTGAGAGGACAGATAAATCCTGTACTTGGAAATATCAATCTGGACACCTGTCTGAATATGTGCGAACTTCTCACATTAAATGCTCATATCACATGCAATACAAGCAATTAATTATACCAAATATGGATCCAATATTCTCTAACTCGTTCCCTCGGGGATCATTTGAGCCGAATGCAAATTAAGAAGAACAAATATTTTTTGTTCTGATTAAAAAAAAAAAAAAAAAAGAAAGTAAAAGAGAAGTGCAAAACACGGTAACTATTTTGTGGATCCCAAGAAGCAGAGGCATGGTTAATTAAATCAATAATAAAGTTGAGAGGAATTCTAAATACTCATTGAAAGTGGTTGTTACAGTAAAATTGATAATCTTTAGAGAAGCCAAAAAAGATTTCACTTGATCAATGTACAAATAACCATAACTTTTGGTGTCGTTTTTTCTATTATTTTTTTCGGAGAAATTACACTTTACTCTTCTGAAGTATTCACCGATTTGCACTTTTACCTCCAAAGTTTCAAATATGACACTTTACACTCCTAAACTTTCAAATTATGACAATTCGACCACTTTGACCTTTTTTATTTTTTTCCAAAATGCCCATATCACATATTTTATTTTATTTTTAAAAAAATCCAAAAAAACCAAAAAAATAAAGAGAGAAATATGCTCATATTTCTTTTTTTTTAAAAAAAAATAAAATAATAAAATATGTGATGAGGGCATTTTGGGATGAAAAATGTCAAAGTGGTCGAATTGCTACAATTTAAAAGTTTGAGAGGATAAAGTATCACATTTGAAACTTTAGAGACAAAAATACAAATCGGTGGATACTTCAAAGGGTAAAGTATAATTTCTCATTTTTTTTGTCCAGTTACTCCGCTGAGCTCTGTTTGGCAGCCAAATCTCAGCAATTGGACTTGGCCTAAGTCAGGTACCTAGATTTTGAAGCCCAACCGTACAAAGGCTCAACAGGCCCACGTCTACATCAACTGGCTTAGGACTTGGGAAATCATACAAATTCCGGATAAAGTAAAAGAGAATTATTGTTGTTGCTGAAAATCTTGTGGTTAATTAAGGACATTTTTCTTTTTACCATAATACTGTCGTCTCACCCAATTAAGTTCTCTTGTTTTACAAGCTTGCATAATTGTCCTTTAACAACAACCCTTTGTATTACTGCACATAGTTGGAGCTTAATTGGCACTATTTAGGCTAAAGTTTGACACTATTAAGCAAGTTTTATACTTCTAATAATATTACTTTTCGGACAAGAAATTCTCATTTCTTTTCCTCTTTTCTGTTTTCCCTATTCTTCCAACCGTTTGACATCATTGATAATGACGATATAACATATATAGAACTAAGTCATGGACGACTTGTCATTAGCTAGATGGTTAGATTTCTTTTCAGTTTTTGCTGGTCTATAGTTGTTCCATTTACGAAACTTAATTTGCCTAATTTAATTGTCTTCTTTGTCAAATAAATTGGCTATTAGACGACACTAATTCCAACCTAATGAAGAATATGTTTATGTAGTGTTCATAGATTTTCTTGACATTTTTTTATCTAATACTAATCTTATCTAACTTTATGCAAAATGGGTCAGGTCCTATCAATATTGATTGGACAGCGGTAGAGAGAGAGATGAGGGGGACATCACCCATTTTTACATATTTTGGAAGAATTGTCTATTGATTTGTTCCATTTGATGGAGCTAACTAAGAACAAAAAAAAAAAAACGGAGAATTTGAATGTCTTTCATACTTTGCATGAGTTGAAAGAGTCAAACCTGCAATATTTTTGGAATATATGCAAAGAAATTATAAATGTGGTCAAACCAGCTCAAAATAGCCATAGGAGCCTTAGGAGGTCACTGAACCTCCTCTAATGATTTGAGGGTGGTTTGGTAATGATTTATATCAAAATTTCAAGCGAATGTTTGGGATAAGAAGTTATTAGTTGTCACTAATTATCAGAGTTTTAACTTTTAAGTCACTTTTAAACCATAAGAAACTTATTGCAAATTGGTGCAACTATGCATATAGACTTGGTGGTCGCTGCTAATGACATAGCATTAGTGCGACCACTGAGTCACCGCTAATGGGCTATTATAAGTGGCGACACATGACCCATTTCAAACTATTTTTGTGGTAACAAAAAAGTTATTAGTGACGACCCTAAAAGTCGCTGCTATTGAGCATTACTGTCGGATTACAACCAACCAACAAATAGCGGTGACTATTGCCTCATTAGCGGCAACAATATATGGGTCGCCGCTAATGAGGCTTTTTCTTGTAGTGCATATAGACTGATTTAACATTTTTTTTTTTTTCAAATTTTAAATGACATTATACCATGTAATCCGTTAGATGCAACAAACAAAATTTAGACCATAAAACAAATTCTCTTTATTTTTTATAATTTACTATGATTTATTCCCATATATATATATATATATATATAGATATGGAAGCACGCGTGCTAGGAAAAGGGGTTTGATAACTTGAAGAATTTATGTCCCTGCCTATAATGAAAGACCGAAAGTGACCCTGTCCAACTGAAGCGCATTCAATTCGAAAAGTGCTCATCACTATCACAGATTCACAAGTATCATAACTTGAGTCTTGAATGAATTCAACGATTCCTGGGAATTAACTTCACAGAGGTATACCACCCATTATAACAAAATAGCAACAAAATACAGAGTAAATTAATTCATATATATCTTAAAACTTCTTCACAGATATGAATATATATATGCATGGACTGCTCTTTATGATCAATATTCAACTTACACAAATCTTTGGTTAAAATTATGGCTAAATAATTTTTGATACGACCCGCAAACTTAACACAAATCTAACACAAAATTAGTAGATTAAGATTGAGAGATCTGACCCATTTGAGTAAACAAGTCGGGTTAGCATTAATCTATATAATCTTATATATATATATAGTTTGAGATAACAGCTAATTACGATTAATCTCTCACCAATCAACAAAACTAGAACATCAAAAGAGTTTGAATGGAGATGAGGTCAAGCTTGAGGCTTGCAGCACGCATGCTTAATTGGTTTGAAAAGAAAAGGAAAAGGAAAAGGGAAGATCAGTCAACATAAAAAGGTGACAAAGGGACCCCAAATATGTTAACCTAATTTGCTAAAAATCGTATGCAAAGTACTGGGATTAGAGAATCACCCAAATTTCAAAGCATGCATGTACTAGATCTATCTCCTTCTCTTTCTTCTTCTTTTTTTCTTTATAATTTTAACAAACAAGACTCAAGTTAACCACTAATTACATTAATGTATATGTCCTTCAATTCTCGTAGAAAAAAATTAAAAAATAAAAAAAAAAATAGTGGAAATTTCCCCCGGCCCACATGGACCATGGTATAGATTCTAGAAGATATATGCAATTACATTCATTTTAGAGAAAAATTATTTCAAAAATCTTATGTTGACCACCGCAAATTCTTCTTTTATGACTTCTTCTTTTCTTTTCTTTTTTTCTTTTTATTTTATTTTTATTTCATTTATGACTTCTTTGAACATGAACAGCGTTAATTGTAGGCGGTTTGAGAACTTAGAAAATATCAAAAGAAAAACTCCTTGAAAACATTATTTTTGGCATGAAAAATGTTCCTAGAATCCCAGCAGACAGCTAATAAGTTCAAATTAGAGAACAACTGGCCGGATCAATTGCAAGGAGATTAATTAATTAACAAAAGAAGAAATGGTGATTGTAAATAAGGTCGTGGAAGAGAGATAAATAAATAAGGTATATGATCATTAGATCTAACTATGGCTTGCTCTATCTTCATGAGGCAATCACTCCAAAAATATTTAAAAAATAAAAAGAAAGGAAAAGCACTATGGACAGGTTCTTATTTTGCCATATGATTAATTTAGAAGACACAGGGATTAATACGTTCAAACACAATAATCATGTATACTCACATGCAGCTCCTAGTTAATCATGTGAATCGTTTTAGGTGTGTCAATTTCATCACCATGATCATCATCATCATCATCTTATGATTATTACTAAAAAGAAAAGATTATTTCTTATAGATCAAGTAATTAATATAATGAAACATAATTGATTAAAATGTTTGGAGGCATACATGAAATTGCTAGCAAACCCTAGCTCATCAATATGCCTTGCTTACATTGGACATGGCCAACGAACAAAAGTTTCTGAGTCATTGGGATAAAACTCTTCCAAAATCATATCGATTAATTATACATGTACTCAATTGAGAATATGATACACAGTGATATATATATATATAAGCACTTATTAACATGGCATAAGTAAGAAATTAACACCCATTTCTCCATACATATATATGATTGCACCAGTATCATTATCCAAGCAAAAATTCAGAAGAACCCAAGAGATTATAATTTTTTTTTTTTTTTTTAATGATAAGCACACATGGAAAAATGCAATTATATTGTTCCTTTCTTTTTGCATACATGGAAACAGCAAAAGCAAGCAATAGAAGGACATATAATTAAAGCATATGTTTAACTTAAGATATGAAAATGAAAAATATATCAAGAAGGCTAGCTAAAGCCAAAGCTTGGAAAAACTTATATAAAATTTGCTTGATCTAGCAAACGATCGGACCGAGACGCTTGATTCCCCGCGAGCAAGAGTTGTGGGATCCTTTAAAGTAAAAGACCCTTCACTCATAAAAGATTGAAACTACTTAAAAGTAGGGTTTTCTCATATATATATGGAAAAGTACCCTCCTCTTCTACTTCTTCTTCTTGATCTTCTTCTTCTTCCTCTTCTTCTGCTTCTTCTTCTGTTGTTTCTTTTGGGTTTGATGGGTTTTTTTGGTGGATGATGATAAAGTAAGGAGTGGGAGTGGTGAGGGGGTAATGATGGTGGTGGAGAGACAGAGGGAAGGGCAAGGAGGAGGGCATGATGATTGCTGTTGGGTGCTGCCGTTGAAAGCTTGAAGAAAAATCCAAGGTATTGCGTGCCATCATCTCTAGAGAGAGAGACTATCAATTAGTCTCTCTCTCTCTCTCTCTCTCTCTCTCTCTCGTGGAGGGAATTATCACCAAACCCATGGTGCTAGCTTTTTCATGCCTCCTGCTCTCTTTTATTTTTATTTTTTTAATTCTTTTTAATTTTTTTAAAATGACAAAACTCTCCAAGACAAAGCCAGCCATTTTATGTATAAATTTGTAAAAAATAAACTTCTAACTCGTGTAAACCACCACTCGACTTCGCCTCGAGTAAAACCCTAAAAAATTATTTAGGGTAAAACTTGACAGAACGCCCTTTTCCCAGCTCTTGTTGTCAAGGAAAATGAGAGCCCACATTTCATTTTCTATGGGGAAAAAAAAAAGAAAGAAAGAATCAGGTGCAACAATTTTTGTGGCCTTGGCTACAACACCCAATCACAATACTGGAGCAAAAGTAGTCACTTGGGAAGCACAGGTGTCTCTATTCTGCTTTATTATTGTAATATTTTATTATTCTGCACAGTAAAAGGCTGTTTGTGACTGTATACGGAGTTGATGAAATGGTTAATAAGCTTTATTGGGCTTGGCTAAAGAAGGAGTTTGGCAGGCACAAGGCTATAACTATAATAAGAAATGCAGAATATTGGTCCGAAACATATAAAAAGAAAGGAATGATAAAGGAATCGCAGAGCTGGGAAATGACAGGGTGGGAGAATCGAAAAAAATATATATATGTGTGTGAGAGAGTGAGAGAGAGAGAGGGAGAGAGGTGGTGTACTTTGAGGCAGAATGTGTGGCCTTGGGAGTATATTGGCTAGCCTGCAAAGGCACTTTGTTGAGTAGAAATGGAGACAAAAATGCTTGTTACTGTTCCTCAAATTTGTCGATGTTTCTGTTAAAGAGAAAGTAATTTTTCTTCTTTCTTTCTTTTAATTTTTTTTTGAAATAAAATGAAGGTTGAAAGTAATAATTCATTGTCTACAGAGACAAAGGATAAGATTCCCAAATAAGCATATTTTGGATGGATCGATCACCTCAGTACTCTACCTGATCTGAGTATCTGTATACTTAAAAGTACTCAACCATCTGATAGTGTGTAGACATCTTTCTCTTTGGATGATCCCTATTTCCCTCTTTAAGTCTTGAGCATTTGCCTTGGCCAGTTTTATTAATCTGAGTGAAATGTTGTCGTTTGAAATGATTTTTTAAGACAAATAATTTTAAGCTGAAAATAATTTTTAGCGTTTGGCTCGCATGAAAATCAGCAAATATTTTCATATAATTTGAAAAGTTGTGAAGAAAATAAATACGGCAAAGAGGAATTGCAAAGGAAGAGAGGTCATATTGCTTAGGTTGGCACTTGCGGGGTTCACACGCATGTTTGGGTGGGTATTCAAACAACCCGAGACTCACATAGACAAGTAAGCCCCATAAGGGGCCCTCTCACAATAATAGCCCTCTTGGAGGTGTAAGATAACAACAAAAAATAGTTTACGTATATAAGAAGTGCAAACCATTTTACGCTCCATGAAAGCTATTTTCGTTGGTCAACTAAAAACATTTTCTAGTTGACTTATATTTTATCCCGAGCCGAACACTCGAAAATAAGGAAAACGTTTTTTAAGAAAATATTTTACGGGGCCTAAACGTTTCTAATGTACCGTTTGGGACTTTTAAAATATATAAATGAGGAACGTAACTTTCCATTAAATTGGGTTGGAATTCTTTCAATCTAATATGTTAATTAAACTAAGTTGGTAAATGTAATAAATGTTGGGTTGGTGACTAAACAAATACTGAGGTGATAAAACTTCATCTACTTAATTTAAAAATAACAATTAGGATTTTAAAAAGTCCATATAGTAGAGTATATATATAGTAGAGCATGTTTCATATTTAAAATTCCAGATAATCATCCCCTAAATCTAATCTTTTACTAATTAATACCATATATACTGAGTTGATCTCCAAAACTGTAATATAATGCTTCCTGTTTGCATAACCAATTAAGTGTCCAATGATAAGTGAATTATATATTATTCCATGGCTATTTACTTAGTCAGCTAATTATATATCTAATCGTGAATCTTATCATTAAGGCCAAAACAATCATGTAATGTCACCATGAAAATGATTGCTTTCAGGGTCGGAATTATAAATTTAATTTTAGGAAATTAGACCATATAAGAAAATTACAAATAAAATTGAGAGCCAAAGTTATATTAAAAAAAAGTAAGACTTTAATATATATATATATATATATATTTATTTTATGGGGGTGGGGCTAGAGGGTGGCCGTAGTTGCTTGTTCTTGCTCATCTTTTTGAGGACCCAGATGTTTGTAAATTTTTCGTCCATTACAAAAACATGTTTGTTTTAACATTTTTTTCCTTTCTCCATAATTGTACCCCAGAAGCGACCTGATAAATGCTTGTACCATTTATTAATTTTGGTCAAGATCTGCAGAAAATAGGAGAATAATTCATCTATCTTGTTGTATTTCTTGTCAACATCTTCCTATTTGTTGTCCTTTCAGAGAATGTTAACCTGTCAAACGTTAAGAGTTGAAAAAAAAAAAAGAAGAAAAAAAGAAAAAAAAATATTGGGTCCCTCATGTTTTTTTTGTTTTATCTCCTTAAAATAAATGCATTAACAGACAATCTTAAATATATAAAGATAGTGAGAGGAACTTGATCATCTAACCAAAAGAGGGTTTGAAGAAAAAAAGAAAAAAAAAAGAAAAGAAAAGAAATAAATATTAGTGTGTATATATATATATATATATAAGTTTGAACTTTGAAGAACTGTTCAGAAAACTTAAACAAGTCGCGTACGTAATGAACAATGCTAAGTGTTCTCTTCGTCTTAAGTTGATATTATTTTCTAAAAAACGGGTGCAAGAAATGAGGACCACTTTCTTTTTTGCTTTTTTTTTTTTTTTTGAAAAAATAATATCCACCTAGTATTCTCCCTTGTAGAATAATGCTAATATAATTAGGATCGGAATGGAATCAAGGGGCCCATTAATTGTCCCCATTGATTTTAAAATCTTAATTTATAATATTTATATATGGCCGTTAAATATATATAATTATTTTAATATAAAAATTAAGTTTGGTGTCTTGTTCATGCTTTGAGCTCACAAATCCTCATTTCATCCCTAACTATATAACCAAAGAAGCAAGTCGTAGAAACGTGCCCAAAACTTAATACAACATAATCGTGCTCCCAATATTTTGCATTCACGCGTGTTTCAAACACATATATAAGAGCATTCCCATTTCACATTCGAATCAACAAATTTCACCAATTTTTAGGCTAAAATAGTTAACCGATCGAATACAACTATATATACTCTTACTAAGGGCTAGTAAATCACACAATATTTAAATTTTTGGCTAGTCGAGTGTGAATGCTTTAAGATATAAAGCCGCCGAAAACCCCACTAGTTATATATACTGTGCATAATATAGTTCAGCATTTGTTCAATAAATCAGCCCAAATATACCTTTAGGCTTTAGGGCAATTAGTAAATGACACGTTTAAACCTTTCGCCCAATGACTTTTATGTTTGACCCTGATAAAGTCACCCACATTGGCCACCCTTTTGTTCCACTTTTCTCCTTTATGAGTGAAAGTTATTGTAGGAGAGTAGACCAAATTAGTTCGATAAAATTAACAAAAAAAACAAAAAAAAGGAAAAGTCTAGAAAAAAGTGAAAAAAGTAAAATTTTCCGGAGATTCAAATCTTTTTAGCATCAACAAAGTCCGAAGGCAATGCTCAAAAGTTCACAGGATTTCATGTCTCCCAGCTGCCTTTGTTCGATCAATGTATCCAAAAAGAACATGCTAAACGCCACTTTATAATGTTCTGTTAAAATTAACTAGACAAGCACAGCTTTGAGCAATCTAGTCAATATTTGTCTTCTTCAATTCTTTTGTTGTTGTTGTTATCTTTTGCTGGCCGGATATGAGTTGGCAAATGTAGTCAAATATATATAGATGGCATACAAGATATATAACCTATTTCTTTTAGGGTAGAGAAACTGATATTTGTTTTAATTAGTAATAATAATAATATATAATGGAATATAATTTTTCTTTAAAAGAGATTGAGAAAGAAGAGAGATATCAAGCCGGTCTTTTACAATTAAAAGACTTTTAACTCCCAACTTCAAAAATATTTTATAAAATCATGTTAATTCCGACCACCTCTCTCTCCACCGACGTTAGCGTGTGTATGCCATGCGCCACTATGGTGTGCATGCATGGGCTGCACACGCCAAATGGCCGTTTTGGTTCCTTATGTAGATCCGTCGACGATTCTCTATCTATTGCTCCTCTACCAGTGGAGTTCTTTTGTTGCAAAGAAAATTTCAAATTCAGATTTAAACTTCTTGTTATTTCTTTCATAACACATGGAGGGACTCATTATCTAATTGTACATGTAGTTATCTCTTAGTTTTTAGGGCTCTTTTTTCGATTATACTATTTAGTAAGCTAGGCACTAATGATCTTTTTTTCATGCTTTTTGCGTTCACAAATTTTACCGTGGGCCACTACCATCAACACCGCTAGCAACTTTTCTTCTTACTCATTTCATTTGAGATTTTTCTCCGAGGTTGTGGAATAAATTACTACAATAGACCGTGTTATTTTTATCTTTATTTTGGTTATATGCTAATTAATTTTACTTTGCTTTAGTTTGTTATTATAATTTTATCTTCACTCATTAAAAAAAAATTAAAAAAAAAAAAAATCAAACCGCTGCATGCCATGAGAATATTTGATCGAGCTGGGATTATGGGGACCCATGAGGCATCAACTCTTTCTGCGATTCCACCGAAATGCTCAGGCCTCAGGGTTTAGGTAGTGAGGCTCCTATGACTCAACAGAAGAAAAGTGCTTTTTATCCACAAGTACTATGACCTGTTTGGTTCCGAATATCTGCATATCATCATTACGATTAAGAAAGTGGGTCGTCGCCACCTATCTATCTATCTTCTCAAGATATTATAAAAACACACAGCAGAAGCCATCGAGATGCAACACATGCACTTTTTATTTTTAAAGTAAAAAATAATAATAATAATAATGAATTAAAAAAAATTCTTTAACTCAATCTAGCTAGCTAGAGAAAATATATATCTATCTTTTCTTGTTTTTTTTTTTTGGGTTTTTGAAAAGACATTTTCTCCTAAATTCTCTTATCAAATGATGTTTGAGCTCTCTAATATTCCAAACATGGGTACGAGTACGACCCCTGCCTGCCCCATCTCCCATTAATGCATGTCACATTAATGTTACATGGAAATGACTCGCAGCATGCATGCATGTCTAGTCCCTCGATCGCAATCTGATGTGAATAAATTAATAGTCATTTGGGGGCAGCAACCAGAAGCATTGGATTAGCTAAGATAAAACTATCTTCTTATATTTCAACTACCAACTTTGTAAACATACACACCACTCTCTAAATCTTTATTAATTTGACCTATTAAAATAATATCTTTAATACTCTTTATATTCATGCTTTACTTTAACTAGTCGATCGGTTTCTCTCTTGAACCATGCCTCTTGTCGCCGCCGTCCTTCTCTGAAGCTCAATCACGCCCAGACTCAATTCATCCTATTAAGGAACATCGATAGCTTGGACTGCCGTGGTAAGAAAGCCATTCCCTAGTGCTCACCACCACCGTGCCTATGCCATTGCACTCATGTTGCGTAAGAGAGAGTAAAAGAATTGGACAAAATTACTTGCCTTTGCAACAGTCAGCAGCTACATTTATCTAGCAATTGTAGCAACTCCAAAAAATATTGTAGATGTAGAGCTCAATATAGGATGATTTTTACTCAAATTTTAGCTATAAAAAAAAAGAAAAAAAGAAGCCTTATGACTAGGCTTAAAATTTGTGGTGAGTTGGGCCAAACTTTAAGTTATTCTGCCTCTGGCAGGTTGGGCTTCCATGATATTCCAGCAGGCAGCAGCAACCATTTGCTTATTGGG
This sequence comes from Carpinus fangiana, assembly GCA_006937295.1. NCBI lineage: Eukaryota > Viridiplantae > Streptophyta > Magnoliopsida > Fagales > Betulaceae > Carpinus > Carpinus fangiana. Next base: position 3,469,462 of record CM017328.1, on the reverse strand, counting down.
CTCGAAATTGAAGCTTTTTAGCCCTCTGTCTCCTTTCTTCTTTATTGAAAGGGAACCCAACCCAATGATCAGAGAGACCGAGACTAGAGAGTAGAGACTGAGCGAGGAGCGCGAGAAAAAGATGTTAGTTAGGCGTAGCATCATTGTTACCAACGTTCATTTTTCTCGCGGGAATTTCTTCAAGCACCTTCCGAACTCAACGGCAACGACTATTTCTTGTCCTCACAGAATCATCGCCACGCGAACCCTAATCACCACTAGTGCCCTTAGCTCTTCCTATTTCGAAACCCTAACTTCCCACCAAAAAGATCAGGTCCATCTCTACGTCGACACTCTTCTCCAATGGAACCAGGTCTCTCTCTCGCTCTCTCTAAATTAATGCCCTGCTTGGTTGCTGAGAAAACTGATAAATGCTATTTTCTCATAAGCTAATTGCTGTTACTCCATGTTTCCAACTTGCAGAGAATGAATCTCACTGCTGTTACAGAGGTAAACGAGGTTATGGAAAGGCACATTGAGGATTCACTTGCAATTATACCCCCCATAACCAATTCTTATATCTCTCACTGTAACAATTCAACCAAAAACATTAACCTTGTTGACGTCGGAAGTGGCGCGGGGCTTCCCGGATTGATTTTAGCTATTGCTTGCCCGGGTGAGTTGATTTATTGTTCTTATTATATGTTAAATTGAGTTGGCTTGTGATTTATGTTGGAAATTCATTTGTTGTTTTTGTTTTTGCTTGTGGAACTGATAACATGTTTTGGATGGGAAGATTGGAAGGTCACGCTGTTGGAGTCTATGAACAAGCGGTGTGTTTTCTTGGAGCATGCAATAGGTCTTACTGGATTATCTAATGTCAAAGTTGTAAGAGGAAGAGCGGAGGTATTTTTTCTCTCTTCCTTCATGTCCGATGTTTTCACGTTTGTTTGTATATGATTGGTTTTCGTTTGTTTGCATTAAATTGTCACTTATCTGTCCTATGGAAGTTCCTATCCACATAATTTTGATTTTCTTCTATATTAGATTGCTTTCTTTCTTTCTGAAACTTTGGATTGTTTATCTTTTTTATTTTATTTTTTTTAATAAGTAATCTAAATATCATCAAAAGTGAATGTGCAACCTGGGTACATTAATTGTTTATCTTGCTCACCAGTTACTTTTTTCTGGCTCCATTACTCATTGCGAACCTTGTTATAGGACAGAGTTTGGGGCAGGATCTTCGCTTCAGAGAGAAATTTGATGTAGCAGTGGCAAGAGCAGTTTCAGAAATGAGAATCTTAGGTAATCTTGAGAACTCCAAATCTTGGTTTCTTCAATGAATCTTTGAGACTCCGAGTGGCTCATTACTGCTAAAGTTTTCTCTTCTGGTTTCTTCATTTTCAGCTGAATACTGTCTTCCTCTGGTTCGTGTTGGTGGTTTGTTTGTAGCTGCAAAGGGTCATGATCCTCAGGTATGTATCTGTCGTTCACTTATGGAAATTCAACGACCTGATCTGTGTACTGAAGATTTGGAGTCCATGTTTTCATCCCTCTGACTCCAGCACACCAAGTCCCAATTACCCATAAGCCTGTCTACATCAAATTATATCCTTAGATACCATGTTATGTTGGGAAGTCAAATGAAGTGTATATAATGTTTATGAGTCGGTTATATGAAGTGTTTTGGCTTTTGCATAACTTACCTGATGTTTTGAGAATTTCCTTTTGAATGTTTCTCTTGTATATTTCCCATGTACTAGGGAAACAGTTTGGCAGTACAAGGCAGCTTGCTTAAATTTGTTCGAGTGTAGACATTTTGCATGGAAAATAGGTGGGAATTCGAAATTTTGTTGTACACAGTTTGAGGTACGATTGTCATGAAGAATAAAATGTCTGTGAACTGGTGAATGGTCTGATGGAGAAACCCAACCATTTTTTGTGGTTTCCACGTGTTGGTTTATATATTGTCATCATCATGGTTGTTGCTGGTGTACTAAGATGATCTAGAGTACTTGAAATGAGAAAAAGAATCAAGGGTACAATGTGCATCAAGCCGAAGCATAGCAAGAAGACCTATCTATATATCAAATGAAAGAGGGCAAGGTCCATGAGCCAAATATTAGAAAACCATCTCTCAGAATTAACAATAGTGAAACTAACAGTCAAAGCAAGAATTAAATTTTATCTAGAAGTCCTGGGGTTCCCCTCGTTCCATGTAATTCCAAAACACATGCAAAATTTTCTGCACAATAAAAAGTTACATTCTGATGTTAGCTAATTTGGAGGGCTGACATTCTTTCACCTGGCTTTTAAAGGCCTAGCTCAGTCATCTCCAAAGGAATAACTGCATATTGTATGTATCTTCACGAGTAAGAGTTTCTATGAATACACACTACTATAAAATTATATAAAATGCAATGAGGAAAAAATTGACTTGCGTCAATTTTTGCATATTATAGCAATGTAATGATTTTGACAATTTAGGATCTAGAAATGTGTTCGAGGAAAATTTTGCCTTCAAATGTAAATGTGATTAAGGTTTTTTTTCTTTCTATCATATATTTTTCATCAGTGTAAATTGTTCAATGTACATTTGACAGGCAGAAGTCAGGAACGCAGAAAGAGCTATTCAAATGATGGGTGCTGCCGTGTTGCAACTTTGCTCAGGTATTTCCATTATATATTCCATTTGACATATCATGTGTATAATAATGATTTAGAAACACTCATGTCTTCTTAGATGATTCCTTATTTTAAATTGGATATGGTTCCAAGGTTTTGTTCTTCGCCATAAAGGCTTCTTTTTTTTAGTAGTATATTGTAAAGGGACATAGTGAAATGTTTCCCCTTTCAAGATTCTACTGATCAGCTGCTTTATATCATGCAATATTACCTTCTGTACGCATGATTAATTTTTAAGAATAGGATTAAGAATGGTTGAAGTTGCACTTGTTTTTCTTATTTAGGGATTGCATAGGCACACAGAAAAATCTGCATGATGAGCATGACATACTGTATTCTAGCACGATTTTTTGTTTTAATGAAGAAACCACAATCTGTCCTTAATGGATTTTATTGTCACATAACTTGCTTGAAGTTGTGGGCTATCACATACGTTCATTTTGTTTTTATGCATGTTTGCTCTTTGTTTCTACCTATGACTTCAACTTCAATGTGATTTGTCAACTCTATTGGACGTTGCATTCATCAAAAAGAGAACAACAAAAGAAAAAAGAGAGAAACTCTGTTGCATGTTGTTCTGTGTAAACCTACCTATAGACCGACTGTTATTTCTTGGTTTAGCTTTAAACCTTTAAATGTATGAATGACCTTACGTTAAGGATCAGTTGATATGATACCTTATCAAAGTGATATTAGTATTCTTTCCATGTGCTCAGTGGAGTCACACAGCCCATATGGACAGCGAACTGCCATCATATGTTTAAAAGATCACCCCACCCCAAGGAAGTATCCTCGTGAGCCAGGTACACCCGCGAAAGCACCACTGTAAATTAGTTCGGATGCACATTCTGCTGTTTTCTTTATTGACAACTTGTATGTTGAAATACTACTTCTTACAAGTGGAAATAAAGATATGTAATATTAAAAAAAGCAAACTTACATTTTTATTCACCAGGCTGACCGATTGTGCTTAATTTAATTGCATCCTTTATTCATTATATTTTTAGTTGCTTTTGTGGAGGCTGGGGGAGATTTTTCCAAGACGTGGAAGTTAAATCAAGCAATAAACTCGCTTGTACTATTAGATAGTAAATTATTGAGTGTTTTTTTTTTTTTTTTTTTTTTTGGAGTGAGCAGTGAGCACTCGGTGAGCTTGATGAGCAGTTTTCTGATCATATTGGGAGTAATCCTGCTCTGTATGAAAAAGGTGGCATAAGAGGCTAATCCATTGAAGAAAGGAGTAAAACAAAGATTTGATAACAAAAATGAAAAAAAATAAAAAATAAAAAATGTTGCCTTCTATGACACTATCATCAAAAAATGTCTTGTGAATATGAATTTCAGTGGGTGAAAAGTGATGCGTGTCGGGGAAGAAAGAAGAATCTGTTGATATTGTGGATTAATCTTCAAGGAATTTATGTATTAAATCATTTTACTTAATAAAGGTGCATATTAATGTTTTTTTAAAAAAAGTTGTAGTGAGTTAACTTAAATTACATATGCCTGGTGGAATAATCAGGTGTTCAGAGCTTCATGTGTACTGATAGCTAAGCTCTATCAGTACACTTTTCACTTCATATTGCAAAGTATATCACTGAAAGCAATTGTCACCTAGTTCAACTTATTAATGCAAGTTATGAAAGTGTGGTTAACTTATACTGATGATAGGACTTTAACATGCTGCTTTACTTTAAGTTGGCAATTACCTAGATGTGCTAAATTCTAGTTCTATGGGTAGCTTCATATTTAGTTTTAAACCAGTATCTCTAGTAAGAATGGGTTATTTGAAATGTAGAAGATCTATTTCATGGTCAAGATTAGATTTTACAGATCTAATGATGTATATGTTGTCAGGTAATTAAAATTCTAAATAACGTAGCATCATATACACAGTTAGATGCAACAAATTAAGATCTTGACTGAAAAATAGATCCAATCCATTTTACTTGAAATGGACATCTCTCTCTCATTGGGCATCCACATCATGCTTAAAGGATGCATATATTACTTTTATGATCCACCTTTTGCACTCCTTTCTCATCTTCCATGAAAATGATTAGATATTTGAGCATTGGAAGCACAAAGTTTTCTCATAATTAGATTGGAGTAAATTCTTTTAATTCAATCTATTAAACTGATATATGTTCTTAAAAGTATGTGAACATATATCAAAGTTTTCCTCCTTTACTTCAATTAGGAGGAAAACTTTGTCCACATTTTAAATTGTTTGTTCAATTATTTGTTTATATAAACTTCAACGAGAAAAAATGTGATTGTCTGCAGCTTTGACTTCACGGATATTCTTACCAAACTTAGGTTAAATGTAAAGGTTTAATAATTCTGCAATTTCACAGGGTTAGACACATGGACTCAAGATTATCCGAGTTAGAGGAGGTAGGTTTCTAGTCGGATATGAACAAAAATCATTATGTTATATTTTAAATGTTCACCTTTGAGAAAAGTAGATTTTGAAAAACATAGAAAATAATTAGGTTAGAGTATCGTGGCATGGGAATTACAACGACTGTTACCTAACTCTCCTCCACTTTGATTAGTTAAATTTGCTTTTTTCACATAAGGTTAAGATTTCTGGGGTATATGGCTAAAACATAAGGCTGCCACGTTCATGTCGTACAGAATTAATATTTGTCGTACAGAGATAATATTTAAGTATTGAGGAAGTGATACATAGACTCATAGTGTGATGTAAGCTCTTAAGTCTTAGCATTTCTTAAATCAGGCTACTTTTTTCTTCTCCAACATGATGTTGGTTGTTGGATGTTAAAGTTTTGTCGTTTAAGAGCGAGTTTTTTAGTGCTCTTTCACGGGCCTATAAGGTTTACTTATTACTATAGTCTTCTCTCTCTCTCTTTTTTTTTTTTTACCATTTTTATTTTTATTTTTTTGTATCTGTGCATGATGATAACTTTCAAATACCCATTGAGTAGTAATAATAATTATCTGATTTATTTACTTCTTGTTTTTGCCGACCACATCCTTGGATGATTCACTTAAGTTCAATTTAATTAGTTAATAACTAACTTAATTGCAAACCATAAACTCTTAATCATTTCACTAATTATGGACCGTCACGTCAGTTTATAAATAGATTATTATAGTTAAAACTGTATTATTCCAAACATTTTGTGTGTATAATTTGTTTTTCATCATTGTATTCTTTTTTTGATCAATACATCCAAATATTTTTAGTTTTTTAGAAACATTTTTTAATTAGAACAATAACTTTGTTCAGTTTTCAAATTCAAAAATCACTTTGTTATATTAGTTACAATGAAAGCAACGATTTATATTTAGGGCTATTAACGATCGAGGCGATTAATACGCTCATTGGCTTGCTTGGTTTCCTTTGAAAATCTCATCAAACATGACTTGCATGTCACTTGAAGAATCTGATATTGACTCGGCTTAAGCCCAAGAAAATGTTCAAACAACCTTATGGTTGGGAAATTTCCTTAAAAAAGGAAAGGAAAATACTAAAGAGTAAAGAAGGGGGGTGGGCAGCCCAATAAAGACCTCAATGCACCCACTTACGTACAAAAAAAACCTAGTAACATTTGGGCATTGGTCGAATAAAAGGGGCCATTTGAAGTATTTGAGATAGTTCAATGGATAAGGTGTTTAGAAAAACGACTACTATGACTGAAAGAGGGCTTGGAAGCCACAATAATGAAGAAAGTGTTCACAGTTTTCAAAATACTTGGTTTGATTTAGGGCAAGGAAAATGAGCAAATATGTTAAGTGATACCACATTTTCATCTTGACTAGGAGGTAATGTGTAACTTATTTCTAAATTTTAGATATAACCATGAGAAAGTTAAGTGCCACACAAGCTAAATCTTAAAGAAATATCTCATGTTTTACTGCTTAACAACATAGGGGTAAATTAATTGTATTTCCCAACATAGTATCATCATTTGCTTTTCTTGGGTGAAAAGATATGTATGTATAATAAGTATACATAGACTCATAGAGCATGAACTATTTTTTATTGATGTCTATGCTATATATATATCCCAGTAATTTTATATAAAATGTGCTTTTGCGCAGCTGCTAGTAGTAGTTTATCAATTCTTTTGCTTTTGACGATTATTTTAACTCATCTTTAATTTGGATGTTGATTGTACATTATAAGATCTAAGAAATCCAACTTCAGGATAATTATTAAATAAATATTTCGAGAATGTGGACAACTTTAGAAGATGGAAGGTTTGATCTTTATTGAGTGTGAACTTCACTTAATTAGCTAGCCAGACCTTATTGTCTTCTGTTTCATGGAGTCCCACCACCCAACTAATCCTTTAAGAAAATCAAAGAGCACTAATGCCATTAATTTATTGCCATTATTCACATATCTTTATGTCTGTTGAGAAAAATCTAAATTACAGATAGACCTAATCAGTCTCTACATGAAAGATAATTGGATCCGGATCCCCTCCAATTGGGGAGAAATTTCTCCAATTGGTTAATTGTGGCCATTCATTTTAAATCTAATGGTCTATAAAATTATTTAAACCTCGGTAAAATAAAAGCTAACATTTAATGCCTCGATTATACAAAAATAGTTGTCATTTTATAAACCATTAGATTTAAAATGAAGGGTCACGATTAACAATTGGAGAATCTCAAATTTATCTCCAATTGGAGGGGATCTCAATTCAAGATAATCAGGATATTAAAGAAAAACGTACAATCTCGAAATTTTCTTCACATGAAAACTCTATACCCACATGACCATTAATGCGATCTACATGGTAAATCACATTTTATAATAATGAAGCACTCTCTCCTATAAAAAGATCGAGAGTACACCTTACACTATTTTTTTTTTCTTTGCGTTTTTTATTCAGTTTTTTTAGAGGACTTTTACTGATTGACTTAAGCTTGAACGTGTTGCATGTATCTAAACAGAAATCATGTTGCACGGTGCACCTCTCACTCTCAAGAAAGAAGATTCCACGATGCTATCTTTAATTATAATATGATAAAAACAAAATTGGTAGGTCTTCTTCTTGAAAGACAAGTTGGCCAAATTAACAACTTGTTGCCACTAACACGGCAGCCACTAGAAGTAATTATCAGTCTAAAAAGTTTCCTCCTAGTTTAACTATTAGGTGTTTATATTAGTTAATGAATACTATTATTTAATAAACAGCTATACAAATCGAATGATATAACTGCAAAAATCACTTCATATCTTAGCTGTAGATTAAATACCAAAAGATTTAGCTGAAAAACAACCCCTCAAATTCTCAGGGGTCACTACCTTCAAATGAACAGTACTAGCAAAATACATTACAATTTCCAAGAAAGAAAAATAGACCGAAAATAAAATAAAATAAAAGCTGGGAAATTATATAGGAATTAAGCACACACGTACAGTATATATATATAATTAATGCACATAACCAGTTAAAAAGGAGGATTTGTTGATGTCCTCTACTAAAGAATAGTAACCAAAACCTGCCAAACCTTAATGTCACAGTCCAAACCACCGCTGTAAACGAGGTAAGCTTGGTCAGATGTAGTGTTGCAACCATCAACTGCTGCAGTTATGCACTTGACCGGGCCCCTGTGTCCTTCCAAAACTGCCAGACAACTGTAGTTTCTCTCCGAACCTCTCCAAACCCTAACCGTCCTATCTGCAGAGCCACTGCAAACCAAATCAGACACAACAGCCAAGCACAATATGGCCCTGCCGTGGCCTCTAAGCGCACCCACAACCTCCATGCCACCACCACCACTCTTCTTCCATACCTGGTATGATCAAATATAAAAATATTAAATAATTAAATTTTATTTATTTATTTGTCTTCGTAATTTACTGTGCGTCCATCAATTTCGTTAAATTTGTGTACGGTGTACCAATATGGATCTGTCACATGCACCAGAGTAGAGCACAGCTCCATCACTGCTGAGAGCCAATGCATTGATACCGGAGTTGTGTTTCTCCAGCGTGGCAACTAAAAAATGCTTCTTCCGATCATCTTCTACGTTTTGCTTCCACACCTTGATTTTCTTGTCGGCCGAGCCGGTGTACACGTGGCCGTCGTTAGATAATGCCAGCGCGTTGATTGCATCGTCATGCGCGTTTGTGAGGGATTCCAAGCATTTGAAATCCTTGGTTCGCCAGATTTTGAGCGTCCGATCCCATGAGACGGAGTAGAGGAGAGACTCGTCGTCCGACAAAGCTAGTGCTGACACGGCGTCAACGTGGTGGACCCACGTGCATTTTTTGTGCCGTCGAATCTGAACCTGGTTCTTCGGCATCAGGAGCTTGAACGCGCGGTCTCCAAGCGTTGGGAGCGTGGCTAAGCGCGTGTACTTTTGAATTTGATGATCGGGCTCTTGGTAGTTGATTTTCCATACCCGAATTTTATGGTCTTGATGAGCGCTGAAGACTTTGTCGGCCTGAACGACGAGGGACTTCACTGCACCCTTCCCGGCGGTTACCAGGTTGTTTGTTAGAGTTTCATGATCATCGGAATCGGAGTACTGTAAAGGGTTGCGCTTCCAGGAACGGATTTCTCTGTCGGAAGAGCCAGTGTAGAGGAACTCTCCGGCGAGGGTGAGAGAGGATATGTAGGAGGTGTGGCCTTTGAGAGTGGTGAGGCAGTGGTGGTGGGTACTGTTGGAAAGATAGGGTTGTTGGCGGTGGGATTGTGAGGTGAGTGAAGGAACTGATTGGAGGCTTGGGAGGGAAAGAAGAGATTTTAACTCGGAATCATGGTGGGTGGACTCAGACTGAGACTCGTTCTCTGAGTCATAAGATTGTGGGCATGCCATAATCCCATATTAGAGAGAGAGAGAGAGAGAGAAAAAATATATATATATATGGGGTGAAGAAAGTACTGAAATGAGTTAAATATATGGAGAAAGAAACTAAGGAAGTACTGAGGGGGGTTGGGCTTTTGGATTAGCTTTGTTGGGAAAAACACTTTTCTTTTCTTTCCTTTCCTCTCTTTTTTTTATTTTTATTATAATTTTTTTTATTTATATATATATATTACGCTACCCACAAATTCAATATGAAATTAAGGTCCATTTGGAATTGCGATTTTAAAATATACGATTTAAAAACATCATTTTTAAAAACATAGTTAAGCATTTGACAAAATTAGGATTTGACCTTCAAAATCGCAATTTAGCCTTTAAAACTGTTGCATTTTTAAAAAAGCATCTCCTTAAATCTTCATTTTCAAATTGCAATTTTTTTAAAAATGCAATCTCAAACAATCAATTTTCTGCAACGCCGTTTAAATTACACTTTTGTTTATGAAATCGCAATGCCAAACGCACCATAACATATTATAGTTTATGAGTCTAACCAGTTGAATTAAATAGGTCGAGTTAGAGTTGAAATGTTCTGGCTTGTTTAGTTAAATAAGTCAAATGATTATGATTAACCTATATAATCTTTTATCTATTTCTTGATACGACCTAAACTTAACATGTGAAGATGAATTACGACCCCTACTTGACCCTACACAGTTAGAGGCCATCAGCCTTGTTCTAGGTAGGTATATTATTTGGTTGGTAATTAGTAAGCAGAGGGAATCCATCTTATATTGCATTGTCCCACAAACATAGTGACAATGGAAGGCTGATATGCTTCCAAGGGAATAGGATCATGACGAGGAAATTAAGTAGAGAAAAATAAAAACAAAAAAAAAAGCACATAAACAAGTGCCTCCACCGGACTCAACATGCCTTCACTTTGACAGCTAATTAGTTTTGTCCAAATCAATGAGCATTGCAAGTTTGGAAAACCGTTGGTTTTAAGTATCCAACAGTACTGCTCTTGGCAGTTGCCTCCCTCCACCATATATATAAACCATATTTTCAAAGAAATCGATGATCAAACTGACTTTAAACAAACAGCAAAAAAATGGTTAAAAAATATGAAAAGATTGATTTCGACCGGTATGATTTATGGATAATTTAAGGTACAAGAAAAGGACGCCTGCAGGATATCAAAAGCAACCAGCAAGGACGGAAACGGCACCTGGCATTATATATATATAATGTGATCAGGGAGGAGTTGATAAGTGAAGATTTGCTCTCAGAACAACTACTGTTTCCCAGTAGTGGACGACAACTTCATGCTGGTTATATTTGATTATGTCTTGCACTAATTTATTTGCTCCTGCGGCTCCACATATATATGATATGATACCCTTTCTGGTAAGATTTTTGGTGTCGGGATAACCTTACTACACAACACCAGAAAAAAAAAAATTAAAAAAATTAAAAAAAAAAAAAAAGGAAAAAGACTGCACCCATTGATTTTTTTGTACATACGGGCTCAACAGTACTTGCATTATAAAATTCATTTGCTCTTTCATTATTATACAAAATATAGTTAATATATACCACACTTTTGTAGCCCTAGCTAGATCCTATAATATATTACAGCTTCTCTAAAATAATATATAACCAAAACATGCACTTGTTCTCTCTCTCAACGGTTAGGTGCTCGTATTTTTTTTTTTTTTGACATTTTTATGATCATTTTATGTGAGAGTATTTCAACAACAAGAAATAAAACTAAGATGGGGTAGATCTTTCCCACAACAAATGGAAGAAGAAGAGGAATAGGATAAGTGAGTGTGATTGCAACTGGAGTGAGCTCTAGCCGCAGCCCAATAAACCACGTGTGGGCGCAGAAGTTTGTACTTCTGTGAACTTTTCTCGCCTTCTGAGGATGGGGGAATCTTATAGTCGACTTTAATGTTCTCAATTTTTCAATCCTAAATCAGGGACGGGTGTTGGAGCGTCATGATGACTATATGAGAGTCGCCGCTTCCAAAATGAAATATGAGATGTTGAGAGAGATAGCTAAAGAGACTGCAATAAACATATGGCCAAAGCCTCCCCATAAGTGGGGTCACATGGAAGGTTGATTTTCAAAAGAGCCTTAATTATTTTGCCACTTGAGTGAAGAATATAATTTCATTTTGAACTAGCTAGCTGTGAATATAATAATTTCTAGGTTATGTTTTGTCAAGTAAGAATTTCATGCGTGAGGAATCAGTTGGTTCGACTCCAACACCGTATTTGAGGCCAAAAAAAGCAAGCACGATCTCCAAGAGGTAGCTCAATCGGCTGAGATCAAGCCTAATAAAGCGAAAATTACTAATTCAAATCCTCATTCCCCTCTTGTACGGACATATAAAAAAAAAAAAAAAGGCAAGCACAGCCAGGTGATATATACTCAGAAGCCTATGTACAAGTAGTATTTACTTAGAAAAGAAGAAAACTCAATTAGGTCTATATTATTAATTAGTAATCATGTGTAAACAGGAAGCTTTGCTCATAGTGAAGTGGAAGTGGAGGCCTAGGCTAGGGTAGTTTGGTACTTTTTTCTTTGGCTTCAATTTACACACAATTGCTTCCATTTTATTTCTCACTCAATTTTCTAAAATATTATATATGTCTTCTCAAGTAATTAAATTTCTCTTTTCTTGAAGGTGCACCAATCGGGTGGGTACAAGTAGGACCTCCGATTGGAACCTTCGGACCCATTTAACAGTGATACATAACTAGTTTGGACTCTCTCAATAAGTTTCCATCATGCCCACTTTTCCTTTCCCTCTTCTGGGTTCTGGCTACCAAGTTGTAGTATTTGACGACAGTGACCTCAACGGTATTTAATTAGGGCAACTAGATCTCCTACAGTACTACTTCTCTGTGGATGAGCGGGGATCAGATGTGGCCGGTCCCAAGTGTTCGAGCAAGTCTCCAGACATGCTAATTAGGATTTATGGGTGTCAATTCGTGCTCGTGTGTATTCCAATTGTATCAAAGTATTTGTATAAGATTATATATAGATTAACTATAATTTGATACATTCAATTAAATGGATTTGACATTTTAATCCTGATTCACTAAATTTGTACTAATTAATTAGATTTTCGTCACGCTTACGGGTCGTCGTTTCAAGACATATGTATAAGATTATATAAATCAATCACAACGACCCGACTTATTTAATTAAAAATAAATTAAATCTTTCAATCATAACTCATTAATTTCGTGTTGTGTTCGTACAAGTCTTGTTATACCAAAAATATGTGAGAATATGTATACATAAAAGAAAATGAAGGCTATAGCGACTAGACGTTAATTTCCAGTTGTACATAGGAAGAAAAGTACAGATTAGAAAAGGTAATGTCGGTGCGGGTGCGGGATAAGTAGGACCACGCATATATTGTATCTCATTTGTATGTTTTCTAGGGGGCTGCCCAACTCTTATCTTTTATCCACTTTTTTCTCCTATGCTTTTGAAGATATTAAGGAAAGTTTGAAACATCAAAGCGTTGAAATTATGTACATTTTCAATTATTCTCTTTTATAATTGCAAAGAAATATCTTATATTATTAATTTAGTACTTCAAAAAAATCATGTCATGCATATATATATATATATATATATAAATTTAGTACTATAAATAATATAGGCCACCCATGTTGACATCAATTTTCATGAAGTCTATCTTTTCTCTCATTGATTCTAAAATATCATACATTCATAAATTTCCACATAGAATCTATTTTATAGTCCAGATTCGATTCGATTTCATCGTTCACACCCGATTCATAATGAAGTCTAAAATTAATGATATCATTCCTTATGTCACGTACTAGCTATGGCTATCATTTTTCACACTAAACTCAGATTTCAAAATCAAGCTATGGGAAGTGCATACGGTTTTCACCGTTTAGGCCCTTTTTAAGCAGCGTCCGGCGGGTTGGTGTTACTATAATCACGCCCAAGTAGGATAGCTACAATTGATCTCCCCCTCCAACCTTTTTTTAATTAGAAAAAAAAAAAAATCAAGCTATGAGCCATGCATATACATGTCTTGCCTGAGTAGGGACTTGGACTATTGAGACTAAAAATAGTGTTAAAAGCAACATGCATTTTGTTTGATTGAGAGCGTTAAACCCAAATTGTCATGCTGGTAATGTATTTTTCAGCATTTTAATTAAAATATTTCCTCCTTTTTTTTATTTATTTATTCTCTCTCTCTAAGCAAATACAGGAAAAGTGAGAATTATATGGAGGTCCTTTTCGCTATTGATCGATCTTAACACAAAGTTCAATTGAAACAACCCACTTAACGAAATGATATACACGAAAATTGAAACTTTGATAGCATTCCTAATTTCCTATATATATTGAAAATATTAAAACTTCAAATGAATGTTGGAGATGATAAGATCGAAAGCCCAATCATTGAAGAGTTGGGCTTGATTGATCGGTGACCAAGGAATCACCTTCTACATACAAAGAGTTGTTGCCTTCTTTGATGGCCAGGTACTTCCCCACGAACAGCTAGCCAATTAAGGCTGCAAAAGGTGAGAGAATACCTCCAATTAAAGTATAGCCTTTTGATCACATGCATCACATGCATTTGCATGTTACTATAGTTTCAAGTGAATCAAATCATCAGAAAAGGATTAAAATAGTTTGCATTATAAAGTTAAATAAGTTTAATTTTTCAAGTGAATATTGGACAGACCCTCATTTAATACATACTATAAATTCAAAATTATTTGTATCTGTCTATCTGATATATATGTAAAGAATTGCTATTTCTACTTCAGAATTAGTTGTCCTATCAGACATGTTCTTTTGATGTGATGTAGCAACAACGTTAATATAATTAATTGTGCAATTAAACTCTAAAAGGAAGATTAATTCTATAGTTTTTATATCCTGTGTTGATCAATCGTCCATTTGTCTGATGATACCGCGCGCATGCATGTGTATATGTATTGCATTTACAGGCATCTCACAAACACATCACCTTCACAAAGAATATATAATAAGCGAATTTCTTGAAGCCAATGATCACAGTTTTTTTCTGTTAAATTATCACTTATTTTAAAATTTTGAAATATTAATTTAATATAATATCAAAAAATTGTGACTTGTGAGTTTGAACCATAACTTTTATAATTTATTTTTCATTTTAATTATTTAATAAATTATCTTATGTCATATATTAAAAAAAATATTAAGATATTAATTAAATAATTAAAGACGATGTGCCATCATTTAATTAGTGCCATATCCTTTTGGCAGATACTTGGATATTGCAAAGAGGAAATTCTAGAATTAAGAATTAAGAAAAAAAAATGATGAACTTCAATTTATATTTAATAATATTAGAACCGAATCACTGATGTTACCTAACTTCCTAGCCAACAAAAAAAAAAAAGGTGCATAAGCCTAGGAAACCCTAACAAAATGCCATGAAACCCGCAATAATACAAATTTGGCCAATTTGCTCCACATGCCCGAGAGGGTCTCAAACTATTCACCGACTTTAATTGACTTTAGTTTGATGGCCCCTTCAATTCATTGTATAGCTTTTGCTTTCTCATTCTACCCAAACATTGACTAGGCCGGCGCTAAATAATTAAATTTATCTATCAAACATGTTGTGCAATATGACACTCTCGTGTGAACTATTATGATATTATCTGAGTTTGTAAGAACGTTGAATATTTTCTCTTAAGTATAATTTTCATAGGAACAAGCCCAATAATGAGTACAACTTTGCACCAAAATCTTCACCTATTGATCTCTTATGTTGGCAATTGAGCGGTACTTCTTGAGAGATAAAAGTCGTATTACTCCAAATATTAAATCTTGGTATCGTGTAATACAAACCCTATACCAAGGAATTTAGGTTAATTAGATTCTTGATCCACTTCATTCTACTTCATTTCCTGGCCGTCTCACTTATAATTGAATATATAAGTATAAATTTGAGATATATACTATATCTTTAACTACATCTCCTTTACTTACTCACATGCCGTCATTGAAATTGACACATAGATTTTTACGTCAATTTGTAAAGAACTTGTAATAAAAGTTGTAATTAGTACCCCTATAATCAAACAAACGACTTTTATCTCTGCTTTACCACGTATTGATAGGGCATTGGTGAATGGTGGGGTGAAGGGACCGTCATCCTGTAAAGGAACCGAAATCTATTTCATTTCATGAAAGCAACATGAAAGTGGACTATACGCCATAAAGCACTGGCCCTTTTGTTTCTGTTGCATACATTATGAGTAATGGGGTCTTGCAAGACCCCATTGATGTATATTTGTCTGTTGGTACCCTAAATGGCAATGTCAATCTGTCAT
The DNA here is from genome assembly GCA_006937295.1 of Carpinus fangiana. Lineage (NCBI taxonomy): Eukaryota > Viridiplantae > Streptophyta > Magnoliopsida > Fagales > Betulaceae > Carpinus > Carpinus fangiana. The sequence continues at coordinate 3,453,613 of CM017328.1, read as the reverse complement.
GAGCTTCAGTGGGTTTGCCCATGACTATTTGTACTTCTAGCCTTATGCAATTTCCCATGTTTCTCTGGCACATGCTAGAAAATTTTTATGTTTGATTAGTGTAAATTAATCACATTAAATTTTATTGATGTCTTAATGAGACTGAGTCGGATAATAACTCAATTTTGCTTGAAAAAACATTTATGGTTTTCACCGTTTAAGCTCTTGGTTTTGAGCATACATGTACTATTATGATTACTTTTATGTATAATAGCCTCCTCTTGTGTGTTTTTTTTTTAAATTAAAAAAAAAAAAAAAAAAAAAAAAAAAAAAAAAAAAAAAAAGAAGAAGAAGAAGAAGAAGAAGAAGAAGAAGAAGAAAGAAAGAAAGAAAGAAAGAAGAAGAAGAAGAAGAAGTAGAAGAAGAAGAAAAGAAGGTATAATAATAAAGAGAAAAAGTAAGGTAGAAAGCAATGCCAAAAATAACTCATTATTGACTACCCCAAACAGAGAACTTCACATGGCGATGGACAAATACTTGATATATTCCAGTTTCTCATTTTGGTCATCAATTATTACTCCTTCACGTGGTGATCAGATACTAGACCTTTTTATTACACTCAATACACTAAAAAGCCCTATAAAGTGGTAGGTATAAAGGCTTAGAAGGAAAAAATAAAATTAGTGGTAGGCATAAACACAATAACATCATATGTTATTAGGGTATTATAACTGTTATTTTAAATTCTTTACATGGCATTTAAGGTTTGTTTGTTATTAGGGGTATTAAGAGAGCAAGCTACTCGTGAGCGAGTTTGGGCTCGGCTCGCATAAGCTCAACTCGTGCTCGACTTGAATATTAAATGAAGCGTTTCGTGAACATGAATCTTGGCTCAAATATTAAATGAAGCAAGCTCGGCTCGACTCGACTAAATTCGTGAGCAACTCATGTAAAACTTGAATCGGTAGTTGTTCACATAATTGCTCATATTAATATTAAAAATTGATGGTTTTTTTTTTTTTTTCTAACACGCATCATTTTATAAAGGGATGCATATCCTTTCTCTTTAAAATCAAGTGTCTTACTGTATTGACCCAGACTCCATACTTAACTAGCCAGACTAAGCAAATGTTCATATGCAAGCTGGCTTCTTGAGCCGTTTAAGAATACTTTTAGTTTAAATTTATAATTAAAAAAATTAAATTAAATTAAATATAAGAGCCAGCTCTCAAACTGGCTCAGCTCAGCTCGACTTATTATGAGCTCGAGCTCGATTTTTCTGGCTCGTCCTTAAGCTCGGTTCAAGCTCTAACTCGAGTAAAATTTAAACAAGCCGAGCCCAAACAAACTCGGCTCGTTTATACCCCTATTTGTGATTGTGTTAGTTAGAGAGCTAAAAGTAAAGTTAGCATGTTTGATAAAAAATTCCAAAAGTTTTTTTTAAAAAAAATAAACTTTTTTACTCTAAAGACCCGTTTGGGATTCCTTTTGAAATGCCTAAAAGTGCGTTTAACACTAAAAAAGTTCACTGGAAGAAAAAAAATAGTCGTTTGGTATATATAGATTGAAGGGGTTTGGTAAAAAAATTAAAAGCACTTTTAAGGGTTTAAAAAGCTTAAAAATGGCTAAAATGCATTTTTGGCAAAAACTTAAAAATGAAGTTTTTGTCAAAAAGCGTTTTTTTGACTTAAAAGCTCTATTTTTCAAACACAATCTCAAACATATCGTCTCTAAAAATGGTTTAAACGTACTTTTGATAAAAACTTAAAAATAAAGTTTTTGCCAAAGCACTGTTTGACTTAGAAGCTCTATTTATCAAACATGCTCTTAATATGTTAGTCACTAAAATGCATTAAAAAACACTAAAAATTAAAGTCTTTTCTAAAAAGTTCTTTTTGAATTTAAGAAATGTTATAATGGTAACATAAATGATAAACCTCCCATAACCCATACACATGACTACACGAGCAATATTATTTCAGTTTGAGGGTTGTGTGGAACGCACTTTTTTGGATTATGGGATCTTTGAGGCTTTGTGTAACGCACCTTTTGGGATTATGGGATCTTTGAAAGCTTTTTTATATACTTGTAACCAAATGGCAGACAAGACCTCATAAAGAGCTCTTTAGGTCTAAGGAGTTCTTTTAGCTTTTCACGTCCATGGAACCCCATTGTGGGTAGAGGTGTAAATGAGTCAAATCTGAGCGAGTTTTTCTTGTTTGGGTTTGGCTTGTTTAAATTTTATTTTCACTCGAGCTCGAACTCGAGTCAAGCTCAAGAACGAGCTAAAAAATCGAGCCCTAGCTCGAGTTCATAGTAAGTTGAGTCGAGCTTTTTTAGGAAAAGCCTAAAATTGAGCTTTTTTGGACTTTAAAAACTCTATTTCCCAATGTAATCCCAAACCACATTCAAAAAGATTTAATTTACTTAAACCTTAATGATATTTGAAATTAAGTGACTCATTTTTGTTATCTTTAATATCTATAATAAGTGATATATAACGATTAAATAAAATAATATTTTAAAAAGAAATGATAATATCTGAAATATTTAATTTATAATAATTATTAAAATTAAAAAAAAAAATGCTAAAACGTAGTCTAGTTGATCTTCATCCTTACGCCTAAAAGCTACTAACCAAAGCCCAGACAGCCTAGTTTAGGCCCATTAAATATCAAAGCTAAACCCAGCCCAAGCCCAAGGCTCGCGCAGAAACAACCAAAACCAAATGAAAGACAAAATCAAAAATTCTTACCATTTGGCGCTCTCCGGCGGCCGGCCTTCAAATTTGTCTCATACCTGACGAACCCTCTCTCTCCGCCAAAGATTCTCCTTCTCTGCTATCGTCACCATGCAAACTTTCTCTATGAACGATTTCTCTCTCTCTCGCTTCGCCTCCATGACCAACCATGGATTCCCAGCTTCCCGCCATTTCTCTCACTCTTGTGTTCTTCCTCCGCACCTTCTTCTCCTTGGCTCGCTCGTCGACGATCGGCGTCGGCTACATCTCCCGGCTTCTCGAGCTCCAGGACCGCGAGCGAGCTCCTCCCTCGGTACAGGAGGCCGCGGCTAGCGCCGTTCTCCATCGGCTGCTTCCTGTTCACTCTTCCAGCTTCGACTTCCAAATCGTCTCCAAGGTATTTGGTTTTCATAAACTCTGTTTTCTTTTGTGCTGTGTTTGGCTGCCGAGAAAATTTACGAGAAGAAAGGAAAGCTAATTTGAAGTTTCAGCATCTCGAGCCTGAAAAAAAAAATGCTAAAACTACTTGTTAGACTTCACTCAAGTTAGCATAGTTCAAATTTATTGCTCCCTTGCATTGCTTAAAGATTGAAGCAAAAAATTTAAGAAAATTTATTTATAGACACAGAAAATCACACTGAGTTGATATGTCCATGTTTATGATTAGATTGTAAATTGATTTTTGACATTGAAAATAAAAAGGCAGAATATAGTTGTTGATTGATGTTTATTTGAAACGTTGTGTTTAAATTTAGTCGTCTTGATCAGGATATACTCTGCTCTGCTTCTAGTACACTCCACATAATGTTTACAAAGAAGAGGCTCTCACTCAATTCATTTATTTTGAATAGGAGCAATGTGGCGGTGAGTCTTGCTTTATGATCAAGAACAATCCTTCTTTCATTCAGCGTGGGGATCCGGAAATTCTGTGAGATTTCTTCATCCACTATATATGGATTGTCTCCATGGAATTGTTTATTGTGCTCGTCTATGCTGACTTAGCCATATGTTCTAAATATTTTGTTCTGCTTTAATTGGGAAAGTCGGGTACTCTCTTGTCTTGCTTTGTTTTGGGGAGTCTAATATCTGTTCAATACGGATCAACATATTGTAATGCCCTCAGTCAAACATATAAATGCATGTAAATCTATATAGCATTTTGACCTGTAAAATACTATCATGTAAATGATTAAGAGTATCCGGTTGACACTTAACATGTGACTTCAACGCTTAACTAGAATTTCTGGAGTCACTGGAGTGGAGATTTTGGCTGGTCTGCACTGGTATTTGAAGTATTGGTGTGGCTTACATATATCTTGGGATAAAACTGGTGGCGCACAGCTGTTTTCAGTACCTAGAGCTGGCTTGCTTCCCCGTGTTAAAGATGCTGGTGTCTTGGTCCAGAGACCTGTTCCTTTGAACTACTACCAGAATGCTGTTGCATCTAGCTGTAAGATTCTTATTTCGAATAACGTTTGTTTTTTTTTCTGGAACTTTCATAGCTCGATAGATAATTTGATAAGCCAATGATTTTTGAGATTGATTGTGTTCTGATAGATTTTAATTTATTTTCTTTCATCTGCTTTTGGAAGATTCTTTTGCTTGGTGGGACTGGACAAGATGGGAGAAGGAGATTGATTGGATGGCTCTCCAAGGTATCAATTTCCCACTAGCATTTACAGGACAAGAAGCTATTTGGCAGAAGGTTTTCCAGGTGATTTCCTGCAGTTGGCTTTATGTAGTTTTTCCTATGAGTTTGAAAGATTTAATCTTTCAGTCTCTCAGTGACTTTTTGTTTGGTTATTTTCTTGTTTGAAAAATCTTGTTACCAGCAACATTGATACTACAATCTCTTTATGATTTTAGCTTGTAAATATGATTTCTTTAAGTTACATTGTTTAGTCAGTTCATTATATCCAGATGACCTTGGTACTAACTCAACTCATGAGTCATGATTTATGAATTGTGTCAAAATAAATTTAGCACCTCCAGACATCTACTCTTCTAATGATTTATTATAATCCTCTATCAGAAATTTAATTTAAGCAAAATGGATTTGGATGATTTCTTCGGAGGCCCTGGATTTCTTGCATGGTCACGTATGGGAAATCTGCATGGGTAAGTTCGTAGATCTTGTTTAGTTATTTGTATGTTTCATAGGGTAATTTAATTTCTGACCTGTGAAAGTTTGCCTTTCTTCTTGTTTGTGTTCAACAACTTGACATCCCTTTTTCTTTTTAATTTTAATTTTAATCTTAATTGTAGTAAATTTGTTGTTTCAGGGTTGACAATATTTTTCAAATAATTGAAATAATAAGTGCATTCATGCATCTCGTTATTTGAAGCCTTTCAATCACTTTGACATACTGGTCCTTTACCTGCTTTTAGAAAAAGCTTTTTTTCTCATGGCCACAAGTGTCCTAATCCCTGAAAACAGTAACTCTCGGTTGTAACTTCTTTAGTTTCTATTTTGCAATTTTTGAACTTACAGTATCTTTATCACAGATGGGGTGGACCACTAACACATAGTTGGTTGGATCAACAGCTGATTCTGCAGAAGAAAATTCTCGCCAGAATGTTTGAACTTGGAATGACTCCAGGTGCAAATGGTTCCTTAACATCTAGTCATTATTTCCTTCCTGATTTTGAATTACTCTTTATGGTTGAAATGACCAAAGTCTATGATAGGAGTAGAACCAGTGAAAGTGTAACTGATTAGTTTATAAGGTATCAAGCATTTCTTTATCCTCACGTCACCATGTCATTTCATTATCAAGCAACTATTTGTTATATTTAGGAAAAAATGATTATTAAGCTTTGGTGCCCATTCGTAGCAAATCCTAGAATGACTTAGATTCACTCCTATAAAATTCTCTGAACAAAATGTTACATATATTTTTTAAAAAAAATATTTAAATTTGTAAAATGATATATTTTACCAAATACTTTCATTTTCCCCCTTGTGTGGATATTGGATAATACTCTTAATGCATGCAGACTTTTCTTTTCAGTTCTTCCAGCCTTTTCTGGAAATGTTCCTGCAGCATTGAAATATATATTTCCATCAGCAAAGATAACACGTTTGGGAAATTGGTAAGTAGTGCCATCAGCAAAGCTAACACGTTCAGGACTCTCAAAGATTTAATTACATTCATATATGTCCCAAATATATTTTGAGATTGTTGGAAGAGTAGAGAGCCTTTCCAAGGAAAAATGAAGAATATAAGGAATGGAGTTGGAGTAAAGAGGACTCTCATCATGTAAAAAATTGGGGATCAAAAACTTTACATAGATTAGACATGTTTGACGTATTGTGATTCTAGAAACTAATACCTTAGAGAATCATAGAAGTCCTAAAGGCCTCATTAATTAGAGTAATGCTATATACCACATTTTTATTTCACAACTCTCTCACAGTAATGCTATATGCCACATTTTTATTTCACAATTATCTCATAATGTTGATATGTCAGTTCCAAGTTTCAAACCCTTTGTTAAAAAAAAAAAAAAAATGTTGGTTGGAACTATCACGTCAACATTCTAAGATAAGAATGTGGTATATAACATTACTCTATTAAATTTAGCTAATATCTTAGACACTGAGCTTGAAGAACTAAAATTTATCTGCTGTATCATTAAAAAGATCTACAAAAGTGGAATCTATATCAAAATCTGAATTCATATTTTATATAATTATATAAGTAGCTCTGATTTGTTTCAGTAAAAGCTGAACACTTCATCTTCCTCTTCGTGATCTTGCTTCAGGTTCTCAGTTGAGAGTGACCTTAAATGGTGCTGCACTTATCTTCTAGATGCAACTGACCCCCTGTTTATTGAGATTGGGAGAGCATTTATTGAGCAACAGCTGAAAAGTGCACTCGCTTGGCTGTTCCTCCCCTTCTTTACGTATGTCTATGCATAAGAAAGTAGTAGGGTCTTATGTACATGTGTGCCAAAGAAAGATTGGTGTTTTAATTTTTTGACATGCTTTGAATTGCCTTTTTGGTCAGAATATGGAAGGACTGGTCACGTATACAACTGGTAAGATGTTCTCTGTATTGTTTTCTACAGTTCATATATTTTTTCTTTAAATTGGATATATTCTTCCTTGAAATTTAATTATATTTTGTAATGATTTCTGAACCTACTCCAGTGATACTTTTGATGAGAACACTCCACCTGTAGATGACCCAGAGTATATCTCTTCACTAGGTGCTGCAATATTTAGGGGAATGCAAAGTGGTGATAATGAGGCCGTCTGGCTTATGCAGGTAAAATTATTACATTTGATTTAGGTTTTCCTAGGATGCAGTCATTTTCCTAGACCTTCTGAATGAATTTAGTTTTTTAACTATGATTTTGTTTATATTTGAATTGAAGTTAGCATGCATATCCTCTAAATCGTGGATCCATTGTGGCCTTGGTTTCTCATATATTGTCAAGTTGCTAGAGTTGCTTTCCATTTACTATTAACTTCAGTTTTGAATCTGACATTTTTTTTCCCAGGGGTGGCTGTTTTCATATGATCCATTTTGGAGACCTCCACAAATAAAGGCTATGTCTATGACATACTTGCTTTCTTTTGTTCTTTTCTAGTTATTAATGCCTTCTCATTTTTAAGCATGTAATCAATCTAAACTCATTTACTCATTGTTTGAGAATTGGTGTTAAAAGCCTCTGCAGCGCAAACGAAAATAAGGATAAGAAGTTCATTGACATGACATTGAATCATTTGATGGAGACTATAGGATAAGAAGTTCATTGACTTTACATTGAATCATTTGATGGAAACTATGTACTTCTAGCGGCCTCTCTGACTTCATGTCTAAGTTCCCAAGGCATTGGGAAAGAAGAGAACAATTTTAGGGAGAGAGAAGAGGGGAAAAAAAAGGAAAGAAAAAACGATATTGCTAAAAAAATCTAATCATGATTCATATATTTTAGAGTAAATTATGCTAAAAAGGTTTTTTCATGGTTGTGGTCCAGTTCCCCTTTATGTTGTGCTTTTGGTTGACATAACCTACGCTTGTTTGCAGGCACTTTTACATTCTGTTCCCTTGGGGAGGCTGGTAGTCCTTGATTTGTTTGCTGAAGTGAAACCTATATGGACTACTTAACAACAATTCTATGGTGTTCCCTACATATGGCAAGTCATTATTCCATTTATAGTTATCTATGATACATAGGATGAATATCTAATTGAGGATTAGTTTGTTTGATACTTGCCAAATATGGACATGCAACAAGAGACTGACCCATAATGAGTAGCCACTCTTGTATCGTAGAATATGTTTAATATGTTGTATTATTACAAAGGCTTCCATATTAGTTAGTATCCTGATATGAAAATTCTTGCCTTTTTCTTTTCCCCTTTTGGTAATACTGAAAATAATGTTAATCGGGCTATTTGAAATTGGGCCAGCAGCCCAATAATAACCTACCTTTAAAGTTGGACCGCTTGGCAAGACTTCCAAAGACAACTATGTATGGGTTGACATGGATGCTTAAATATATGGCAATGTCCTACCATTTACCTTTTTTCTTTTTTCTTTTATCTGTCCAACAGTCTCACACCCTTGATGAAATGCGTCAATATGTGTCCATGTCTATTGATTAAGCTCTTAAGAGAGTTACTTATGTGCTTGACTTTCAAACAAATGATTTTTTTTTTCACATGGGGGTACTCAGTTAATTATTTGCCTCACCCTTCTGGTACCTTATCATTTCTTTCTCTTTTGGCTTCTTGTTTGATTTGTTAGTTTTCTACTCTACAGGTGTATGCTGCACAACTTTGCTGCACACATTGAGATGTACGGAATTTTAGATGCAATAGCATCTGGACCAGTTGACGCTCGTAAAAGTGAAAATTCAACAATGGCAAGTTTGTCCATTCCAATTTTGATTGTTCCCTCAAGATATATCCTGTTAAACTCAGTGTTATGTAACCACATCATGCCAATTATCATGTGTCATTGTTAAGCAACATTGTGACTGCATTTGATCAGTTAAGATGCATTAATGTTTTAGAATTTTCTTGAGGAAATTTCATCGATTGAATTCAAAAACCAGATACATTTATGATGCTTGGGAGTAATTATATCCTAATCCCATGCAACACTGATAGTCGTTTTCCTCTAGTTTTTTTAGCATTTTATTTAGATTACATATCTTATTTTACCTCTAAAGGTTGGTGTTGGAATGTCAATGGAAGGTATCGAACAAAATCCTGTGATTTATGACCTTATGTCTGAAATGGCATTTCGACACAACAAAATTGATGTCAATGTAATATTAAGTTTTTTCCAACTCACAGAATATTGCTTATTTTGTCAATCTATGATTTCAATTTATAATTGGAAAGTTAAATCACGAGCAGGATATGGTTAATTAGTCACCAAAGAAAGCCTTCCCTATAGGACAAAATTTTGTCCTTATGTCATTAGGTAGGTTATGGATTTCATCCTATGGCTTTACAAGCCTCTGCAACCTGTGCGTTCTGCCTGTATTGCCTTGAGCAGCACCAAGCTATGTCTACCATATTTAAATATTATTCAGAAATTATGGACATTCTTTCTCGGTACATAAAAGAATTTCATTGTAGGACTTGATATATTTCTATATATCTCTCTATGCTTGGGTTTTTGTAAATTCACCTCCTATTTACGGTGTGTTCAAGTATTTGCTTTTAGATGCTCTGAAAATTTTGTGCATCCATAAGTCCCTTTAAAACTATCCTTCTTTATAAAGTTTTTAACTGAGTCCATGTTGCTTACTTTTTTCTTTCTTTTGGTTTTGATGTTCCTTTTTTTTTCCCCCTCTTCTTTTCTCTTTTTTGTGGGGATTGGGGGGTGTTGTGATTTTGAATTACTAACATCACCTAATCATCATTATTTCAGACGTGGATTCACTTATATTCAAAAAGACGCTATGACCAATCAGTTCCTTTAATACAAGATGCCTGGAATATATTGTATCACACTATCTACAACTGCACTGACGGTGCCTATGTAAGTTACCCTAGCTTGTTCTTTGTATTTTTTATTGTATATTAATTTAGCCTTCCTGTTTATAATTCATGGGGAAAACGCCTTTTGTCTCTTCAATTTTTGCAAGGATGCATCAGTTTGACCTTTTATCCAAATATGTTTCTCTAATGCATGCTTTATATTACTTGTAATTCTTTCATTTCCACTTCTGATGTAACAGTATCATATTGCTTATCCCCGAGTTGTAAAGAGATTGAACATGACTGATAATTATAAATTATACATATTATTGTCTCTACATTTATTGGATGCTTTTGAGTTGCAATCACACACAGATATGCTTAGCACATTAATATTCATTTGAATCTAAATCCTAGTGATATGAGAACAGGACAAAAACAGGGATGTAATTGTGGCATTTCCCGATGTCCATCCTTCCTTTATTTCAATTCTGCAAGAAAGGTATAACCACTACGGAAAATCAGTATCTAGAAGAGTCGCCCTAGAGGAAATAACTAATTCATTTGAACAGCCTCATCTATGGTATTCAACTTCTGAAGTAATACATGCATTAGAACTTTTCATTGCAAGTGGAGATGAACTATCAGAAAGTACCACTTACAGGTTAGCAAATATATATATATATAATACTTGAACAACTAATATATTTTCTTTTGTATCCTACTTTTTCATATTCACATGCCTCATCTGTTCTTAGGTATGACCTTGTTGACCTCACTCGACAAGCTTTAGCAAAATATGCAAACCAGCTATTCTTAGAGGTTATAGAAGCCTATCAGTTGAATGATGTCTATGGAGTGGCCAGCCATAGCCAGAAGTTTCTAGACCTCGTGGAAGATATGGACGAACTCTTAGCCTGCCATGACGGATTTCTTTTGGGACCTTGGTTAGAAAGTGCAAAAAAACTTGCCCATGGTGAAGAACAGGAACAACAGGTTTTGAGCCCTCTGACTTGTTACCTATTACTTCTCAAATAACATTTGCAAATCAGTTGATTTTAGTTGATGTCATTCAAAAATACAGTTTGAATGGAATGCAAGAACTCAAATAACTATGTGGTTGGACAACACAGAGAAAGAAGCTAGCCTGCTTCGTGATTACGGTACGCCGACATTTCCTGCCGTGCTGTTCTTGTCTCTATAGTTGAACTTGTAGGTATAGACCCTTCTTTTTCTTTTTTTCTTTTTTTTCTAAAGGTATAGACCCATTTGGTGCCAAAGAATTGTCCTATCAGGATCGTTGTTATATTAATCATGATAGGGAATTCAGCTGCATTTTCTTGATGCATCTGAGAACATCCTACAACATTACACTGTAGAGTTATGAAATTGTCGGCAAAACGATTGCAATACATTCATGTAATTGTTATATTTCCGATGTTTTAGGAAACAAGTACTGGAGTGGACTTCTACGAGATTACTATGGTCCACGAGCAGCTATATATTTGAAGTTCTTGGTAGAAAGTTTAGAGAAGGGGCATGATTTTCAGTTGAAGGATTGAAGGAGTGGATAAAGCTGACAAATGATTGGCAAAGGAGTAGGAACCATTCCCAGTGGCAAGCACTGGAAATGCTCTAGAAACATCTCGGTGGCTTTACAACAAGTATTTGAGAAGTCCAGACACATAAAATTATCCAGTGACGGTGCCATTGGATGGATCAATGTACTTCCTGGAAAAAGGCATAATCTGTGAACTGGTGCTTACCGCAGCAAAATATCTATAAGAGCATATTTACCTGTTCTTTCCATGCTTTCCTAATCTAGTATCCCTTTTTATCTTTGTGGTTTGTAGTTTTATCAAATAGCCACCTCGATTTCAAAAATTATCAAAATTGGTACTTGCACTTGTTTATTATCGTTTTTAGTCCCTGTCTACGGCCATGTGTATCATATGCACATTAAGATTTTGTATTTACTTTTTTGATAAAAATAATAGCTTGGGGGGAGGGAGGAGGTGGATCCACCCTGCAGTGGGTCGCAAGGGATGGATTCCACCCCTAGGGCGGGTGGTTGTGGTTCACCCTTGGGGTGGGCGGTCAAAAAATGGACATAGGGACTTAAAAAGCTAATAAGATGACTGCAAGTACCAAGTCTGACAGATTTTTAAACTGAAGTAATACTAGGGGTGAAATTTAAAACCGCCTAACTGCATCCGCTAACCGTACTAACCGCTAACCGCTTTAGCGGTTAGTGGATTTTGAAAAACCGCCTAACCGCTAACCGCCTTTTTTAAAATATAATATATATTTATATTATATATATATTTCATGTAATAAATAACAATAAGTTATTGTAGCCTAGTGGTTATTGTGCACCTATTTTACTTAGAAGTCCCGATTTCGATTCCCCTCACCTTATTTTTATTATTTATATAATATAGAAGTGCAAAACAACGTAATTTTGCACTTCTATATATTCATTTCTTCCTAACCCAAAACGATAATTTTGTTGTAATTTTATTCGTATGTTATATGTTGTAGAAGGTGAACAACAAGATTTTGGTATAATAATCCAACATATAATGTTCACTTTAAACCAATAATTTTTAATGCTAAAATGGCCATGATAGCGGAAAAAAAAATGTTTAAAGTGAGCAAAACAAAGGTTTAAAGTGAGCTCAAAACCGGCAAAAAAAAAAACCCAATAAAAAGCGGTTAGTAGATTCTCCCTACTAACCGCCTAGGCAGTTAGCGGTTAGCGGTTTTAGCCACTAACCGCTAACCGCAACCGCTATTTCATCCATATGAAATACCCATTTGATAAACTATAGTCACTTGTACTAATTTTTTGGTTTGTTACATTTAAATGACTATTTTATCTTTAAAATTTAAGTCGATAAAAAAATGTAAATTTAATAAGATTAGACAATACTAAAATATTTTAATTGAAATTGAATAAATTATAAGAGTTAAAAGTTGAACTCGTAAACTTTATAATGATGTTATGTTAAATTATTATTTAAACATTAAAGTTGCCGTTACCTACGCGGCACTGCTTTTTATTCTAGTTAAGGACAACACTCTGGCTCATGGAATGGGTTTGGCAATGGCTGAGGTACTGAACGAGACAGAAAGGTATTCATGACGGGAGAGATGACATAGGGCCATAGGCGTAATTTTTTATGGCATGAGTTTGGGAGGAAAGCAGAAAGAAATTATTTTTGTTGCTACTTGCTAGTCGCTGCCCGAAGTCATCAACCACGCCATCGGGGACTATTGGCCATAGAGAATAATCCATAATTATACGCATTGATTCAGCATCCATCTAGAAGCTCTACCTTTCTTTTTCTTTTTCTTTTTTTATTTATTTATTTTTATTTTTTGTTGTTACTTGGTAGGTTTAGGAGCTGTACTTTGACTTCCAAATCTACGCGCGCGGATGTAAAGTTCAAACCTGACTTCGGGGAAGGAGGAGGCTATATAGAGCTGGGGCAGCCGCCAAAAAGATTGGGCCACCGCCTATACCCACCGCCTTTTAATTGATTTCCAAATTACCCATTTTTCATTTTTTTTTTTTTAATGAGGATAAAAATATAATTTTGACTCAACTTTTTTTTTATTAGTCATTTTTAAAAAATAAAAAAAAAAATCTGAAATAATAGCATCATATTTGGTCTTTTTTAAAAAAGAAAATTGGTGTTTTTCTTTAAAATATTAACTTTTTTTTTAAAAGAAAAAAAAAGGTTAGACCAAAATTGTGTCTCTATCCTTCCTTATTTTTTTATTTTAAACTGCTTGAAAAATGCTATATATTAAAAATTTGACGTTTTATTGAAGCAAGTAATGCTAGAAATTTCTATGTGTTACTTAAAAAATTATGTAACTTTTAAAATTATCATTTAATTAAATTTTAATAATAATCAACCATAAAATCAATAATAATTGTAAAAGTTATTATTTTTTGAGTGACACAAAAGAAATAACTGATATAACTTATGAAGATAGTTGTTTTCTTTATAAAACTAAAAGATGGTTTTTTTGGCTCAAATTTTTTTGCAAGATAAAGATTAAAAACATGATTAAAATATAATCAGATTTCTAATAAGTCATTTTCCAAGTCGTCTGATTTCATAATTTATAATTTTTTTTAAAAAAAATTATAGGAAATCATTATCCCATATCCTGATGTGAAAGGCTATGCAGCCTATGCCTATGAGGCTATGATGAAGAAACCTTCTGGAAAATTCCAGAAGCCAGAATCTCCTGTAAGCAGTACACCTTTCAAGCATTTGAAGGGAACCAACCGGAAGAAGTCAATAAGGGGGAAAAGCGAGAACGTTCTGACTTCTTGAAAAGCCTTCGCCGGCGTTGTTAATTTCGGGGTTGGTCCAACTCCTATATATAAATCCCATATTCTCAATCCAATTATTCCCAAATTAAACTTGCACGCCTCCTTTTCTCTCTCTCTCTCTCTCTCTCTCTCTTGAAGCCTGAAGGGTTTGGTTGCTTAATTTGCTGCAATGGAAGGAAACAGCTCGTATGGGACATCGTGGGCCGACCAGTGGGATTCCAACCCGGACCCTGCCCCAGCACACGCCGAGAAGAGCTGCGGTTCAACCGCCAAGTACAAACAGAAGGTTGGAGAAGGCCTTGGAAAGACCAAAGCTGTGGCTTCCATTGGCTTAAAGAAGGTGAAGGAGGGCTCCTCCGTTGGCCTTCGATGGATGAAGGAAAAGTATCACAAAACCACCCAGAAGCAGTAATTGTCTCAAACATATTGGACATGATCATCTCTTCTCTTCTGTTCTTCCTATATATATGTTTTTTGTAACTTTCCTATCTAGATTCATTTATTCTTCTGTAACATATATCTATAGACTTTTGGGTGTTCATAAATATTATGTGATTGTGTCTTTTTTGTTTGTTTTCAATTTATGGATCTTGTCATCTCTCGATTTTTTTATGGGTATGTATGTTTATTAAAATTCCATTTGTTCCTGAAATTTCTTCCTTATATATATATATATATATGAGCTTTTCTTTTCAATGAAATGATGTTGTTTTGATGAATGGAATGGATGGATATGGGAAAGAAGCCCCAACGGGATGGATTTGATGTTTGACGGACCACATATTCAACGTATTTGGTCAAAATCTACTTTTCAAACAACAAAAAAAAGTATGCAAATCTAATCCAATAATAATAATAATAATAATAATAGTATACTCGCAGCAGCGGAGAGGATGAATCTCATGATATCCATATTAAATTCAATAAATTGTATATATTTATTGGAGTATATGCTGTTGCATTGTTTAAAATTTTAGACGATGTGGCCTGTATTTAAATGATATGGCACTAGATATCCCATCAGATGCCCCAAAAAAAAAAAAAAAATTAACTATAAAATATATATTAACAATTGAAATTGAGAGGATTTCGGGATAGGCACTTATTAATATACTTACCATATAAAAAACTACTTAGGGTCCATTTGGGTTACCAATTTCAGAAGGGGTTTGCTAGGGGTTTTCCCTGTAGTGTTCTCCTGGCGTTCTCCTAGTCTTACATTGAACATGATTTAAGAAAAAATAAAATTGTAATACTGTTTTTTTGCTAACAGATTAATTTTTATTAGTTAATAGTTAGGTTCTAATGCTTTAAAACTTGTTTTTGGATTCAAAACTAAAACCTAAAGGTGAAAGGTTAACCCTTTAGGGATGGTATCACCCAAAATGAATTTGATCATCATAAATTTTATGTTAATGCCTCAATTTTGGTGCTAATGCCTCACAAATTTGGTGCTAATGCCTCAAATTTGATGCTAATGCCTAAAAAAACGGTGGTGGATGCCACTACAATTTTATTTTTTCTTAAATAATGTTTTACGTATGGCTGGGAGAACACCAGGAGAACCTACGAGGAGAACCCCTAGCATTTTCCATTTCAGAACATTCGATTTAAAAATATGTAGTTAACGGTTTTTTTTACAATTTGGTTTAAAATTTTACTTTTGATCTGCAAAATTCGCAATACCAAGCACACTCTTAAGGACATTAAAATGGAAAATACTAAATATTCTTATGGTCCTAGGTGGATATTATTTTCTAAAAAAAATAAAATAAATTGACCACTATTATTCTATTTCTTTCATCTGATTTTTATAAAATACTATTTACGTATCACCATGAGAATACAAGAATAACACATATCATTTCTCTTAAACAAATCTAGCACTACTAGCTAGGCATCTCCAATAATTCATGGGGGTGCTAAGTGTAACCTATGGGGCTTAAGCATAATTTATATTTGTTAATATTTTTGTTCTTTGTTTTTATTTCATATTCTCAAAACAAAAATATTAACAAACAATTTAAAACACAAAAATATTCATAAAAATAACAAAAATATATTTTATTTTATGCCAAGAACCAGTTTCTTCTTCTTCTTTATTTTTTTTTTCAATTGGTGACTGTGAATTGAGAGGGACTGCATTGAATTTGCTTGGTCTGTGAGACAATTTTCATCACCATCATCAGTCATCAGCATCTGAAGATAGAAGGAATAGGAAAATAATTGAGAATTCTGTGTCCAACAGACAACATGCTCTTCCTTTTTATACATCATAATTGGATTTGAACCAAATCCTTTCCACTAGATATGCGAATATATAAAGAGCAGAGCATGGAGGAAGGGAAGTTGCTGCCAAATGCCTCCAAAGGCCAAATATATATATATATATATATATATATATATTAAGGCCCAATTTTCAATGGATAAGATTACGATTCACATGTTACAAAAAAAAAAAATTAAAAATTAAAAAGGTTAAAATATAAAAGGTTGAAACACGGGATGATATCAATATTGCAAATTTTTAAGCTTTGAAGTTATGATTTAATTGTTAAAGTAATGATTAAGTGATTAAATTTATCTATTCATATCAGTTTAAACGTTTTAAACAACTGATGGTTTAACATACATAACCGCTTTTATTTTAGAGAAATTAGAATCCTCTGTAATGATAAATAAATAGTATATTCTCAAATTACGCAATTTTTGTATTTTTAGATATCAAAACACTTGAAAGATGTCACATATTTAAAATGTAGCATGTTCTTGTTTTCTTTGTTGCAAAAAGTTTTGAGCCAAAAATTGCATTTTAATTTTATAAAAACTAAAGCGTCTCTACAAAAGTGATGAGGAAGCCTTTTAGAATGAAGTTGTTTTTTAGTTACCTTGATAATAGGTAGTATTTTTCAAGCGTTTTGATGGCTAAAAACAGTATAACTTATTTAATTTAAGAATCTATAATTTTAAAAAAATTGTAGGGAACGTGTAAGTGAAGTATTCCTGAATTATAATTATTAAATTTGTTGTTTCTTAGGTAAGTGAATCATGATTCATTTTCGCCCAGAAAAAAAGAAAAGAAAAGAATCATAATTCATTTTTGTAGAATCTGGGCCGGGCCATCCTAGTATGAACTTAATGGGGATCAGATTCGAGTCATAATAATCGTATCCATTGACAACTGGGCCTAACAGTCATTATCCAAGTGATTTTTTGTCATCTTAGACAAAAATAGCTGCTAGCGTCATTTGAATCTCTCTCATTCTCTTTTCTTTCACTCTTTCAGCTAGGGACTTGAAGAAAGTGTAGTGAAAAATGGCGATCCCAATACCGAATCGGCAGCTATTCATCGACGGCGAGTGGAGAGAACCAGCACTCAGAAAGCGCTTCCCAATCGTCAACCCCTCCACCGAAGAGATCATCGGTCTCTCTCTCAGCTTTGTTTAGATTTCTGCAAGTTTGTTGTTATCCATTCCGATCACAACATTAGCTTATGTGGGTTTGTGGGAGTGTGGTTTTTTAGGGGATATACCGGCGGCTACTTCGGAGGATGTGGAGATTGCAGTGGACGCCGCTCGGAGAGCCCTTGCCAGGAACAAAGGCAGAGATTGGGCATCAGCTCCCGGGGCCGTTCGTGCCAAGTATTTACGTGCTATTGCGGCTAAGGTATTGAGTTGTGTTAGAAAAATGGGAGTCTTAGTGTGTGATCCATTAGGTTGTGATGATATTGCTCTTTTAATTGTAGCGGGTTGCTAAAAACGTTGTGAGATTGGCTTTAAAGACCATAAAAACACCCTTGGTTTCTTCAACATCAAGAACGGCATGCATCTTGCATGGAAAAATTTGTATTCATTTGTCACCATACGAATTTAATATGCAAAACTCACTAACCAAGTTTGCATTCAAGAGATTTCTAGACCAGTTATCTGATTTTGTAGGTCATGGAGATGGTTCAGAGGTTTTTTTCTATTCTGTCCTTATCTACTTATTTGCAAGTACGATCACAGAGAAATGGCTCTGCGATGACTGAAAATTGGACCGGGATCCCAAGTGGGTCCCTGTTATTACCCCTGCCCCCTCCTTGGAAAGGGGCCTGTGGGAGGGCCACCCCTGCCTGAGCAGGGGTTCAATCAGGCAGGGGAGCCCTGCTCTGGCAGGGGATTGTAGGGGATCTAAATCCCTGAAAATCAAGGTGGGTTTTTTGCCATGGTGTCGTAATATTGGATTGTACTTTACCCAACTTGGTTCTGGTTGAATATATTACTAGCTTTTTCTTTTTCCTATTCTGAAGTATTAGTGATTTGTTCATTTCATAATTGGTCTTTTGAAGTTAATTGGTGTGTTAACATGCCTTGAGCTCTTGGTGTCCATGTATCCATGCAGATAACAGAGTGGAAATCCAAATTAGCAAAACTTGAAGCAATTGATTGCGGAAAACCGCTGGATGAAGCAGCATGGGACATTGTATGCTTGTGACACTTTGGAATTTTTTACAGTCAACTGTCTAGTATATTGCCTTACATTTTTGTGTTAACATAATCCAGGATGATGTTGCTGGGTGCTTTGAGTACTACGCTGACCTTGCTGATGGCTTGGATGCAAAGCAAAAGGCTCCTGTTGCCCTTCCTATGGAGACATTCAAGAGTTATGTTCTTAAGGAGCCGATGGGGGTTGTTGGGTTGATTACTCCATGGTATTTGGTGCTTCTATATGTTAACTGTTTGAGCATTCCTTTTTATATGTATACTTCATTTAAAGCTAGATTTGATTGCTTATTATTGCCGGAGCCCATTTAATAACTAAAAGTAATCGTCCTTTATCTTTGATCCTTCATCCACTGCTCTTCATTATCAATTTAAAACGGGCTTGTATATTTGCATCTTTAGTTTCTTGCTTTTCAATAGTTCAATCAGTACCCTTGTATGATCTTAAAAATTAGAAAACAAGCTTTGTCGAACTGTTTACTCCCTTGTGTACTTAATGCGAATTTATTATATTAAACCTTTAAGACTAACAAATTGCAAAGCAATTAGGAAAGACACCTTGTAAAGCTACAACTAGCAACCAATCAGTGATATCACACACTCTTTAAGAAAGCAAAAAGAAAAAAGCTTCTCAAATGATTTCTTATTTTATTTTATTTTTTTAAAAAGGAGAAGCTTCTCATTTGATCATTATGCTCTGTTTTTTTTATTTTTTTGGATGAATTATCATTATGCTCTTGGCCCTCAAGTTCCTAGATTTCCTTTATTAACCTATCATTTTAATGAGTTCCTCAATGAGTTCAAATTCTTGGGTCTGCTCACAATATCACAAACTATCTGGTGTTTTGTGTGTGTGTGTGTGTGTGGTGGGTGGGTTGTTGGAATTTACATAGTAGTAGTGCTTCAGCTTTGCAGATATGTGTTTAAGTTGTATGTTTGAATATTCATTTGTAGTTTTTGGGTGGTGAAGTCAACTCAACCTAATAAAACATCTTCTGAACTATTTGGTTTTCTGCAAAATCTGCAAGCCATCATGTTTTTGGGTTGGCCTTCCTCACTCAACTTGTCTACTGTTGTGAACTTGAAGCACTTTGCTCCTAGCCTATGTTGATTACTGTGAAAAAAGGATCTCAATGACATTAATAAGTGCTTCTCTTTTACTGTATTAAAGGAACTACCCCCTGTTGATGGCTACATGGAAAGTGGCTCCTGCCTTGGCTGCTGGGTGTGCCGCAATACTGAAACCATCTGAATTGGCATCTGTGTATGTCCTTAATTTAGATGAACTTGTTCAGTTTTATTTTTGGTTTTTCATGCTGTATGTCATCATTTTTAAAATTTCAGAACCTGTTTGGAGCTGGGTGAAGTGTGCAGAGAGGTCGGTCTTCCTCCGGGTGTCCTTAATATTCTTACTGGGTTGGGCCATGAAGCTGGTGCTCCGTTGGCATCTCATCCTCATGTTGACAAGGTTCCATTTAGTAATTTTTTCCACTGGTTTATAAAGCAGAGTCATCTTACATATTATACAAATTTGACATTTGTGAAATATTAAGGTTTTGTTAGCTACCTGGCTGTGACAGCTAATGTATAACTCGTCAACAGATTGCATTTACTGGAAGCACCATTACTGGGAGTAAGATTATGACAGCTGCAGCTCAAATGGTCAAGGTAGGTTGAAACGTTATAGGTACCAATCTTTTATTTCTTTGCGATATATATGCTTCTTATGATCATTCATATGTGATATGGGACAACAAGTCACAAAAAATCACACAGCAAAATCAGGGCAAAGTGAAGAGAAAGAGGCTAAGAGAGAAAAAAGAGAAAGAAGCTAGAAAGAGAGAAGCCAGGGAGAAGGGGAAAGAGAGAGAAAGAGAGAAGAAGCTAGGGGAAGAGAGAGAAAGGATGGGGAAAGGAGAGAGAATCAATTTCTCATAATCTTATTCCATCGAAGTCAACCTCCATTGGAGTACAAAGCATCCTTCTAAACCCTAGGGCAACACCCCATTTATTGACTTAACATAATCTAGGGGCAACATCATTTATTGCCATTTATTGAATTACCTGAAATAATCCAAGGCAATGCCCATTTATTGAATTATAAAAATACCCTTGATTCTGAAATTTAAATAAAACATACAATTAAATACTAATAGCCCCATAAACCAATATTTCATGTTTCGCCTTTTGCATCATTCTCCTCTAGTTGGAGAAAACTTGACCTCAAGTTTTGAATTGCTAAAGATTGAAAACATTTTCTTAGAAAACTTGTGGGTCCAAGCCCGAACTCTAAAAAGGGGTCCAACCAGCGTTGGCAGCAGCAGGGTTATTGTGCAGGCAAGGGGTGGTCTATGGCTACTATGCACAGAGTGGGCGGCTGATATGGGGCTGTATGGGAGGTGGGCTGACAGCGAGGGTGGCCAACAGGCCAAGGCAGGGGCGCTATGGTCGGCGACGCGTCTGGGATGCCAGGTGTTTGGGTGGTGCAAGTCATGCGATAAATTCTATCCTGGTTGTTGGCTACAGTGTGTGGTGGCCAAATTCTGCTGGGGTTAGCTGTGGTGCAGTGGTCTATTTCGGATTTTCTGATTGGTTTTCTTTTTTTTTTTTTTTGAGCAGCAGTGATTGGGCGTGGCTTTGTGTGGTTGACTAAAATGAAGGTGTTGCAGGGTGAGGCTAGCTTGTGGTGTATCGAATCACGCAATTGTTGATAGAAAACAGTCGTAAAGTCTCTTATACCAAAACTGATGTGAGATAACAAGTCACAAAAAACCACACAGCAAAATTAGTGCATAGTGAGAAAAAAGAAGCTAAGAGAGAAGAGAGAAAGAAGCTAGAAAGAGAGAAGCCAAGGAAGAGAAGGGGAAAGAGAGAAAAAGAGACGACGTTAGGGGGAAGAGAGAGAAAGGAGGGGAAAGGAGAGAGATAATTAAGTTCTCATATTTTTATTCCATCAAAGTTTGCTTCCAAGCATCCTTAAATAGACTCACGACTAAACTCTAGGGCTATGCCCATTTATTGACTTACCCAACAAAATCTAGGGCTTACCTAAAATATTCTAGAGCAACGCCCATTTATTGAATTATAAAATCACCTTTGATTCTTAAAAAATAACTCCACAAACCAATATTTTGTGCTACGCCTTTTGCATTAATTTGTTAATTTTATGCTTAGATGTGTAGTCAATCTGTATGCTTGGTGGACTTCTGACAGTCCGCAAAGTGCTGTTGTATGGAAGATAATGCTTACGTGCCTTTTATGGAATGAATGACACAAGTCTTAGGACCGGAGAGGACATTGGAGGATATTAAGTACTTATTCTTAAAAACTTTGTATATGTGGACAACTACTTATGTGTCTCATTTAACAATTAGTTATATTGATATCCTTGTTCTTTTTTATCCCTCTAGTTATTATGTCTTTTCTTTTTTATGCTTGTATATGTAGTAGCAGCTTACAATTTTAATGATATGTGTCTACTACTTATCAAAAAAATAAATATGTTAACTCGTGTGTTGTTCTTGGCAGCCTGTTTCGTTGGAGCTTGGTGGGAAAAGCCCAATTATTGTTTTTGAGGATTTCGACCTTGATAAGGGTTAGCACCTCCTGAATAATTAAACCTCTCTATCAGAAACAGATTGTATATAGAGGAAAGTTTGGCATTTTACCTTGTTTGGCTTTGAAAATCATATACTGCTGCTGGTTTTGTTGTATTGATAAGTATTTTTTCCTTGTCTATGTTTCAAACAGCTGCTGAATGGACTATCTTTGGTTGCTTTTGGACAAATGGTCAGATTTGCAGTGCAACATCCCGCCTTATTGTGCATGTGAGTATGATAGAGAGATATTACACTTTGTTTGCACACATATTAGACTTTCAATCCAAGTCCGTTCTCTCTCTCTCTCTCTCAGTCACTCATGCACTCAAACTTTCTAGCTTCCTTTGTCTTTCTTTTCTGGAGATGCATGAAAGAGTGAGCAGTATCAGAATATATGTGCACATGCTTACGGCCTGTGACTTTAATGGCCATAGAATATTGGACTTATTGATTTGGTGTGTGGTTTTAGGATGTTCAATTATCATTTTGATTGTGTGTGAGCTTGTGACTATGTCAATAAAGCGAATTTCCCATAAAATGCTCCTCAAAATTGCTGGTTATAAGCTTAAACTGTAGTTTCTTTCCGTCATATTTCCTCCTCACCGCCATAAGCTATGATCTTTTCAATTACAATTGTTTCAGGAAAGCATTGCTGCAGAATTTTTGGATAGGCTCGTAAAATGGGTCAAAAATATCAAGATTTCAGATCCTCTTGAGGAAGGTTGCAGGCTTGGCCCTGTTGTTAGCGGTGGCCAGGTAAGGTTGCAATTTCCAATTTTTGTGTCTGTTCTCTTCTCCTTTTTTCTGTTGTGGGGGGGGGGGGGACAAATGTTATGAACTTAGAATGCATACTGTAGAAAGTTCTTATCTTCTGCATAGTTGCATCATCACACAATATGAAATGTGTTTCATCAGAAAACCAATAGTATCATTAGCATGTTTTGACTGGATTAACTAACTTATAGCCTATAGGGATACTTAGAATAGTGATAAATTGGGAATCAACAATTGCTTCTTTGTTTTTCAGTAGTTGAATCAGGAATTACTTGATCCTGAAGAAATTCAAGGTTATTTAATTATCTGGAATGTCTTAAATAAGGTTTAACAAACAGTTCCCACCATACAATTATATAAGTGTATGTTGTAATGTTGACATTCTTAGAGCACTCATTGCAGACTCTTCAAACTCATTTTTTTGTTAGTTTGAAGAGTCAATTTAACAAAAAAGGCTAAAAACCTCACTTTTCAGCCTCTTTATTTTAACAAAAAAGTTAACATTATGAATAGTAAAACTTTAAACTTAACAATTACTATTCCCTCTTCATTCATTAAACAACTATCTTTTCTCTCTCCTCCTTTTTCCTTTTCATTTCTCTTAACACTCAAAAGTTAGATAAATAATAAACAAATATTTGAAAAATAATATTTTAATAAAATAGTGAAAGTGAATTGTTAAAGTAGAGAGGCTGAAAAGTGTGCTTTAAAAAGGTGAGCTGTTAAAATAACTAAAAGTGTACTTTTAGTTATTTTGAAGAGTAAAATTTGAAGAGACTGCTGTGGATGCTCTTAGGAGTTTTTTGGGCATTGCTTGTATTATTTTCACTAACCGTCAATTACTTAATTGAAATGAAACGTGCATCACGTATAAGCATGATGAAGTGTCAGTAGTAATTTGGAAAGTTTCAAGTAAACATGGGGAATAAAAGAACACTTGAGAAAATTACTAAAAATTTCCTTGGATACCATTATTCTTGTTAAATTATCACTTTTCCTAAAGCTTTAGCTGACGATAGGAAATGATGAATTTAATAATTTAATTAATATTCTAATGTTTTCCCTCACTTGTGAACTCAAATTCTTCTTCAACATGTGAAAGCCAACACGTGGAATATTTAATTAGAATGTGAGATAAATTACAAAGTTGGGTTCAAATTTAGGACCACTACTCTCATACCATATTAAATAACCACTAATCCCAAAAGTTTTAACTTTATATGGAAAAATGAATTTAATCATATAATAGCAATTCCTAAAACAAATCCAGATGCATTCTGAAGTAGTAAATTTATGTCAACTGGTGCATTGTCTAATGCAATGCATAGGATGGAGGAAAAACGAGGAAACATTAATTATATCTTAACTTTATCCTGATTTGGGCTCCTCTTTTAATAAATTAATTTGCCACTTTGTATACCAAGATGTTAAATGTATTGTATCCTATGCATTGCATTGTCTAATGCAATGCGTAGGATGGAGGAAAAACCAGGAAACATTAATTATATCTTAACTTTATCCTGATTTGGGCTCCTCTTAGAATGCATACTGTAGAAAGTTCTTATCTTCTGCATAGTTGCATCATCAAAC
Organism: Carpinus fangiana; assembly: GCA_006937295.1. Classification (NCBI taxonomy): domain Eukaryota; kingdom Viridiplantae; phylum Streptophyta; class Magnoliopsida; order Fagales; family Betulaceae; genus Carpinus; species Carpinus fangiana. Next base: position 3,429,150 of record CM017328.1, on the reverse strand, counting down.
AATATGAAATGTGTTTCATCAGAAAACCAAAAGTATCATTAGCATGTTTTGACTGGATTAACTAACTTATGGCCTATAGGGATACTTAGAATAGTGATAAATTGGGAATCAACAATTGCTTCTTTGTTTTTCAGTAGTTGAATCAGGAATTACTTGATCCTGAAGAAATTCAAGGTTATTTAATTATCTGGAATGTCTGAAATAAGGTTTAACAAAGAGTTCCCACCATACAATTATATAAGTGTATGTTGTAATGTTGACATTCTTAGGAGTTTTTTGGGCATTGCTTGTATTATTTTCACTAATCGTCAATTACTTAATTGAAATGAAACGTGCATCACGTATAAGCATGATGAAGTGTCAGTAGTAATTTGGAAAGTTTCAAGTAAACATGGGGAATAAAAGAACACTTGAGAAAATTACTAAAAATTTCCTTGGATACCATTATTATGTTTTCCCTCACTTGTGAACTCAAATTCTTCTTCAACATGTGAAAGCCAACACATGGAATATTTAATTAGAATGTGAGATAAATTACAAAGTTGGGTTCAAATTTAGGACCACTACTCTCATACCATATTAAATAACCACTAATCCCAAAAGTTTTAACTTTATATGGAAAAATGAATTTAATCATATAATAGCAATTCCTAAAACAAATCCAGATGCATTCTGAAGTAGTAAATTTATGTCAACTGGTGCATTGTCTAATGCAATGCATAGGATGGAGGAAAAACGAGGAAACATTAATTATATCTTAACTTTATCCTGATTTGGGCTCCTCTTTTAATAAATTAATTTGCCACTTTGTATACCAAGATGTTAAATGTATTGGTTACCAAGAATATCAGGTAGTTTTGGCATTTTAATGCTTTGTTTAAGAACCTTTTTTCTTTCATAAACAAAGGTGTCGAAATCACTGATATAAGCTGTTTTATCATTCCAATTATAGTAGTTATTTGATTATCCAAGTTTAGGTGTTTTGTTCAGTATGGATATGCATTATCTTTAAGGTGTGATGTGTTATCTAATATCTATTTCATCCTCTCCAGTATGAGAAAGTACTGAAGTTCATTGCTACAGCTAAGAGTGAAGGTGCAACCGTAGTATGTGGTGGGGCTCGTCCTGAGGTATAACCCTTTGCTTGTACTTATTAGCATTGTCATGTTTCTGAATTTGTGATGACATTTGAATTATTTTACATATGAACGCAGCATCTAAAGAAAGGATTCTTCATCCAACCTACCATCATCACTGATGTAACTACCTCTATGCAAATATGGAGAGAAGAAGTTTTTGGACCTGTTCTGTGTGTTAAAACATTCAGTACCGAAGATGAAGCCATTGAACTTGCAAATGACACCCAGTAAGTTGATCATTTGTTTCAATTATGACTATAAAAAAATCACCCGAAATTCTGCATAGGTGTTTGACTCATTATTTTTACTTCTAGTTTGGTCAGCTTGTTTTGATTTAGGAGATTTTGTTTTGACATCTTATGGGGTCTTTCACAGTTATGGCTTAGGTGCTGCTGTGATATCAAAAGATCTAGAAAGATGTGATCGCGTTAGTAAGGTGAGACTTGGTTTGTACTTGAAGGAAAAAGAAATCATCCAGCCCAAAAGATCACTAAAACCATCAGCTAATTGAGATTATCTAGTTGTTGGAGTGAAATTGTATCTTTATGCTGCTCTGCAGGCTCTTCAGTCAGGAATTGTTTGGATCAATTGCTCACAGCCTTGTTTCACTCAAGCTCCATGGGGGGGCAACAAACGCAGCGGTTTTGGGCGTGAATTAGGGGAATGGTATGTCTCTGATTTCTCTAGTCAGAAAATGCAAAATAGCGTTTTATGCTATGTTTTTAACATTTTAAACCTGGAAAATAGTCTCTCTTTTTTTTTCTTTTTTTTTTTGGAATTTAGTAAGAAATATGAAAAAATAGCAAATGGGTAAATATTGTAGAATGGAATGCTTCTTGAATATAAATATGCAAACATCTTATAACCAGTGTGTTTACCAGTGGTTTACCCTGATTAGCATGAAGACAGCCCATGATATTGTAATTTTTGTTCTAACAGGGGACTAAACAATTACCTGAGCGTGAAGCAGGTTACCCAGTACGTCTCTGATGAACCATGGGGCTGGTATCAGTCTCCTTCAAAGCTCTGAAAGTGTCCCTGAAAATAAACTCGGGAAATTGCTGGTGTTCCACCTACTGAACAGTGAACTCTCTCTATGTTTCTAGCAGCCCAAAAAGAAAATAAAAACTATTAAATGTCAGAACTAATTCACTAGTTTTGTTTAATAATACTTTTTCTTTCTCCGTTTTGCTACCCACTGGCCACTTGCTACCCGGGGAGATCCCGATCCATCCTAGCGTCACTAACCCAGTAAAAGTAGGGATGGCATGGTTGTAAATTCCGATGATCTGGTTTTACAAATAAAGTGGGATTGCCAGAGTGCTGATTTGGTGTCCGGTGGGATCCAACAAAGGTTGAATTCTCACAAAAACTTTTGCAGACGACTCACATGGCGCACACATAATAATAAGAGAACTGTAATGGTTAATAAATTTTTCATATTTGGTTCATATTATTTTATAATCAATAATTGGATTTGTGAGATTTATCATTGACTTATGTAAAGTTCATATTAATAAAAGAAATGTTGTGAGTCAATAAATTCTCCGTACTACCGCCAACTTCCTTGTCTGACCCAACCTAACTTTAAGATTTTCAAGAAAACCTTCTATTTATATGATTTAATTCTCTATGACCTTCTTTTTTTGGTAAAAAAAATGAGAGTTTACTAGCTTCTTTTATTTAAAAAAAAAAAAAAAGAAGAAGAGGTAAGCATGAGCATCTATGGGCGTTTTTTCTGGGAAAGAAGACCAAGAGAAAAACAAGAAGGCGGCAAATAATGGAATAGAGTTATGTTACCAGTTTTTCTAAAAATTTAAACTTATATGAAGAGATAAATTTAATTACTTAATTATTAGTTTAACACTCTCTCACGTGTGGGTTTAAACTCCCTTTTAATAGGTGGGGTCAAACACGTGAAATATTTAATTTAAATGAGGTGAATTGATATAATCAATGTTCGATCCGATGACTTTTGGCTCTGATATTATGTTAAATAATCATTTTTCCTAAAAGGTTGAAGTATATATTTTCCAACATGGTCATTTATTTCCAATAGTCAAGCGAAAATGATATTTAACTAACTTATCAATGCATGTATTTGTCACAAAATTATTTTCAAAATTTTATATAAGTTGAAATTTTTGATATGACCCCTCAATTTTATTTTTGTAATTTTTTGTTTAAACAAAATGTTCAAATGTGACATAAAGATTAAATTATGTAAGTGTTTTGTGTTCTTGGTTGTTTGTTAATATTTTTATTCTAAAAAAGAAAAATTAACAAACAAAATCAATCGAACTTGACTCCGAGTTGGATTTGCTCTTATTTTGCCAATGTACCTTTTTTTTTTTTTTTTCTTTTTTTTTTTTTTTTTTTTTTTTTTTTTTTTTTTTTTGGTGGCTTGTTCCAGAAGCAATTGACTGGTAAGGTATCCTACAAATGTCATATGGTTGAGGGGACAGGCTGAGTCTTTCCCAAATTTTGAAGCCGATCCACTTCACCTTTTTGCCTTCTTATTTTTGAAGCAATTTTGTAAAACTCCCTTCTTTTTTAATAAATTCAAAGGAAAAAGTATATAATATATATTATTACAAAAAAAAAAAACACTTTTTTAACTTCTTTAATCATAATCATTATTGTTGTTCTTGTAGGCTCTAATTCGAATGGCTCTATCATCTTTGGAATGACAAATGCTTGTGGTGTTAGCTATTGATTTCTATATTAACAAAATATTAATTGGCCTCCCCATCCAACCCATTTTCTCATTCCCTGCTCTCTCTCTCTCTCTTAATTTAGCTAAATGAGTCACTCTAATTAAGTACTTTCTAATAGTATTTTCCATTGTATTATTCTTGGTGTTGAGGAGAAAATATGTTCACGTGGGTGCCACCTATTTACATTTATTTATCAATATGCCATCATCCACTCACAGGGTGACATGTGTTCACCTTTGTTGCACCTAGGAATAAAAGGAGAAATGTCTCCCTTTCTCGGTGGCTCTCTCTCTCCTTCCTTTCTGGTGAGCCTCCTCCAAGGTCTCCAAAAAATGGTCTTTCTATCTCACGTCTCTCTCTCCCATAAACTCTTCTTTCTCCCTCATCTCTCTCTCTTTTTCATATATCTCACTCTGCACACACAAAATTAATGGATCTTAGAGGCATATTATCATTATATCTTATTATCTACATACAAAATGGTAACTTAAGTATCACAGAGTCTTCGACCCTAACTGGAGACCTTCTGACCATGCTTTTGTTTTGCAAGAACACTATTGATGTACAGAAATTCCTCTCATAGCCCAATCATGAAGAAAAATCACTAGTTAGCAACTTCTCAAATAAAAAATCGCATCAACACTTGGAAAGGGTTCTTCCTCGTAACTGTCCATTTTCTCCTAATCTCTCTCAATTTAGCTAAATGATCCGCTCTAATTAAGCTTTTTTACTAGTATTTCTCGTTGTATTATTTCTAGAAAGAGTTATTCCTTAGTTCCTTGTAACTGTCATTTTTCTCCTCTCTCTCTCTTTATTATATATACATAAAGAAGCATCTCCATGTCATGTGCACACTAGCTAGTACACACATGTGCCTCGAATTACGCAATTAAATTAAGAGCTAAAGAAGTGAAAATTATAGATCTATTCTCACTATTCTCTCTGCTGTTTTTTTTTTTTTAATTTGACATTGATCCCCAACTACATTATATTTCCTTAATATCTCTTCATAAATACAGTGATAATTACATAAAAAGATCTCTAATTTTGACATATATACCAAGTAATTGAATGCATGGGACCAACCATTTTTAAATTAAGCGACAAGGACTGAACAATATTCTTCAAACCAATGGGGCCATTCAAAAACTTAGATCTGTTTGATATATTTTCGATTTTTCCCATCATAGGATAGGATTGGAGAAAATACACCTAATTGCATGGGGCCATGGGGGTATCTTCCTTTACCTTATTCCATCGGTAAGCATCTTTGATTCCCTCTGTCATTGGTCAACGACAGAAATCTTACTGTTTATCAAGCTCCAGATTTAGAAAATTGTTATGCAAATTGCTAGCATTTTGAATTAAAATTTTGTAGGGCTCGGAGTGGGCTGTTCAAAACTTGTTTAGGCAGTGAACTCTATATTAACTCTTTCACGTTTGATGTCCAAATTTCAATATCTCCAACGAAAAAATTGATTGAAATCTCTAACAATTTGAAAAATAATTATGAGAACGCCTATATAGGATCTTCTTGCCTTGATAGGTGGTTGGACAACTTAAAACTTATTTCGCTGAATAAGTCTTATATAGGCTCTCTGACAATTGCGGAATTTCTCAATCAGAGAAAAATGGGAACATATGACGATTATGTATTATAGTCCAAACAATTGAACCATTTTCATCAGAATTCTTCTTGAACATAACTAATTTGAAAGCCATATATATGTTTGGATTTTTCTTTACCAATTGTGGTCTTGAAGGCTCTGAAAGACTATAGAAGTGTGCAGAATGTTGAGAATGACTCAAATTGTCAACAAGTGTGAATATAATTGCTGGAAAATATAAATATTTAAGTTAGTGGACTCAAGTTCTATTTTTCTATAAGATGATAAAGTTAGTTTTAAAATGAGTCCAATAACAACTTGAAATTTGATTTTTGGATAAAATGTGTGTGGATAAATATGTGGGCTGCAAAGTTTATCTTTTTCATGGATAAGAGTTTGTATTCATGATGATTTCGTTTTCCCTGGAGTAATTAGATTTAAATTGTTCTCCTATTTTTGTGATTAAGCCTAGGGCCGGCAATTTTTACACGACCCGCGAAAACGACACGAACACGACACGAATAAACAGGTAATGGGTTTGGGTTAATCGGGTTCGGGTCGTAATCGGGTCTACCCGTTTAAGACCCGCGAATTTTCGTGTCTGGCGGGTAGACCCGGCTAATAATCGGGTCTGGCGGGTCTACCCGCCAGACCCGTTTTTTTTTTTTTTTTTTAAGAAAAAAAAATAAATAATAAATTAATTAATAAGTTAATAACTAATAAGTAATAACTAATTAAAAAAAAAAAGAAAAAGTAGTAAAAGCCTAAAAGGCTCACACTCACAGACCCGACGCTCACAGACCCCCCCCGTGCGTGACTTGAACCCAGCCGACCGTGCAGTGACTGCAGTCCACTCCCAGCCAGAGTCCCACCGTCGTGCCTCCACTCCCAGTCTCCCACACTCGTCGCCGTCAAGTCTGAGCTCTCTCTCAGTCTCGCCGGACTCTCGCGGATGCGGACCCTCGGCTCTCGACTCTCTGAACAGTTCGACTCCACCTCTCGCCGTCGTCGTGAGCCACGCCTCCTCACCATCACCTGCAGCTGCACCTTTCTGTCTCCATAATGGCTATACCACCGGTATATCTCTTACTCTATCTCTGATTTTGGATTTTTCATTTTTTGGACCTTGGGTNCTAGAAATACTGTTAAGGCTGATTTAGTGAAGATGTATTTGAGGGAGAAAGAAAAGGTTAAATCTATGTTAAGTGTTTGTCCTGGGAGGATTTGTTTGACATCTGATTTATGGACTTCCTTAACAACTGATGGATATATATGCCTGACTGCACATTTTATTAGCAAAGATTGGGTATTAATGAAAAGGGTGCTAAATTTTTCATTTATGCCCCCACCACATAGTGGTAATGCTTTGTCTGATATGGTATTACATTTGTTGCAAGAGTGGGGGATTGATAAGAAGATTTTTACCATAACATTAGACAATGCTTCTGCTAATGATCGATGTGCTGACTTGTTAAAACAAAAATTGAACATTAAGAAAGCTCTTCTTTGTGATGGTGAATTCTTTCATTTGCGTTGTTGTGCGCATATTTTGAATTTAATTGTTCAAGATGGATTGAAAGAAATTGATGATGCTATCGAAAAGGTTCGAGATAGCGTGAAGTATGTTAGGGGATCACAAGGGCGAAAACAAAAATTTCTTGAGGCTGTAAATCAAGTGTCCTTGGATAGTCATAAGGGGTTAAAACAAGATGTGCCAACGAGATGGAATTCAACCTATCTTATGCTTGAGAGTGCAATTTATTATAGGAGTGCTTTTAGTTATTTGGAGATGACTGATTCAAACTATAAGCATTGTCCTAGTGCAGCTGAGTGGGAAAAGGTGGATAATATCCGTAGTTTCTTAGCTTGTTTTTATGAAGCTACTTGTGTTTTTTCTGGTACTAAGTATCCCACTGCTAATTTGTACTTTCCTGTGATTGCCATGATTTATGCATCTTTGAAAGAAGAACTTATGGGTGAAGATGAGCATAAGAAATTAATGGCAATTCAAATGATTTCAAAATTTGAGAAATATTGGCTTGAATTCAGTGAAGTGTTGGCCATCGCAGTTATCTTAGATCCTCGTTATAAGCTTCATCTTGTAAATTATTACTATACGAAGATCTATGGAGTTATGGATTCCCCACAGTTTTTGAATGTTCGTGAGAAATTAAAAAGTCTTTTTATGGAGTATAGTGCTTCTTTTAGTACTTCAAGTTCAAGCTCCACAACTTCTCAGCGACCTCAAGTACCTCGAGCAAAACTAGCTTGGCAAAAGGTAAATAATATTATCAATTAGCATTGTGCTTAACATATATTTTCAAGTATAGGGATGGGGGGTTTAATGTCACATAAGTCTACCTTAATTTGCAGAAATTAATATGCCAATTTCTTAATTATTTATGTTTATATTATTTCTTTTTCATGTAGGATTATCTAGCATTTACTGGAGATGATGCTAGTTTTCAAAAGAATCAATTGGAAATTTATTTGGAGGAACCTAGATCAGTGGATTTGGATGAATCATTTGACATCCTTTCATTTTGGAAAGGAAATCAATTCCGATATCCTGAAGTGGCTGCTATGGCTCGAGATATTCTGAGTATTCCTGTTTCTACCGTTGCTTCGGAATCCACTTTTAGTGTTGGTGGGCGTGTAATTGATCAATATAGGAGCTCACTCAAGCCTAATATTGTAGAGGCATTGGTTTGCACCCGAGATTGGTTATATGGAGATAAAGGTAATATTAGTTATTTACATATTTAATTTCTTCATTTACTTGTATTATTTTTTTACTACACTATAATAAAATAACACTAATTTTTCTTTTCTTTTTTTTTTTATACAGAACTTGCACAAATGAAGTTGGATGGCAATGAAGATGAAATTTTGACTATTGATGTTGATTCCTCTGACATTCCAAAATCATCTGGAACAGAATCTGTTAATATTTCTTAGGTTGAGCATATTTAATATTTGTAATATTTTGAATCTTTGACTACTGATGATGGATCATGGATCCAGGATCCTTCAAGACTTCCAGTGGATAATAGTCACAATATCGGGCATAATTAATTAATTATTATTTATTAATGGCCCATAGAAACCTAATATGTAATGAGTCTAATGATGAATTGACAATGTAGTTTTGTGTTTTGTTTCCTTTTTTCATTTTTTTTTTTTTGTTTTTGTTAGTTTTTTTTTCTTTATTTTAATTATCATTTTCTTTATTGCTATGAGATATTTTCTTAATCAAGATATTTGATCAACAATTAAGGACTTTAGAAGAAAAATAATTACCTATGTACGATTGTCTCATAAAAAATATTTGAATACCTGTGTACGATTGTCTCATAAAATGTTGTTAAAAGAAAAATAATTACCTGTGTACTTTGATTTTTCATATACTCTCTTTGATTACTTGGTTGTGACTTATGTATGAGAAGTATATAAAAAGTAACCAATTAATGTATAAAGACGATTGAAGAGAAATTTCACTAACAAATCAACTTCTTTTTTGGTGGGTATATAATATAATTTGGCTTTAATTTCAGTTCCTATAGTATGGTCAAAGTCTCAATAACTCATATGAATTGTGGAAGTGGACCATTGGGATTGAGAGTCTTGAGAGTTGAGACTTATGTCCCTTTATCTTCTTATATGTCACAATCCCAACAAGTTAAGTTCCAATTGAAATTGAAGTTGGGCATCCTTGATGTAAAATGTAAAGAAGGGTAAGCCTTTTTTACATAGTTATGTCATACATGTCGGCTGTTACAAACTTACAATGGATGATTCCATTGGTTATTTGGTTATATGAAAATTGGCCCAATTGGGTGAGAGTGTGAGACAATTGACAAATATGGAGATTGGCCTGATTGGGTGAGCGTGAGACCGAGACAATTTGGTTATAGGATATTAGGAATAATAGGATACTTGATCTAACCACATTAGCTAATTAAGTGAGACAATTATGAATTATATAGTTGAATACTTAAATCACAAAGTTAGTGTTAATAGTAAATGAATTCATTGAATTGTAATAATAAATGAAATGAATATTAATTCAAAATTATAAATGATAATAATACAATTTTAATTTAAAAAAAATAGAGACATAGAGTTTTAGCCTTTTAGGGGTTTTAGGGTTTTTTTTATCGGGTCGGGTCGGGTCGGGTCGTGTTTACCCAATAAGACCCGTTTAAGGTAAACAGGTAAACGGGTCGTGTCGGGTCGTGTCTACCCAATAAGACCCGGTTATTGTAAACGGGTAAATCGGGTCGTGTCGGGTTACCCGTTTACTTTCGTGTCGTAATCGTGTCAAACCCGATTACCCGTTTAGCTAAACGGGTCGTGTCTGGGTATAGCCTAATCGTGTAACGGGTACCCACGGGTCTAATCGTGTCAGGTACCCGTTACCCGTTTTGCCACCCCTAAATTTAAGCCTCTATAAAAGGACATGTAGAGACATGTAGTCCTTGGTTGAGGGGATCCGAAAAATCCAAATTGGTGAGAGCACTTTGTGGCATTTACAAAGTGTAGAGTTGTACTTTACTGGGTAATTGAGAGGGACAGTTGAGTGAGATGTACAAGGGGTTAAGGGCTTGAGTTTGAGATATTAAACTTGAGCGGTTCAAGCTTGTACCATTGTACTCAATATTTCTCAATAATAAAGAAGGAGACTTGATCACGCCCCGTAGACGTAAGCATATTGCCAAACCATGTAAACTATTTGTGTATGTGTGTGATTGGTGTGTGTTCTCGTGTGCTTTCTTTCAAACTTGTCTTTCGCATAAAGGGCTGGTGAGAAATTGGCTGCCAATTAATTACTGATTTTCCCAACACAGAAGATACTCGATAGTATTGTTTTTCCTAGTGTAGTTAGGCTTATTGCTTAGTATCCACAACAATTAGCTGTCTAAATTATCCTTATGAGAAAGCTCATGAGCGTTATGTGGTCACCTATCCGAACAATTGAATCTAATGTATATTATCTCACAATAACTTGTCAAATTGCTAACAATTTGTTAGTTAATAAGTTTCTTTGAGTGATTAAGATAGTTTAACCTTTCTAACTGATTAGGTTTGAATATTTCTCCCAATGGATTAGGATGTTTTCTAATTTAGTAAAAATTAATTTTTTTCAAAGGACATCTCACCCTATAATGAAAATGGACTTTATTCATTTAAGAAATTTATCCTCTCCAATTTGAGTGGATGAATTGTGTTCAATTTAGTTACACATCATATGTACATCAAATCCTCTCAATTTTTAAGTGAAAATGGGTTGTATTTCCCAAATGAAAAAAAAAAATAAAAAAATCAAGAAAAGCAAAAACAACTCTCTTGAGAATTTTGTTTTTATAGTATTAAAGTAATAATTAAGTGATTAAATTTATATCTTCCTATCAACTTAAATTTTTGAGATAAGTAGTTATTTAACCTAGTATCAGAGCCAAAAGTTATGGATTCAAACCTTGACTTCGTCAAATGTGACCCTCCACTTAAAATTAAATATTTGGGTTGAGTTTAAACCTACACGTAAGGAGTATTAAAATAATAATTAAGTGATTAAATTTACATCTTTGTAAAAACTAAAAACTAAAAAGTTAGCAATTTTTTATTTATTTATTTTTTTGTGCCAAAACGTAAGTTTTTTCTGTTCCAAAATCTGACAAATATTCTTAAGAATATTCCTCAAATTTTAACTTAATGGTAATTTATTTAGATTTTTTTTTTTTTCTCTTGTATTCATTTTATCATTGAAACAAGACCTCAAGGCTCAAGGGTATGAAACCAGAACAGAGAAAAGAGATGTAAAGAAGTTGAAAATGTAGAGGGAATTTGTTGGGGTGTTGAAGGCCACATAGGTAAATTCAATGTATACTCTGAAGTGGGCCATTTGCAGATCTAATCTCCCACACCGACTAGTTCCCATACCCAATTAGCCAGTCCCACAGCACAGAGACAGTCTCAGACAGAGACAGAGAAAGCCATGTGATGTGGGAAAAAGAGGTGGAAGTTTCCCCGGCTTTGGCTATATCGTGGCGTACTTATCACAAGCGAGTGGCTTTCGCTCCCCTTTCTGCTTTTCACTGCATTAAACACACTACTATCTTTCTCTCTCTCTCTCTGAGCTAGTATATTACAAGATTCGACGTACTTAATTGATTTTTGTAGGGGGGCAATGCTGTGATTTATTTTGGTTTCTAGTGATTGGATGGTCTCCTTTCAGGCATGGACCAATTATAAATTTGTACGTTTGGGGTATGTGTGAAATGTGAACCCGTTGGTGTTTTATAAGGATTTGAGCTTCAAAATATAGCAGTTGTGACTTGTGAGGGAGTTGGGGCTTTGGGGATCTGGGTTTGTGTTGTTTAAAGGATGGGGAGCGCAGATGAGAGAGTCGTTGCTGTGATCATGGTCGGTGGACCTACTAAAGGTACGAGATTGTTTCATAATTTTTGGATTTGGAATGGGATAATTGCCTCCCATTTCTCACTCTCTTGAAAATTGTTTACTCCTGTATTGTAAGTTTTGGCTATTGGATCGAATTCTTATTCTCGTTGAATTTTTACTGAAAATGCTGAAAATAAGTTTGGTTCCCATGGAAAGAGCGAATTTTTTATTCGAATTATGAAAACCCATTTCGTATTCTGTTATATTTCTTATGGGAAACTCGATATTATATTATTATTCTCGTATTTTTTGAATGTTCTTTATTATTTCTCAAAACTAGTTTAATTATTATGGTGAATTATGACTTTGGCTTTTAGAGGGAGAGACATTTCTTAACACTGACTCTTGTTGTAAATTTTGGATTTTACAGGTACTAGATTCCGACCACTCTCATTGAACATTCCAAAGCCGCTTTTTCCGTTAGCTGGACAGCCAATGGTTCATCATCCAATTTGGGCTTGTAAAACGGTATATTCTTGAGGAAACTAATAATGTGATTCTGTATATGTTTAGTTTCTTGCTCATGAGTCTGCTAAATATTCAAAATTACTCCTTCTCTTACAGATTCCGAACTTAGCTCAGATCTATCTTGTTGGTTTCTATGAGGAACGAGAATTCGCATTATACGTCTCCTCCATCTCCAATGAGCTCAAAGTCCCTGTTAGGTGACTTTTTGCTTTTCTTTTCTACTAAATTATTAAGTTGTTTTCTAAATTATTGTCTGGATATTGATTTTGGATGTTGCTGTTTATTATTGTTGTTGGTGCGTGTATCAGATATTTGAAGGAAGACAAGCCACATGGTTCAGCTGGTGGGCTTTATAACTTCAGAGATCTGATCATGGAAGACAACCCAGTATTTGTTTTTACCTTTGACTTTGTCTCTGGTTGATAATTACAAACTCTTGTCTTTTTTTAATTTTATTTGTCTCTGGTTTACTTTGATGTGCAATATGCTTACGCACTTATAGAGTATTGATAGTGGTGCTTGAATTTCATTCGCAGTCACATATTTTCTTGCTCAATTGTGATGTTTGCTGTAGCTTTCCGCTGCCAGGGATGCTTGGTAATTATCTCCTTCTTCCTGGGATTGGGTGGTCTTTTTGCCTCTTGTAACAATCTTATAATTTGCTGGTTTCTATGTTCTTTCTTAATGGCTTGTATGCACAATGTTTTTTGTGAAGCAACAACTTCGTTATTTCCAGGTGGTTAGCTGTTGTTTTATACTTGGCTTGCAGAAAAATTGATCACTTCTTTTGCCTTCTATATTTGCAGAGGCTCACAGAAGATATGGTGGGATGGGAACGGTCCTAGTAATCAAGGTACGTTTACACATGCACAAGCAAAGTTATGCAAGAGCATTATTATCTGATGTTATTATTTCAATCTTCTGTGTACAGGTTTCTGCAGAGTCAGCAAACCAGTTTGGAGAATTGGTAGCTGATCCAGTCACCAATGAACTTTTGCACTACACAGAGAAACCTGAAACTTTTGTACGTTCATTTGCATACATTCATTTACTCTTTAACATATTCTTAAGCTTTTGGTGTTTCTTTTTCTGGTGAATTTACTTGTGAGGTTCGTTCCTTCCCTGTTCTCTCTATCTGAGTGGTCTTATATTGGTGCTATATGTAGGTAAGTGACCGAATAAATTGTGGTGTATACATCTTTACCCCAGAGATATTTACTGCCATCCAGGGGGTTTCCACTCAGCGCAAAGACAGAGGTCAGTGATACAGATCTTTGACGAAATTATCATGCTCCAATGTTTGCTTAATTTAGAAGCTCCTGAAAATACACTATATATTTCCCAAATAGGGCTTAGAACTCAAATTTAATATTCATCTTGAATTTGAACCACTTTTTTTTTTTTTTTTTTTCAAGATTTAATAATTTTCTTGTTGTTGTGTTTGGGTGTTTTGTTTGTGTTGGAATTCATCCAAAAAAAATTATTTAATAATTTTGTCTTGGTTTTAAATGAAACTGATTTATTGTCTCACTTACCATATTGGTATTCATCATGCTGAAATCTGAACTCTTTTTTGGTCATTTGCAGCTAATCTGAGACGTGTATCCAGCTTTGAGGCCCTCCAGTCAGCAACAAGGTTTGACATTTTTCTGGATTCCAAATTTTCTTTTGTTATATTCTTGATTCTTCAGGAGTGCAGTAGTGGTTCCAGATATATAATATTATACCATAATATGAACCTGGTTGCCCTATTTGAATTGAGCAAATGTCTGCAGTAAATCTATGATGGAGCTTGTGGTTGATTTGCAAATTTAAGCTGATGAAGCAAAACATAGATGGCCCATTATGGATTTAGATTTACCTTGGGTGAATTTGATTATAAAAAACTGTGCAAATTTATTAACACAGAAATGTGAATGTTGGCCCTGTGCAGGCAAAAGGGAAAAGTTCCTTCCTAGCGGCCTCAAATATTTTATATCAATCAAATATATGAAAAATATGGAATACTCTTTCAAATAAATATTAATTACTTGAATGAATAGAATAATAGATTGTAGAACATAATTGTTAAGATGCTAATGTAATTTTAATTATAAATTGTTAAATCATTATAAATTGATAGTATATTAAAAAATTGAATTTATCAAGAAATTGACCTTTGTTGTCACTTTTAGTTATGTTTTAGGGGGTCTGCCTTAAGGAAATAACAAGAGGAAAGTACAAGAATAAAGAGAGAGAAGGGTGTAATTCAAATAAATGCAATCCAAATCATAAAGAAAGATTCCCTCTATTTTTCATTAAGAAAGTTAGAAGATAGAAAAAAAAAATTAAAAAAAATCCGTCCTTGAGTATTTAAATTTACACAAGAAAATGATAGAAAAGAAAGAGGGGCATGCAAAATACACATTGGTATATATAGGTTCATTTTGAATTGTGGATACAACCATTTTCTCATTTCTCAAATTGCTTATATTATCTGATAAGTTCTTAACAAATTCAATTTCTGGTAATAACATGAGTTTCATCCCAATTATATTTAGTTATTGACACTCCAGGTTTCCTGCCAAAATCAGTTGGTTTTTCTGTTCATCTTGCATGAAAAGCAGTTGAGAAGTCGTTTCATTTAATATTGCCAGTTGAGAAGGCCATTTAGTAATTTTGGTTTGGTACTTCTTTTGAGAGTCATCTGTAACATGATTGAAATATGACAAAGGAAGGCAATATGATTCGTTTTTAATTCTCTTTTTGGGTATGAAAAAGTTGATAGATTTTATACCCTAATCTTGCTATATGTCTACATAATTGTTAGTGTTGATTTACCTGGAATCTGACTGGGACGTTAGTGCGATCTGTGTTCACAAATGTCTCATTATTTCACAGAAACTGCTTTAATGGGGACAGTTGTTACATAAATATTATGGAGTTGGGGGTGTGTTTGGCATGGGCTTTGAAAATCCAAGTCGGTTCTTGGGGTCAAGTTGTGACACTCTTTTGGCATTCTTTGCTAGGGAGTCTACTAGAACTATCTGTGTACTTCCATCTGTTATTATCAAGTTCAATTTAACTAGTAAAATCATGTAACTGTTGCTCAACCTTGGATATAATTGTGATTTCTTTGAATCTCCTGTCCTAATATAATTGTTCCTTCAACAGGAGTCTGCCGACAGATTTTGTAAGACTGGATCAAGATATTCTATCACCTCTTGCAGGGAAGAAGCAGTTATATACATACGAGACCTTGGACTTCTGGGAACAGATCAAAACTCCTGGGTAAGTCTGGCACCATTTGTTATATTGCCATCAACTTAGCCCTTCAATCAGGACCATTATGTGAATTTTTTTATTTGATGCTTGCAGGATGTCCTTGAAATGTTCTGCTTTGTATCTTGCACAATTCCGGTTCACCTCCCCCCATCTTTTAGCAAGTGGAGATGGTACGAAGAGTGCTGCCATTACTGGTGATGTTTTTGTCCATCCGTCAGCAAAACTACATCCAACTGCTAAGGTGATCTTTCCCTTCTCAGTCTGTTTTAGGCATGCACACTGACTAGGGTGTTACTGGTCTATGCAATTTCTTGGTTTGTTCCTTTTTTTGAGGTTTTGGAAATTATGTAACCATGTTATTTGTTGTATAGTTATATATTAGCAGAAAAACTAAATTTTGCTGTGATTCTTTTGCAGTTTTTATATGTTTCTTTGTGTGTATATGTGTGTGTATGGTTTTTTTTTTTTTTTTGTGAGGGGAGGGAGTAGATGTGCTAATTTTGCATCACTGAGAATGCCATGCAAAGTTTACCTTTAAATGGCAAGCACCATACGAAGATTTCCTAGAAGTATATACTACCTTGTTAATCAATGGGATATAGAGGTAGTTTTGCTTCTTTCCATCTAGTTGGATTTCATATTTGTAACTATTTACTTGTCTGCTGTGGTGAAACAGATTGGTCCCAATGTCTCAATATCTGCAAATGCCCGTATAGGAGCTGGTGTAAGGCTCATCAGTTGTATCATCCTCGATGATGTTGAAATTAAGGTATATAACCAAATCAAAGGGAATGAAATGCATGCATAAGTTTACCTTAAGCTTGACATATGTACTTATGTTTACCCAGGAAAATGCTGTCGTTATTCATGCAATTGTTGGGTGGAAGTCGTCTATTGGTAGATGGTCCCGGGTCCAGGCAAGTTCAGAAATTTGCCTTTCTGAGTATGATATATTTGTTGATCAAGAGAATGTGCTTTTTTTCTTTTTCTTTTTTTAAAAAAAGGTTTTGTCTCCAACCTAGAGAAAAGAAATTTCAGTGGCGAATGCTTTTAACGTCCAACTTGCAGTTCTCCTACTGTTATTCTCAACTGCTTTTGTGCTCCAGTATGTTGCAATGTGAGTAGAACATTTAGCAGTGGCATGTTGCAGTACAGGATTTCTGTTCCAACTCCCATGTCACAATTGTAACATTGATTTCCAGCATCATAGCTGAAGGGCAGGTTTTATATTACATATAGGGGACTACTTTCTTACTGAAGCTTGCTAAAAAAAAGAAAGAATTCAAAGCTTTTGCAGATTTCTTAAGTCACTTCTGCAGAAAGTGGTTTTCTTTCCCCTTTTCCTTCTTTTTTATTCAGGAAATTGTTGGAATTGACTTTCTAAGTTTCCTCAACTGATTTCAGGCTAGTGGAGATTACAATGCAAAACTTGGGGTTACAATACTTGGTACTGTCCGTAATTTTCTATGCAGTTTCCCTTCTTTTTTAAACAAGATTCTCAAATTCATACATTGCACCATCTGCCTGCTGCTATTTTGTAATGCAGGTGAAGCTGTGACTGTTGAAGATGAAGTAGTGGTGATTAACAGCATTGTTCTACCAAACAAGACTCTCAATGTTAGTGTTCAAGAGGAAATAATTCTATGATAAAGCAAAGATCTACTTAATTATTCTCTCTCTCGAAATAGTTATTTTTATCCTCTCATTACTGTTCAAGTAGAAAACCCAGTACATTTAATGGCTTATTGTACTTGTGTACATTGACATTTCTCCAATAAGATTAAGAATAAGAGTTTTGGTTTGGCTGATGTATTATTTTTGTTCTCTTAATAAATGGAGCATATGAATCCACCAACGCATGAAAGAATGAATAATAAGGAGATAAAAAAAGATTATGATGATCTTGAACAGTAATCAACACCATTCATTTTGTAGTTTAAGCATATTTTTTTTCCAAAAATATCACAGGCTAGTCCAGCAAAGCTGCTCGTACAGTTTCCATGCAATGTCAACTGTTAACAAGAACATTGGTCTGATTATTAGGAAGGGCTGAAACTCAATTACTCAATTAATCCAAGGGAGCTCAGCCTAGGTGTATTGTGCATAGCAACTTTTTTCCCTAGTTTAAGATCATGCAAAACATCTATAGAAACATAGCAGGCCCCAATAGAGAAAATGAACTCCAGGGAGAAAATTTTCAAGAGACAAAAAAGATGCTTTACATTCGGCCCAACTAATTAACTTTCTATTTTAATTAAAAAATTGCATTTTTATTCTATTTTAGTAACTCACATTTTCAAAACACTTATATTTCACTCTTTATCTTAACTATCCACTTTTACTATTCTAATTGAATGTTCTTTTTAAAAATTTCATTTTTTTTTTCTCTTAACAATCACATTTTTGAAAATTTATTTTTCCTTAACGGTTATATTTTCAAAATTCCATGTCTTCTCAAAGGTCATATTTTTTTAAATTTTAATTTATTCCTAGCATCCAAATTTTTCATTTTTATTTTTTATAATGGCCATATTTTTAAAAATTAGGGTAAAGAGAGAGTATGCTTCAAAGGAGTAGGATCACCAATTTTTTTGCTGAAATAGTTATAGTTGGTTTTTCACCCAAATTTGCAACATTTGGCTAGCCCAATATGAATGCTCCTCACCTAAATTTACTTGACTAATTAATGAACATAAGTTGCCATGGATAACTGATCAGCTTCAAAGGCACAGCAAAAATCTAAACATCGTGGAAAAAAAGAAAAAAAGAAAAAAAGAAAGAAAGTCTAAACATCTATTCAATTACGTAAGCGTAGAAAACAAGGGCAACAAAATTCATATGCAACCATTGCATACAGGAATGAAAAAATGTGTAAGAAAATGAATTAGAAGAAAAGAATATCCTGAGGGTGGCCATTGCATAGAGAACATGCACCCAACACGAAGCCTTCTCTTTTTTGGTTTTTTTTTGGTCAAATCACTAAAAAAAAAAAAATTGATGTGCATATTGAGAGCTCATTGGTGGGACGCATTAGGAAATTTGTAATGACTTCTTCCCAGAAACTTCAGAGTACCATGATTTCCATGCTTCCACGTAATGAGAGAAGAGGTCTTTCAAAGCTGCAATTTTTACACACCTTTGCATTAAACATTTTTCTGCAACAATACAAAATATATATAGGCCTATATAAACTTGTTAACATGATATGCATATCTGAAGATAATGACAGTAAATGATAAAATTCACACTATGATAGATTAGAATCTTTTTAAATCAGTTATGTGAGCCTGAATACAAGATGCCAGATTAATCGAAGCTTGTATGCACACATCAATGGAGTAAAGTGATACAGAACAACTTTAGTGGGAGAATATGAATCACCTCTAGAGATGAAAGGTGACTTCCAAACCACCTTTTTATTTGGTTTCCTAATGTGAGTCTGGATCATTGAGAACAAACTTCCTAATTAGAGAGATCTTTCTAATGGAGTGTTAGTGTTAATGCTTGTCACATTACAATGACTCTGAGAGATGTGTTTCACTGAACTGCAAAATAGCATAAGAGATGATACCTTGGTTTTGATACTGAGGACGATAAGTAGAGGCAAGTTGCTCCCAGTCCTGAACTCGCGCAACACTGTTATCCTGAGGTACTCCAATTTTGGGTACGCTGGATGGAGCAAAAGGACCAAAGTGGTAACTCTTTGAACTCTGTTTTGAGTCATGTTCTAAATTCTTTCTATCAACCTCATCTGCCAAATTGTCATATTTCATTTGCTTTGGCACTTTCAGATCCCCATTTAGATTTTCATCAACTTTATTCCTCTTAAAACTGACGTTTGTGAGATCACTTCCAAACATTCTCTTCCTAGAATCATTTGAAGCAGACCCAATGTCAGCTCTCCCTCTGAACCCTAACCACCTGAATGCAGGCTTCCTGGTGTCAATTGTATGTGTCTGCATACCATTCCAAGAAAAGTTTTGAAAGATTAGCAAATGATTGTAACAGGTCCAAACTTAATTTAGTTGAATTGTAGAGAACTAAAAAGCCTAAGTTTAAAGCAGTTCCACAGTTTTTCAGCAAATATTTGCAGTGATGTTTTACCTTCTCAATTAGTTTCATTGAAGACAATACATTTGCAATATCATATAGTCGTCTTACTTTTGCTGCAAAGTTTTGAAATCAAGAGATTGTTAGATAAAGAGTTTCGGCTCCATTTCAGTCAGTAGATGAGAATAAAGGAAGCAAAGATGAGATTCATTACTTCTCATTATCGAAGAATTGTGGCCATCCCCAAGCAATAGCTTTGCAGCGTCATCAAGAGAGATCAAATCTGCCTATATAATTATTTAAAAACATCAAAATAATGACCAATTACATGGGAAATCAATGGCAGAATAACAAACAAAAAAGGATATAGTTTCCACTCACATTAGAACAGAGGAAGAGCTTGACAAAATTCTGTGTAAGAAGTGCCAGAGACTTTTCCCTCCGATTTTCTGCAAAGAAAAATAGAAGCACAGTTCCAGAATATCAATTTCTATTCCAACATCATTTCAATAATGATTAATTTAAACACATAAATGCAAACACTGAGGAACTATTTCAATTTCTATGCCCTTTAAGGTTAGGCTGAGTCATCAAATTCACATCAGACCAATCAAACCAATGGCATTGTGTTTGGTCCTAAATTTATGTTTTGGATAAGGACAAAAATTTCCTCCAAACCAGGATGAAATATCCTCCAACCCAGGAAATTTATGTTCTTTGGATAATATCAGACTCATTGACATTTACATATATATTGTAGTCCTACGTAAATAGTAGCATAAAAGCAAATTACAAAAAAGTTCAAAAAAACAAAAGGATACCTTTTGTCACGGCTTTAACACCAGTACTGGGATTTGACTTATCATTCTGACTTCCAGTACTGGGATTGGAAAACCTTTCATCATCTTCTTCATCATCAGAAACCTACCCCAGGAAAACACGAAAAATAAAAACTCCTCTTCATTAAAATGCCTAAAAAACAATTCTAAAAACCAAAACAACACAAAAATAGATATCTATTTTTTTCAAAAAGAGGGGGGAAAATTCCTTCAACCCTAAAATTCACCCACTTTTGCATAGTCGTTGCCATCAAAGGTACTGCAATTCTCACTCATACCCTCGTCCTATCACAGCATCATAACACAATGTCAGTGCTACATTCCAAATATTGGGCATTTCAACCACAATCTCAACCCACTAAAACGAATTATATATGTGCATATATATATATATATTATTTTTAATTTTATTTCTAACAAAACCCATTTACACCCAAGAAAGTAAAGAGGAATCAATTTACCTTGAGCTCCTTTAAAGCAGCAGGGATTGCACCAAACCCTTTCCAGGTATATTGGTTCTTCGCCTTCCTCGCGAGAACCTGAAGTATTAAACCAAATAGCCACACAAGCTTAAGACAGTACATAACTAGAAGTGGAAAAGCTGAAAACTGAGAAGATCAAGGTTCAACAAGCTCACCCCAACACTCTCCAAGACATTTACAATATCGTAAATTCTTCGCCTCTCAACCCCTGCGAAACCAAAATCATTAGATCCACAAAATTCAAAATTACAGACTTACACATCTATATGTACACACACGCGCACCTATCAACCCTTTCAAATCTCATCAGATCCACAAAATTCAAATTCCCATAAATATATAATGTGTGTGGGCGTGTGAAACAAATTAAATATCGTAATCAGATGAAGACCTAATCGCAAAGCGGCATCGTCGAGCCCGATCGATCGAACGTCACCTTTGTCGTACAAGCTCAAGAAACTGCAGAAACCAATTGAAATTTTAAAAAATGATAACACAAAATTTCAAGATGAAGGGAAACAATATATATATATATATATATAGAGAGAGAGAGAGAGAGGGGGGAGAGAGAGTACTTGGAGCACAAGAGGCCGAGGGATTTCTGCTTTCGGCTATAGGCGTGGTGCTGCGACTGCGACTGCGACTGCAACTGCGACGAGGGATCGGGTCGAGCGGAAGACGAAGGCAAAGCCATTGGAGGAGGAGATCTGAAGACTGAGTGGAAATGAAGGGAAGGTAGAGGGAAAGAGAGCTTGGGGAGAGAGAGAGAGAGATGGAGGCTGAGGAGCGCGAGAGAGGACCGTTAAGAAAGGAAAGGAAGGGATTGGGCAATTGGCGGGGTAGTCATTTTTGAAATTTCGTGCGTCTCGTTTTTCCGTTTTGGTTTTCAAAGTTTGAATAAGCGGGAACTTCAATTACTCTGACGCGCCTCTCCAATCTCCATCCCTCCCAGTCCCATGGGTATTGTACTTGTATTGATAATTTTTTTTTTTTAATTTTTTTTAAATGTAATATTATATATAACATATCTCATAATTATTCTACAGTATTTATTTATTTTACAGTCTCAGACTCTCAATCAACCATTTCATTCTTTTTAAACAATAATTCATCCAATAATTAGTTGGGAGTTTGAACTATAACAAATTTTGATTTAATAGCTAATGAGCCTTATCTTCTTCGTTTTTTTTAATAAGCAGATTTCTTCTCATTTTATAAAAGATTCAAAACTCTAACATCACAAAGCATAAAACTCTTAAAAATATAGGCAAAAACTATGTGGTTACAAAGTTGTAGATACATCAAAAAATTTAATAATCAAATCGTATCTATGACCTCCGAACTCACTTATATACAAACTTCATTTATGGCATAGATTTGCTATTGACATAATAGATCTAAGACATAAGTAGATCAAATCCTTACACCAAATTTTTATTTAACCAGCCAATGAAAGATAAGCCTTCACACCAAAAATTATTTGTCATCAACTCAAAAGTTAAAAC
Organism: Carpinus fangiana; assembly: GCA_006937295.1. Classification (NCBI taxonomy): domain Eukaryota; kingdom Viridiplantae; phylum Streptophyta; class Magnoliopsida; order Fagales; family Betulaceae; genus Carpinus; species Carpinus fangiana. The sequence continues at coordinate 3,406,620 of CM017328.1, read as the reverse complement.
AACATAAACAAATAAAAAATAAAAAACAACAAACAGCAACGATATGCTCACACAAAAACGCGTGAGATTCAGGCGATCCACGTTCTAGTGCGTTCAAATCACAATTGTCTCGTGCCGACCTAGTGCGTTCAAATCATAATTGTCTCATGCCGACCAGAGGGAAACCGTTTGTTGTCTACAAAACTCGTTGGCGCGGGGAAGAAGGTGCAATGACACGTATAGCCGAATAGGACTTGGATTGGTGGCAAAAACGAAGATCTACTTTGGAAAAAGCCAATCTAAGAACCTTTGCAGAAAACGACAAAGCCAAAAAGTTGAGGAAAACTAATGGCAAGGTGGAGGAGGCAGGGTGTTGCTGCTGGAGTCTAAACAAAATTTTAAAAAAAAACCAAGAAAAAAAATGGAAAGGGAGGAAGGATGGAAGAAACCATCATTCCTCCCTTTTAGATCGCACTAGAATGGGGCTAGGGTTTCTCGCTTACTAATTTTTTGCACTCAACAAATAAACATCTACTTTATTTTTTAACGAACATTATCATATTAAACCAATAAGATAAGGTCGGATAAGAGTATAGTATAAAGTATTATTATTTACTAAAAAGTATTTTAATTTATGTTTTATTAAGGTTCAATAGTTTGAAAAACTAGTCTAACATTAAACAAGGGGGGAAAAGTTTTAACGTAAAACTTGTCCTGCTTTAATTTATGTATTTTAACGTAAAATTTCAATTTATAATTCCCATTTTTCAGGTTTTGTTTTTAGAAAAAAGAAAAATTCAGGTTGTCAGCTGACTCGAGCTGTAAAACTTGTACTGCTTTCGTGGCTTTAAAGCAAGCTACAACTCAAGCCCACATCCCAAGTAGCCCCCATGGAATAAAATAATTATATAGAAAGATCACCAATATTTGTCAACTTAAAACTTTATAGTTAAAAAAAATCATTTTTTTTTTAAATTTTTTTCTGAAACTTATAATTTTTTTTTTTTTTTGACATGTCCATACAAGAAAGGGAAGGAAATTCGAACTAGTAACCTCTGCTTCATTAAGCGTGGTTCTAGCCAATTGAAACTTTATAATTAAAAAGGATGGATTGAGCTCAGGGTGGTTCGAATTCGCTGCATCCGAGTGATTAGAGGTGGCGAAACCCTTCAATATTTATTTATTTATTATATAAATTTAATTAATAAAAAATTAATACATTGACGTGGTGCATTTAGTTAGACTAACAGGCATTAGGGAAAATCTAACAATAAGAATTTTTTTGCATTTTCAATTGTTCAAGGGAGTAAAAATTCAAAAAAAAAAAAAAGAAAAAAAAAGAAAAAATATTTTAAAGTTTTGATTTAAAAAATATTTTAAATTAACACATTGATTTGTTTTTATATAGTTACCATTTAAAAACAAATCGCATTGTGGAGAGAAAGAAAGAGAGCATCTAAGAAAAAAAATGAGAGGAGAGAGAATGATAGAATAAAGGAAATGTGCACTTTTTTTTTTTTTTTTTTTTTCAATATTTGGTGAGCTTTGTTGCTCAGCAAATTTTTTGCTAAAATAGCTAACACGATGCGAGTTTTTTCACCTCAATTTGCTACGGCCCAGTGGGAACGATAATGTGAAAATGGGAATACAAAAGAAACAGATTAAATTGGTTTACACTAATTTATATTTTCATAGCAATGGATTGACAAACAAAACTTCAGGAAGGAACATCTCATCAGTCCTCACAAGCCACCAAGTTGATAATCGAAAGCACTTTATATTACAGCTGCTGCTTGGAAAGATTCTTGCATCTTCTTCCTTTCTTATTTCTACAATCTCCTTTGGTGGATCAACATTCTTAATTGATTATGATCACAAAACCCTACTCCTTTCACCACCTTCAGTTATTGATGGTAGGAATTGGGAGGGCTCTTAATGCAACAAGCAATGCAGCAGTGAATAAACCAGGCCTGCTCGGATACAGCAAAACAATTGAACACAACACTGACAACCAGTGACAGGAATCAGAATACCATACACCCATCAAAATCTTCAATTTTATTAGGTCCAACTGTCTAAGTCCCAATTGGATCCATCAAATTGATGGAAATTTTCTGCAAGGGAAAGTGAAAGGAGAGACACCTGCCATTAACCTTTGCTAAGACAGCAATGGCTATGAACCCTAAACTTATATCATATCACTGAAAAGTTGCTCAATCAAATACAAGAGAACAGTTTAGACTGAAGTGAATGGTTGAGCATATCATATTTACGAGAACGTGAGATAGCAGCAGGAAGGATGAAGCAAAGCAACCTTGAAACTTATCAAATCCAGTAAACATAAACACCTCCTAACCAGGGCCCGTCTCAATTGAAGAGTATTCTGTCAATAATTTTGTACTCTTGACCAGCTCGAACCACTTCGTTATCTGCGTTCCGGGCTCATTTGTATGCTCATTCTATTCATGTCACCACAATCTGCAGTACACCATCATTTCAAACCATCCTATTACAGGGAATCTTCAGATATCATTTCGAAGGGACTGCTGAACACCGAAAGTGAAGTAGCTCCTACCAGCAGGAGCATCTGCCTTTTTTCGGGAATCAGGAAGAGTAACTCTGGTGTGAGGTCTGTGGTTGACGGTAATATGTCACCCTGTTTTAATGAAGAGTTTCCCCCAGCCGAGCTAGAATACTTCCCTAATGAAACAAATATGGTATAAAGTAAGTTCAAGTCACCTCATTCATGTTCATCACCAGTGACATCTCTCTTAATTGCTGCCACAAACAATGATATTTGTTATCAGTAAAAGGCTGCAGGCCGGTTTCCAGACTTTCAAGACCCTCCTTGGCCACAGCTTATATAACATAATTCCTACTCTCTGGACTGCTTGCAAAAGCAGGCACTGAAAGTCCCCAGTTAGGTGCCAACTATAAAGTCCTAATTCAATCACAGTTGTTTGAAGGGGCTAAGGAGCAGCACATCAAAGCCATTAGAGAAAACAATATCAAGCATGAATGGAAGCCCTTCAGAAACGGATTTAAGTGAAATTTACAGGATTCATGAACCAATTGGAATGCCAAACCTCTTTCACAATTTGAACTGACGAGGAAGACGGGCACATCTAGTCTGCAATCTCAAAATCTCTTTTGCAAAATTTTGATTCCCAGTTAGCAAAAGCCCATCTAGAACCCGATTAAAAGTAAGCTTCCGGGGCAGAAATCCTCTATCAACCATCTCAACCAACAACCTTCCGGCCACCAACAAATCATCCGATTTTTTCCTCACAAACATTGCGCTTATCAAAATATTATAAGTATCCAAATTGGGCAAGCAATTCCCACTACCCATCTTCTCAAAAACATCCAGCCCTTTTTCGATCTCTCCAGCATCACAAAAGTACCGGATCACAATAGTGTACGTCTGAACATTTGGCTCACACTCATCCTTCATTCTTTCCACAAACGTCAAAGCCCTATCCATTTCACCGGCATGACACAATCCTCTAATAATCACATTATAAGTTGTCGAATTAGGGGCATACCCTTTCCTCAACATCTCCTCAAAGACCAATATGGCATGCTCCACGCTATCCTTCTTACACAAAACCTGAATCAGAGCATTGTAGGTAACGACCGAAGGAAGCACGCCCCCTTTGACCATCTCATCAAAAATCCTTCTAGCTCTCTCAATCTCACCCGCGCAACCAAACCCATGAACCAAGGTAGTATAAGTAACAACATCAATCCCACATTTCCTCTTCTTCATTTGCAAAAAGAACTCCCAAGCTTCCTTAATCTGACCAGCTCTAAAATACCCTTTAAGCATAGTATTGTAGGTCGTTAAACTCGGCTCTAATCCCCTCTCCACCATCTCCTTCAAAACCTCCAATGCCATGGGCGTGCGCTTAATCAAACACCACCCATTTGCAATAATGTTATAACTAACACAATCAGCCTTAAACCTACTCTTTAGAGCCTTAAACAAATTATAGGCCATTTCGACGCGTTTCGACTTACAAAGAACATCAAGAATCGTGTTGAACGAATTCAAATCCTGAACACAACCGTGTTCCTGCATAGATAAGAACACCTTGACGGCTCTATCGGGTTTTCCAGCGGCTACATACCTCTCGGCGACGATGGCGAAAGTTTTAGGTCCTGGGCCGATGCGGCGTGCGCGCATTCGGGCCATGAGGGCCCAAACGGCCTTGTAGTCGCGCATGCGGGCAGCGATGTCGATGGCGAGGTCGAAGGAGTCGGAGGAGGAGAGGGAGTGGTGGCGGTCGACGGTTTTGAAGAAGTGGAGAGCTTTTGGTCCGTGGTTGGAGAGGCGCTTGAGGGTCCTGTTGACGAGGTCCGGGGTCCATTGGATGGTCGGGTCTTGTAGGATTCGGGTTAGGGTTTGTGGGTCGGAGCTGAGGATGAGCTTCGCTAAGGCGGCATCTCGTGGCGGCGGTGTTGGTGGTGCGGTTGTGAGGCGATGGAATTGGAGGAAGTAATGGGGATTTGGAGGGTAAACTTGATAGTACTGGAAGGAAAATGCTGGAGGAGTTCTCCGGGAAAACAGGTGGAACAACATTTTGTGGGGGTGTCTTCAAATTTCAGAAACAATCGGCCATATTTGTTATTTTTTGTTTTGTTTTCTCTCTTTTACTTTTTATTTCCAAAATAAAAATATTTATAAACAATAAAACACTCTAAAATATTTATAATTCTAAGGTTTCAGACATCATAATATTCTTTTCAAATTAAAACCAACCATTTCCCAAAGCCCAAAACTAAATAATTTAGTTGGTTGACTATATTTGTTAATTTTTTATTTTTTCTTTTAAGTCATTAATTAATATTAACAAACAACTTAACACACAAAAAAAAAAAAACTCTTAATAGAACATAACACTTTCTCAAATTAAAAAAAAAAAAAAAAATTTAGTACGTAAGTTTTCATTTTTTTTTAATGTTTTTTTACCTAAGTTTTAAATTGTATTACATATGATACTTGCATTATGGGTAAATATCGATTTAATACCATTGTCATCATTCTATCAATCAAACTAATGGATTGATATATATTGTAATAAAAACATGACATACACTTAAAAAAAACAAATCATAAAAAAAATTTAAAAAATCAAAACTCGAAAAAGAAAAATACAAATATATTTCTATTTTGGTCATTTAGGATGATGGCTTAAGGCAGGCATGAGATGGTCGAAATTAGTTTTCTTAACGGAATGTGACAAATGTACTAAATTGATTATTACTTATAAATCAAGTATCATCTACGATATGATTTGAAACCTATGCGAAAAAAATAAAAAAGTGAAAATTTAGGTACTAAAAACATTATTAAAAAAAAAAAAATAAAACCTCCAAACCAAATCAATGAAATCATGGACACTGTTACTGCTTTCATATTATTTATTTGAATCCCTAAATTTTGAATAAAACCAACAAAGGTTTAACCTACCGTGCCAAATCCAAATTTGGGTTGGCGCTCAATCCAAACATCCTTCTCCACACGTTCTCTCGCTTTGGGCGATTTTTCTCTCGCCCTAGCTCCTTGCTCCGGCGATCATCCACCTCCTTGTGAGGCAAACCCATCTCCTTGTGAGACCTATCCATCTCTCTGTCAGATTAATTTTTGGTTTTTCTCTCTTAGATTCAGTTTTTACGTCCTAGCTTCTTTCTCTTTGGAAGCTCTGGTTTTTTCGCACACCCATATCAAGGAAGCAAGCGATCGGGCCCGGTCTTGAATTGAAGTTGAACGAGGGAGAGTGCCATCCTTCTCCTTGTCCTTCTTACCTGACTTTGTGAGAATATAAGCTCCTATATATTCAGAAGCTTCAGGAAAAATCACGAACTCTCTTGGGTTCCAGCTCGTTGGGACTTGGGACTTCTCCACTTCCCCCCCCTCTCTCTCTCTCTGTGGCTACAGCACCTCTACCCGAGCTCCTATCCTCCTCAGTTTTTGAATCGGCGAGGTTGTTTCATCGGAGCGTCTCCGCCTCCCACCACCTAGTTCGGCTTTCTTTTTGCCAGACCCAAAGGTAAGCTTCTTTTATTTTTTATTTTTAATTCCGCTTTATTGGGGAATGTTTTGAGAGATTAAATCCCTGGCTGTGAGTTCCAGAGCTGGTGTTGTCTTCTCCATCTTACATGTTTCGGTTACAAATGTGGCATTTTGAGAAAACCTGTGGCTTTTGAGTCTGTTTGATTGCTATGAAAAGGAAAGAAAATCTCTGAAAAAACTTGTGCCTTCTCGATCATTTTATATATATATATATATTTCCTTTTAAGTATTTTCTTTCTGGGTTGTTTTTTCTTTTGAAGTCACTACCAACTGGTTTCTTCTTGAGATAGTGATTAATCCTATAGCTCAAAAAAAAGGGGGGGGGGGGGGGGGGGGTGTGGGGGTTGGTGCTCATTCTATGCGCTTTGTCCAGTAGATCTCATCTGGGAACATAAATTTGAGTAGGAATATTGGAGAGTGACTTTAGAACCGAAAATCTTGATTAGCGTTTTTCGAGGGGTTCATTTGCACTTCCATCTTTCGACAAAAGTTTATTTGTATTTAGCAATAAAATAAAATACCACTATGTACACATTGAGGCGGAGGCTAGCACTGATGATTTTTCCTGTAAAATTGATCAATATTTGGTGTTTATGTCTTCTTAAGCCTTGGGCTGTACTTCGACTCTTTGGTTATGATTTATGAAATGCTCATTCGATGGAAGATGCAGTAGTATGTGTTTTACTTTTGAGTGATGATCAGCTGCGGAAGCTTTCTTGAAAGCATGAACTGGCTATAACACATACAGTTTGATCTTTATCCTAACATACTTTTAGATCAATTTGATACAACTATAAACCATGGGACTAAATAAATAAATATTTTTTTTCTTTCAAAAACCTAGACACGTGCTGGTCAGTGTGAACCGCCAAACGGAGCGTACATTAGAGGCGGCCACAATTTGATTTTTATGAAGAGGAGCGCAAGCAATTAAGCAGAGAGAGATCGATGAGTTCGAAAGAGAGTTGCAAAAGTGAGCTCCGGACTGCGATTCGTCAGCTCAGTGATCGTGGCCTTTACTCAGCCTCCAAATGGTACTCCAAACCCCCCAATCTCTTTCTCTGAACTTATTATTATTTAATGTTTGAAAAGTGCTTTTATTGTTGCTTTTGGAAGCGAGATCTATATGCATATTGAGCAAGCCTGAATCATGGATCTGAACCACTTTAATATCTTCATTTAAGCTAATCTTCTCTTTTGGTTGAATTTCGTGTTTGTCTCACTAGTTAGTGTTAAGTTTTTTATCTTGATGCTCTATTTGGTAACTGAGAACTTGGGCACAAGGAAAAGAAGTATTTGGGGTTCAAAACCATGTAAGAGGCTCGAACTGAACTAAGTCAATTAAATTGAGTGCAGATTTTTCTCTTCCCAGGTCAAAATTATTGTAAAAGTCTTGTTTTCAGAATTATATTGCTACCTTTTTATCTTTTTTTTTTTTTTAAAAAAAAGTTATTATTATTATTATTATAATTATTTTGTTTTTCTTATCTTCAGTATTTGATTATTTTCATTGCCAATGGATTTTGATTCGCCATTGTATGTGCAGGGCAGCAGAACAGCTGGTGGGTATTGAGCAAGACCCGGCAAAGTTCACGCCTTCAAACACCAGATTCCAGCGTGGAAGCTCAAGCATTCGCCGGAGATTCCGCACAAATGAGATTACTTCAACACCGATTGCCGGTGTATCGTATGTGTCGACTCCAGTGATGGAGGAGGACGAGGTGGTGGTTGGTGACTTTTACCTTCTGGCCAAGTCCTATTTTGACTGCCGGGAGTACAGGAGGGCCGCTCATGTGCTTCGAGACCAAACTGGGAAGAAATCTGTCTTCTTGCGTTGCTATGCGCTTTATCTGGTTTGTTGCATTCTCTTCTAAACATTGTATAGTTCCCATTGGTTCTGTTTTAGTTCTTGATCTAATTGAATGATGGTGGGTTTTGATGCATTAGGAATAAGACTTGTTTTCCCCTGATGTTCTTTATTGACTGTGGGATATAATTTATTTGAGATTCAATTGTGGTGAATTTAAGGGAAGATTGGTTAATTCAGTATGATAGAAAATACTTTTTTTTTTTTTTTAACACGGGTTTTAAAAAAAAAACACTTGATGTGTTTTTGGTGAAAGCATGTAGAGGAGAGTCTTTCAAGGTGTTTAGTTATCATTGCCGGAGTGGATAGTGATTGTTGCTACAAAAAGCGTGAAATATGCAAGAATGGGACTCAGTTGCCAGAAAAAAATCATGGTGTAATGAGGTTTTGTTCAGATAAGACTTGCTTTTGAAATATGGGTATGAAATTCACCAAATTAAAAAATAGAGAAAAGAAAAAGCTAAACAAATGAAAGCCCATTTATGTGTAAGATTAGAAGGTTGGTGCTTTTCAGGATTTTATGTTGGATCAAATACCTATGGTTTTGCACTATCAGCAACAAAGACTGAAAAAACTTAGCTGCAAGTCATTAAGAATGTGTTAGCTTCTAGTGCCATCAACATTGCAAGAAAATTGAAGAATATAATGGTACTTGTGAGACAGAAAAGGGGTTGTACGTTTCTTTGTTTGCTTACTTTGATCCATTTTTAATCTGGCATGACTGACATGATATCTGTTAATTTATTAGAAAGGTTTATACGATCTATTTGATCTCTGTTATATTTCAGAATTTTTATACATATAAATATCATTATTCTCATTGTTTCATGAAGGCTGGAGAAAAGCGGAAAGAAGAAGAAATGATAGAACTTGAGGGACCCTTAGGTAAGAGCGATGCTGTGAACCGTGAACTGGTCTCTTTGGAGCGCGAGTTATCAACACTTCGCAAGAATGGCACAATTGATCCCTTCGGGTTGTACTTGTATGGTCTTGTGCTCAAAGAGAAAGGCAGTGAGACTCTTGCTCGTACAGTTATTGTTGAGTCTGTGAATAGCTACCCTTGGAACTGGAATGCCTGGTCAGAGCTGCAGTCTTTGTGCACTACAATTGACACCCTGAACAGCCTTAATCTCAATAACCATTGGATGAAGGACTTCTTTCTTGCCAGTGCTTATCAAGAACTTAGGATGCACAACGAATCTTTAGCAAAATACGAATGTCTACAGGGAACTTTTGGTTTTAGTAACTACATCCAGGCTCAAATTGCAAAAGCTCGGTACAGTTTAAGGGAATTTGAACAAGTTGAAGCTATATTTGAAGAACTTCTAAGAAATGATCCTTATCGAGTCGAAGACATGGATATGTATTCCAATGTGCTCTATTCAAAAGAGTGTTTTTCTGCCCTGAGTTTCCTTGCACATAGGGTATTTCAGACTGATAAATACAGGCCTGAATCTTGTTGCATTATTGGGAACTATTACAGTTTAAAGGGGCAGCACGAGAAGTCAGTTGTGTATTTTAGGAGGGCACTCAAACTGAACAAAAACTATTTATCTGCGTGGACACTTATGGGTCATGAGTTTGTTGAGATGAAAAATATTCCAGCTGCTGTTGATGCCTATCGACGGGCTGTAGATATAAATCCGTGTGATTATCGAGCATGGTATGGATTAGGGCAAACATATGAGATGATGGGCATGCCATTCTATGCTCTCCATTACTTCCGAAAATCTGTATTCTTACAGCCAAGTGATTATCGGGTGTGGATCGCAATGGCTCAGTGTTATGAAACGGATCAGCTTCAAATGCTTGTGGAGGCAGATAAGTGTTACAGAAGGGCAGTAAAATGTGATGACAGGGAAGCAATTGCCCTTCACCGACTAGCAAAATTGCAATGCGAGCTTGGGCGTCCTGACGAGGCTGCGTATTACTACAAGAAGGATTTGGAGAGGATGGAAGCTGAAGAGAGGGAAGGACCAAATATGGTAGAAGCCCTTCTTTATCTTGCTAAATACTACAAAGACGAGAAGAGATTTGCGGAATCAGAGGCGTACTGCACCCGTCTTCTGGATTATACTGGCCCAGTGAGTTTTAATATAATTTTTTTTTTCTCTCTTATGTCTATGGTTTCCATAAAAATAACCCATCTTACAAATTTGTTGAATGCATAAAAAAATTGAATCACTAATTTTGCTCTTCATTGCCCATTGATTACAGGAAAAGGAAACAGCAAAGAGTTTGCTTCGAGGAATGAGAACAGCACAATCTAGTTTCCCTTCAATGGATGTCGAGCACTTTGCCCCCTGAATTTCTCGTTACCACACAGATGTTGTATGCCCCTTCTCCAAGTTTCTGGCTTATGGAAATTAGCGAATGATAAAAGGCTTGAAATATATCAACCTACAAACGTATCTTTCAATGCTGCATAACAAATTGATGTATTTTGAAATGAAATGTAATTAGGTATTTCCGAATGGGGATGGACACTATCCCCACTGAATGTTTCAGTCTAAGAAGCTGCAGTTATGAGTTCGAAGTTTGAAAATAATTTCCTCTGCTTTTGGAATTGGTGTATGATCAGTTAATTTATTAATGTTATATTAGGCCTGGGGATGATATAATGAATTTTTTTGAACTGCGTAACTGTGGATTCTCACTTGCCCATTGTCTTCTTTTTCTTTAGTTTTGGTGGTGGGGATTGGGACAAGGGCTGAAAGTCGCCGATGAGACCCCCAGATGATGATAAAAGTGCAAAATACTCCGGTCTCCGTTACCCCCCACCGGCACCAAAGAAAAATAATCCAGCACCGACATTCTTTATGCTCTCTTTACCTTAGAGAAGAGGACACCGGTAGAAGTGGGAATATAAGGCAACGTGTGAAATCTTGAATTTCAATCCCATGATTTTTGAGAACATTATTTTCCGGTGTTGTAGTGATTAAGGAAAAATCTTGTCTTGTAATTTGAATTCAATTTTTCATGACTTAGAGCTTGTTTGAGATTACGTTTGAAAAATTGATTTTTTAAGTCAAAAAGGGATTTTGAACAAAAACTTCATTTTTAAGCTTTTGCCAAAAGTGTTTTTTGACTATTTTTAGACTTTTGGAATCCTTAAAAGAGCTTTTAATTTTTTTACCAAACTACTACTTTTTTTTTTTTCAAAATGGTTTTTTGAGTGTTAAAAACACTTTTAGACCTCTCAAACGTAATTCCAAACAGGCCCTTAGTAATGGTCCAAGTTGTGTAAACTCAAAATGGAAAAAGCTCTCTTATCCATATCAGGCATTCTGGGAACAAACAACAAGTGGACTCGGGTCATTGCGTTAGGGTTTCCTTTTGATCCACATTTCAGCTTGTAGTACATCAGTTTGTGTTGCTTCAATACCCAGATAAATTATGATACATAAGACGGATTTAGTTCCTGAAATTGTCAATGAGTCATCTCATTTAGTGGTTGCACTTGTCCCCCATAGATGGCGATCAATGCTTATTATGTCGAATTCTGTCAGCAGCTACTTTCCAGATCTATAGGCATCTCCAAAGAGACTCTTCGCCAACAACTTCAACTGAATATTGACAGCAGCTATTTTCCAAATCCATATGCGTCTCCAGATGCTCTTCTGCAGAGACCGTCCACCTTCGAGAGCAATGAGAAATTTGGTTGGGGGGCACGCGGTGAAATCCAGCCCAATCCCCAAATGCTGAATGTTCTAACTAGCCGAGACCTATATGAAAGAACTTCGTATCTACCATTCCATTCAAAACAGGTTTGAGAACATCCAACTATCCAGGAGGACAAAGTTAATCACCACGTATAAGATTCAAATTCATATTATTATCCAGCTGCAAGCTGCAAGCTGCAAGCTGCAAGGCATAAGTTCAACCACATTAACTGGACACAAATTTCAGAGAGTTTCCAATGGCAAATAACCAGTCTAGAATTAACATCTCAGTTGCTTCTTTTTAAACAAGCATTTAGTTTCGACTTGGGTCTGTGAAGAAGCTGTTGATGGATGGCATAATTTCCGGGGACTTGTTGCGGACAAATTTTCTCAGGAAATGCTCAGAATACTTCTCCCCCTCAGCAAAATTGTCCAGCACTCCCGCAGCCCTGGACTCCTTGTTCACCCTGAATAAAAAAGAAGAAAAAATTATGCATCACATATGCAAGATAATTACCACTTACACGATTATCTTAAGCATATAAGTGAAGGATAAAGTGGAAACTTAACCAGAGAAACTTAACTAAACCCCCCAAACAAAAGAAAAAAAAAAAATTCAATATCCAATATATACCATATACAAATGCAAAAGCCTCAAGAGAATAGCTTAAAATTCTGACAAATGGCAGCCTAAAATGCTGACAAGTGTCCCTCTAATGTAACTGTAAAATGCTTATATACTATATAAGCATAAATCAAAAAATATATAAATCTAATAGGATTTCTTTAGTATCATAATATTAATAGGTCAAGTGGTAATTAATGTCCAAATCAAACTGTTGCTAGTTTATCTGTTTTAGGTTCAAAAACATCATGCTTACAAACTTGGTAAATTGTAAATTCTCTATTATTTTGTACACATGTTTTTGTGTGTATATCGAATATATAATAGCACATTAGATGCTAATATGTTAATATACAATGAAAAAATCAGCTCATAATTCAGCCAAGCTTTGCAATTTTGGAAATTAACGGCTCAATAGATAAGGATCTACAGCAATTGCCTGCCCAAATTGTTAGTAATTTGGGCATGTAATGTGAGAAATCTCATATGGGACCCACTTGCCCAAATACATTTTGGACCGCCCGGCCACCTCTTTGAATGGGTGAGTCTCATATGCAATCTTTCACATTACCTGCCTCAATTACTAGCAATTCGGGCAGATAATCATAGTAGATCACAATCCCTACTCAATGTGACTAATAGAACTGAATTTAAGGGAAGTGACAAAAATCTTGCAGGAAAATAAAGAATACCTACAATATCATTCTTTGAATATGGAAAACAAATTGCCGTAATTAAGGTAACCATTTTGTCATTATACCTTCCACTTTTTCTTTTATAAGTAAATCATAATGATTCCCACATCGCCCATACACTCAATGAAGTCTACTTCCAAAAGCTCAAAGTTGGATGCATAAATTCTTTAATGCTATCCTGCTATTCGTTAGAACCGAGGCCATTGAGTGTATTCACGCTCATAATTATCACATGGCCCAAAAGCTTAAACTTAAGACGTAGAACAGATATAGGTTCAAACTCAGAACCACCTGTCTTGACACCATGATAACACTTAAGCTGAAGGTGATTGGAAATCAACACTTCAACCATACACTCAATCATTTAACCATCATTCAAACACTCACCATCGCCATAAATTCTTTGTATCAATTTTCTTTGTTTCACACAACCAAACCATCTATATCCTATCTATTCCTTCTATCAGTGTTTCCACTTGCTTCTCACAAGCTCAAGAACTCAAATATTCAGCGACTAATAGCAAGATTCGTCGTTTAGTAACACAATTCGCATTTACACAACACAATAATAGAGTCAACAAAAATAAATAAATAGGATACAGATTAAGGTTAATTTATTAATCGCCTAAAAAATAGAATAACAAACTCACACCTGATTCAGGGAGCTCAAACCAATTTTACCTATACAAACTCATAATCACATGCATATACATACATAAGTATATATACCAGAGATATACAAGTGCGCATATATAAATATATCGGGAGAGATCGGAAAGAAAGAGACCTGACTTCAGGGTTGATGCAGATATTGCGGATCAGCTGAAACCCGCAGATCCCTACGGCAACTCCTACGGCCGCGAACAGAGGATAAACCTGCACGTATGCATAGATACATAAATACATACACACGAGTAAAGAGCCTGAGATCAAAAGCTCTAATTATAGAAAGAACAAAGTCGTTCAAATCGAGTCACAGAAAATGTTCGATCCAGGCGTTGAAGAAAGATCGAGGGTGTATAGGAGCTCACCTCAGGCCTCAGCCATCGGCTCGTTGCGGATGAAGCCATTGGACGCACTGTACGATAGGAATCGGAGAGAGAGAAGAGTTTTGAAAGGCAAGCAAGAGATGTAGAGGAGGCGATTTTATCAGCGTGCTTGCCCTTTGTTGGAAATGATGGAACCGGATTGGCTGTGATGGGGGGAGAGAGAGAGAGAGAGTACAACACGGCCGTGGTTTTTGAGTGACCAGTAACCGAATCAGCAGTGGACACGTATAGGAATCGTGTTTCTGTTGGCTCGTGACAATAGCATTTTCCTTCTTGTATTGTATGAAAGAAAAGTGTAGCCACCCACTAAGACTTCATCAAGTGGATGTAAAATAAAATTTCTCCAAGAAGCATTTTCCTTTCTCCAACCAGTACTATTTACTTTACGAGCAGAGTAGTGATGGAGATTAGAATTAATTGATGAAATTCGATTCCGTATAATACCAATTAAATGTTTAAGTTTATTTATTTTTACAGTTTTTAAAATAATGATAATTAAACATAATATTAAAAATTAAATATATAAACACAAGTAGAGCTTGAGCTAATCATCGAATTAGATAATCTATTCAAATTTAATGCATTTATTTTTTTGAATGAACTCTAGCTTGTTCACAAACTACTTAAGTCATTTATCCATTTTTTATATAAAGTAAATATCATGATTGTTTTAAGATATATTTATTAGATTACGAAGAAAATTCCCTTTTATCTTTTCATATGGTTAAGATGTTCTCGTTACAAAGTTACAAATAATACAAAAAAATAACAAAAGTAAAGTTATATGAACTTATTATTATACAAGTCAATACAAATTCGACTCGTTTAATAAAAAAGCCTAAATTTCTGTTCAACCTCATGTCGAGTTGGAGTAGTCTACGAACATATCAATTCACTAATGGTCGTTTTGATCTCAAGAGAAGATTACACTCCGGAGCAATATTATGTCTGTTGTATGGTGGATTACGCAAATATAAATACAAGCAGTCTGCCTAGCAGAGGGAGGGGGCAAAAAAAGCAGAAGGTCGAAGATCACAATTCATGCAAAATAAGCACCAGTACAAAATTAAGGGCTCCTGCTTCTCACAAATGTGTGGCTTCAGACCCCAAAAACTGGATGATAATCAGAATCTTTCCACCGATGAGCCTAACTGTACAATGGTGATGAGTAGCAGTAGAATACACTCGGCAATGTGCAGATTCATGGACAAGCAGAAGCTTCTTCTGATTAATTTCATTATCCCTCCAACATGACTAATGAAACATTTAGATGAGACTTCCAGCATGTGATATGCAGCAATTGAAGTCGATATCCTTGGTTACAGTCTCTTACACTGGCCATCAGCTTGTCAATTTATCCTATACTTTACGAGCACGGTCACGCCAAGATCCTTGTTGCTTTGCGAGTACCTAACACCACAATAACAATCACTTGAATCATGCACTAGCAATCTCAAAAACAGACCCTCCCGCGCCCGAAAACCAAAAGCGGGTGAAATTACTTGCCTTCTCACTTAAGAGGCTTGTGACAAGGTCATTCTCATTGCTTTCTTTTTCGCTGTCCTCCACTTTTGGCTCACTCTTTGCATTTATAGAAGGTGGAAGTGATGATGCTCCAAACATGGCCTCATCGTGAGCAGCTTTGGTTTGTTCCTCTCTTCTCGCCTTCATATTACATAATATAAATTACATTGGAAACTCTCTCTCTGTCTCTCTCTCCAGATTCCCAGTATTAACATGCATGATTATCAAATAGAAACTATCATGAATAACAGATAGGTGAAAATATGCTGCATAATACCTCTACTGCAGAAAAGCGAAAGCTCTGGCCAATGTGCTTGACTAACACCTTGTCATCTTCTGCAGCTGCGGACAGGGTAACACATACAATCAGTTCTATGCTTTTCTCACCCAAAGCTCATAAGAGCTCGTGGTCACAACATACACAGTAGATCTGATTTTCATATCCATAATCATATTCAAAGTATAATGATGTCTTTCAGATTGAGCTAAATCTGATTGATCCAATGCTGCGCTTATGGAATTTCTCCCTCTTTATGCCATATGATTGGGTTCCAAATTATTTACAAGATCATAGCATGAGCACAAGAAGCCATTGGGAGGTTATACTCAATGTAGAGATGTCTTCAGGTGTTTGGGATAGTCCAATAAATTTGTAGTTTTCTAATCTCTTGTTAAGGCAATGACTTCTTGTTTGAACAAAACCAATAAATATGTTCTATGGTGAAGGAAATATATTGCCTGAAAGGTAACCTTCCATAACTGCAAAGCCACCACCATCTTCCCAGTGAATAAAAAAGGAAGAAGAAATTATCAATTAACTTGGTTCTTAAAAGATGGCAAGAAGATTGAGTAGAAGCAAAATAGCAAATTCCCTTAAAAGTAGTGTGTTTTGAAACTTACATAATTATTCATTCCTGTTAGAAATTTGTGAATTCATATGGTATCTTTTTATGTCAGAAAAGAATTTAACAGTGTCTTAATTGGTGACTACAGAATAAATATGCCATGTTTACAACCAAGCTGCAATGTGAATTGCACCTCAACCGCACAAACAGAACTAACTCTGAAGGCATATAATGTACAATATAAAATGAAAATCTCTGCTGAGATTTGAGAAAGCAATAGATTATGTTGCAAGGAGAAACCCAAAGTACTAAACACCTTTCAACAACAGATCAAACAAAAAGTACAGGAATGCAAGAGAAAGCCAGCAACAAGTAACCCACAGATTGGGAAAAAAAGCACTATAAATACTGTATAATCCAATTCTAAAAGCACTAACATATGCAATCCTTCGTTTCATTGCTCTAGGCCTGTTTAGTTTTTTTGCTTTCTTTTCGTTTGTTGTGTTATGTACTCACCAAAAAAAAAAAAAAAAAAGATACTTGCATGACCAAAATTTATCTCCCAGTAGATATTCAAAGGGCAATGTAACAGACATAAATTGTTCACCTTCGATTTCCTCATCATCAAGTGGAGCATCCTTGTTGAATTCAAACCGTTCCCAACCTGAGCCCAAACCCTTTGTTGCATCCTTTTCAGCTGCATAAAAAGTGATTTAGTGACAGGAAAAGTGTATAATGCAAAGAAAAATAATTTTACTCAGCAATTCTACACACAAGTTTAACTGTTAATCTCTGGATGGGGGGAAGGGGGGGGAATATGAATCTTTAATTTTCTTTAAAGAATGATAATGACAACTCCTTATGTACAAGTACATATTTAGTTAAGACTCGTCAAGTTTTTGTATTTTACAAGACTCGTCAAGATTTATAGAATCTCTCCGCAGGCGAAGTTGCGAAAACTTCAATTACAAAGAAAATTAAAGCCCTTCACAAAGGCTTCCTCAAAATAAAGCAAACATTGTCACTCCAGAACCAATAAAGCTCAAAGATCACAAGGAAGAGCAATAAATTAATAACATCATACGCAGAAGTTGAAGAAGCACACCATTTGGCACTCTTCCTCAGAGTTGGCCACTAACAAAGAGTGGATTGCACAATCAAGTACAACTAAAATAATCAAATCCCCAAAGTCCTCTCCACATATCTTAGTAGTTTCCCTTTAAATGCACAACTTCAGAGCACACTTGTTAAATATCATGGGGTATTGTAATTCACTGGAATAAAATTGATCATTCCTGCAATACATTATACTGGTTATGAAATTCCAAAAGTATTATCAACTTCAACATCTTTCCAAATGTTTCAATTTGATAAGATACAATACATGGACATCACAAGAAGTATGAACATGCTTATATCACTATGTAGACCAGATAGCACGCTCCAAACATGAGAGTCTCAAAATACGAGACCTTGACCACAGACAAGACATTCCACAGCCTACTAAATTTTTCTGGTTTTGGCTCAAGCATACTGGGTGACCGTAACAAGCATCCGCCTTTATTCCTGTTTCTAGAGCCATTCTTGAGATTTTACCCAACTCATTAACTCCTTTACATAGCTCCATGAAATAGATGCCAGGTTTCATTTAATTAAATAATAACCAATACCCAAATTCAGGATAAAGAAATCGATGCAACAATTTACCTAAATTACATCAAAGGTAAGCATTTAACAAACATTTTTACTAAGGATCCGATAAGTTACCAGTTTCAGCAAGCTGAAGTTTCATCTTCGCTTTGACTCTTTCAGCTGGTGTCTGTATACAACAGAGAAACAGCTTTTAGTCATACTACAACAATTGATGGTAAGAACATAGAAATTAAACAATTTTTCTGGATTCAATTCTTTCTTTTACAGTCAATTCAAACATTCAAAAGCAGTCAATGCTCAACCTACATTGACACCTATCACATTGAAAATTCCAATAATTACTCCAATGCATATAAATCATAAAAAAATAAAACAAAGTTGAATTGCCAGTTAGCAGAATAAGAGAGCTTCCTATGTATGCAAAAAGACATTGAATTACAAATGAACTGAAAGAAACATACATACCATTTGGTCATAGCCTTCAATCAACTTTGAATACTCAACCCCACCATTCCTCTCCTTCCCCACTTTACCCCCTCTATCCCTGTCCCTATCCCCATCTTCACTCCTACTCTTCTCCGACCTCTTCCGCTCTCGCTCTCTCGGCGACACACTCCGGCTCCTCCTCCGATCCCGCCTCGGCGACACACTTCTCCTCTTCCTCCTCTCTCTATCCCTATCCCTATCTCTGTCTCTGTCTCTATGCCTCTCTCTGCTCCTACTTCTCCTTCTCGAATGCCTCTCCCTATCCCTCTCCCTTTCTCTCTCCCTTTCTCCCCTCTCCGAAACCCTAGACCGCTTGTCCTCTTCTTCTTCTTCTAAGCTAGGTTTCTTCCTGAGCTTGTTCTGGATGGACTCGAGCTGCGCTTGCTTCTGTATCTCGGAGGCCTTGGTGGGGCTTGAGGCCCTGACGAAGGTGCTGAGGAAAGAGGACGACGAGGTAGGTAGAGCCGAGCCCCTGGTTGGAGCATTGTCCGAGGCTGAGGAGGAGGAGGACGAGAAGCCGAGGCCTTGCTTAAATCTCGCCGCTCCTCCGCCTTTGCGAGTCAGCTCCTCGTAGTACGCCGCGGCTTTCTCTTCCTCCATTTTCCTGCGACTTTTTCCTTTCTTCCAAAACAGAACACTAGAGCCGGTAGTTGGGTTGGCTTGTATGCTTTACCTTGTCGAAACGGCATCGTAGACTTGGAAACAATGTGGGGTTTCTCTTTTCTTTTCTTTTTTTTTTTTTTAGGGCCTCTATTTTTAAAATATTCATTGGGCCTTGTAAACATGTGGCCCATTGGATACTATTATGCCCCCCCGGCCATATAGGTGGCATTGAAGAGGCTTAAAGGTGAAGTAGGTGCAAATCTCTCTCCAGCTCAATGCCGGAGCTAACTGCAAGCATGGTTGTTGGCAGTTCACCTACATCCGGTTCATAGGGGACAAACATTTGTCCTTGCTAAAAATGGTGGAGCCATCAGATTTCAAATTGGAACCTCCAAATTTGAATTTTTTTTCAAATTTGAAATTTTTTTCAAATTTGAAAATGTTACTAACTTGGAAGATACAGTCCACGAATACGCAATCAGTAAAGAAGCCTTCAAAGATATTACAACATAAATAAATTGTCTCCCCGTATTTAGTATGGTTATTGTTGAATGTTGGATGTTAGAAAGCTGCAAAAAGGTCGAGGGTTAGAGTGGCATGCTGGCCCTGGGGTGACGGCGAAACCACTTTGATGCTTAAGTTAGTGGGAGTAACTTTGATAAGGTGTACGAGCAAAATAAAAGCAAGAAATGTGAGAGAGTTTGTGTACCTATGACTTAGATTGCTTCACCTTTTTTATACAAGCCTAGGTAGAATTTATCATTGAAAATTGGCTTGCATTGGGATGGAGTCCAATAACTTTTATACACATGACTAAGATTGTACCAAAACCATGTGAGACATTTAGAATCGTAACATTTTTTTAAAGAAGATTTCCCATCTTTAGTTGGCAAGTGGGCTCAAATAAGCATGTATATAAGGTCAAGGGGACCTATATTATGGGCTCTAGGCATCCTCGCGATTTCAACGCCTTTTTTCCCATATTGAGTGGGTTCAAAATGGCCGGGACTGTGTATAGTATTTCGATAGAAGGGAAGACCATTTCAAAGGTATGGGTTGTCCAGATACGTCGTTGTATCTAGCTACCTCCTCCCCCATATATATTGAAATGGACAAGGCCTAAAGGGTGGTGCACTCAAGGGTTTGAAACTCTCTCTCTCTCTCTGTCTCTCTCTCTGTCTCTCTGTGTGGCCAGCGTGTTTTGACCAGGGCTATGCTAAGCAACAAACATAATGAAGACAATCTCTGAAAATTCCTGCTGGGATGGATTTAGGAAAAGAAAAAGGGCAGTGGATTCAGCAAATCTTAGAAAAGGAAAATGACCCTCATTATTATGATGGGGATTGCTGTTTAGACTTTTACTAAAGTCGGTGGGGGTCCAAGATGCCCACGCTCTTGCTAAAAAAATAAAGGGTCCAAGATGCCATGCCCCCAACCAAGCAATCAAAAACGATCCACCTTCACCTTGTACGTCAAAGTTCAATCCCTCTCAAGCCCAGTTACAACCAAAATATTTTTTTTACTCAAATGATTTATTTCTGTATTTACAAACATTAATATTATAATTTATATTTTTATTTTACAATTATTTCATTGTGGTATATTAGTGTTAGGGTTAAGGAATTTCATCTGTTTAATTAAATGAGCGAGTTATGATTGATTTATATAATTTTATATACATGCTCCGAGACACGATCTAAATCCTAAAGCATGAATATAAATTGCCACCTCTATCTACTATCCATTCATTGCTACTTCTTTACTTTTGTTGGCCTCCGCAACACTCTTTGTCTAGTAATTCTAGAAATTTTCATTGTTGTCACTACAAAAATGTAGTGGCGGTTAAAATTACCATTTGATCTTTACTTTTGTTGGTCCCCACAACACCCTTTGTCGAGTAATTTTAGAAGTCCCCTGTGTTACGGAACTGGGGGCTAGTATGGGCCATGGTCTCCCCAAAATGACAAGAAGAAAAAAAAAAATTAAGTTTTTTTTTGGTTAATTGGTCCCTTCCCAAATTTTTTTATGGCTATGAGTCCCCTCCCAAATCCAAAGCTGGTCCCGTCACTTCAAAAATGAAGTGACTGTTAAAATTATTATTTGATCAAAATCTAATAATGATCAATTACAAGCTAATAGTGATTTTAAGAGTTACATCTTTCTCAAAGGGACACAAAAAATATAACGTTACTCCCCTTTGTCATTTCCTTCAATTATAAATGTACTTCATGTGTTACCCTGATGCAGTGACGCGTGCCGTCACTTGTTTGTTTTATTGCTTAACTCTTTTGTACATTTTCTCTATGTCCCCCTTCTTCCTCTCTCCATAGGTGGTGTTTCTTTTTTCTTGCTTATGAAGACTAGAGATCCAGCTTCAATTACAGTTCATTTTATCGTAATATTTCCAATGCGACTACCAAGTTACTTGAGTCTTGAATTGCTTTAAAACCCATTGTTTCGAGTGGCCCTTTTTATTTTGAATGTTTTTAATAGCACCCCTTGTATATTTTTCATTTTCTTTTTTTTTAAAAAAAAAAAAAAATTAATGCCTCCTCATTTGAAAAAAAATAAAAAAAAGTGAAGGCTTTTGAGATCAGAATAGTCAATCGATCCCGATGATGTAAATTGTAACCCACTATGGCTACATCATAATCAAATTACAGTGATAATTCAACACCCCCCCCTTCTCATTGCCCCCAAGACAACGTTACACTGCTTTTCCTTCCTTTTTTGAAACCGTGAAAACGTACGTCAACACAACTTTGGACGGCAATGCTCCCTCCCCGGTAACTAATTAACGGCACCAACTGTTTTTTTTTAAGAAGGCTTTGTCGGAAATGCAAACAATTAAAAAAGAAAAAAAGAAGAAGAAGCAAACAAATCTCTTCTCCACAAGCCAGGGGAGATCCTATCCGTCCGATAATGCAAATCCAGTTGGATCTGGATTCTGAGAGAGATGCTCTTTTACCAGATACGTTTCTGCTAAAAAGCCAAGCAAATAATATATAAAGATCCAATCCCCCAACGAGATCGCAGCGTAAAGTCCGAAACATATCCAATTACGCAGCTGATTGGATCGCAGCGCTATTAAATGGAGCATTTAAGATCTGACCGTTCACGCAAATGGAGGGAGAGAGATAGATATCAGAGAGAAAGGGAAAGAGACAAGTGACTTTTTCGTATGCCTTGCTTTGGGGCCACCACCTGGCATCGTATCAACTAAGATTGTCTTGTCCGTACCATAATATATTTTGGGACGTGACCTTCAACTACTGCTCTCTCTCTCTCTCTCTCTCTCTCTCTCACTCGCAGCCGGCCGAGGGCGGCTTTCCTCTTTTGACGCCGCCGGTTGGTGACGTCCGTTCAACATATTTTAGTATTTGAAATTGCGTTGTCGCACGCCCAATGTAATAGGCATGACTTTTAGTCAGACTGTTTCTTCCCACGTAAAAAGGCCCCAGTTTCAATTTTATATATATATAAAGTTTTATAAATTAATTAAGTTATAGTTAATTTATGCATATATTTCGACATGATTGCAATTCGACAGATGAAAAAATATTTTATTTTATTTTATAAAAAAAAAAATTATGTAACATATCTTCCGTTAATTTATACCAAATCATACATCAGTGCTAAAGAAATTATTATATAATTGCTATTTCAAACTCACAGCCTATATGATATGAATTACTTGTTGAGTTCATACTCATTTTGCTAATTTGTGTTTTATTTTATTTTATCAAATTAAATTAACAAATAATAAACAGAAAAATACTTAAAAGGCTAAAGCTGATATCATGCACAATGTTGAGAATAGTATTATTGAATGATTTTGTATACTATACAATGAATTAGTGCCGTGTCATGCATTAATGTTTTTGTCCTATCATGCACGCCTTGGGTGATACACTAACACACACTCAAAACTATGGTGAGTTTTTTCTTCCATCTTAAGTTAGGTGCCGTATAACTATTTTTTAATAGTTATATTCAAAAAAGATAAATGATATCTACTACAAGTAAAGTAAAGATAACGTTGATATTGTATTAAAGTATACCTCTATTTAATAACGCTTATATTTTATTTACGATTTGTTTTGTTATTAGTATTTTAGGATTAGATCTATGATATTGGATAGTGCTCAAATCTTTTTCCCAATGGCAGTGTGGTCATGTTTGTAGAAATGCTAATAGGGTTGTCCATGTTTTAGCAAGAGAAGCTTTAATCATGTCATAGATAGAACCTGGTGGGATGATATCCCGGGGGTGTGTCGCTGATATTGAAAGACTTGAATGTTCTGCTTGGTCTTTATTTTATTAATGAGAAGTTTGAGATATTTTTCCAAAAAAAAAAATTGTTCCTCTCTTGCTTGTATCTCTATTAATCTAATTAATCAAAACTTTGTGATTGAAAAAGGTTTTAAGTCCCTTTAGAATCTAAATGGTATAAATTCCTTCAAAATTTAACAATCTACTTGTGAAATTATTCCTTAAACAACTACATATTTATCTCGAGAAATGCTATTTTGTTCACCTAGAGCATTTATAGTAAGAGTTTTTTATTTTAACTACTCAAAATATAATTTTTTTTTTTTTTCATTTTAACTACTCATTTTTCACTACACTCTAATAAAACATCTATTTTAACTATTTACTATAATTAAATATTATTTTTCAGTATTATTTTATTAGTTTTTTATAATTTCCTTGTCTTCCCTGTAATGAGAGAAAAAAAAATTAAAAAAATAGAAAGAAAGAGAAAATATTTACAAGTTGCTACAATAACTTGTAAATATGAAAGTTTATTATATCAATTATAGGGAAAAAAAAAATGCTATTTACAATAACTGTTAGAGCAAAAAAAAAAAAAAAGACATAATAGTTAAGTTTAATTAAAAAAACAAACTTATAATACCTGTTCGGATCTCACAATTATCTCATTATTAATTAATTAATTAATCCTTGAGTTTTTTGTTAATTTTTTTTTAAACAATGATTTGAAATGTATGTAATGAATGCAATCGTTGTATCCCACCTCGTATTTCTCAACATTTGTCCATATCTTGCGAATCACCAAAATCTTGATTTTTTTTTTTAAAAAAAAAAAACTTGAAAAATTTATTGAAAATAATAGTAATAATAAATTAATAATAATGAAAATGGATCGGTGACTTTTGGTTTGGATCATTGAATAACTCTGCAAAAGGCAATACAAAACATTCAAAAGACAGAATCCATCTCCGTCAGCCAAGTATCTGGTCAGGAGATTTTTTTTTTTTTTTTTTTATATGAATAACAACACTACACTACACTTTTATTGAATTTGTCTTTCAGTATCCTAAACTTGCAAGGTTTTAAGGAATTTGACGTAAGCCTGAAGAGGAGCAGACCTGAGCTGATTTCTTTTCCTTTAATGCAATTTACTCAATTTCCCTCTATTTTTTTTTTCTTCTCTTCCCTTAAATCTGAACTATATCCATCCAACCTTCTTCTCTTTATCTTCCCATATCTTGCATAATTAATAGCATTCAAATTATATATTTGAGTAGAGAAATGCTGCTTAGTATTCAGAGAGTGGCACATTTTCCAGTATTTTTTGTTCATATCAAGAAACTACTTAAAAATATAAAATGGGTGTGAATAATAATATTTATTTATATATTTACACTTTAATATATCTAAAACTTGGAAAATGCATATAACATTTCTCCATATTTTAAGAGTATAATTTTTTTTTTTAAAAAAATAATATATATATAGGCAAGTCAATTCTTGCTCTCAAAACCATGGGCCGGCCAGTCAAGAAGAAACCACACAAAGCAAAGCAAATCATATCATACGTGATACGTTATACGTTTTGTCTTCTCTGAATAGGACTGTTTACTGCTAAATACTCCTCCAATCTTTGAATTTATTGACAAGACAAAGAGACAAGTGAGTCGTGGCCGAAAATTCTCTCTCTCTCTCTCTCTCTCTCTCTCTCCATCCGATAGATTTGCAAATTTAGAAAAAAGAGGAAGAAATCTTTCGCATTTGGATCCTCAGAATCTCTCAGCTTTTAGCCTTTTTCCTTAAATTAAAGCAAAAGCTACCCTCACGCCACACCACACCACACCACAAAAACTCTCTCTCTCTCTCTCTCTCTCTCTTTTTCCCATTTCGTACACGCCCTCAACCCATAGCTAATGCTATAAAAGTCACCCATTTCCTCTTCTTACTCTCTCCGTATATTGTCTACTGTTTTCGCTCTATTCTACGCAGACCCAATTCAGTGTTGAGGATAAAGATTGTTTTTTGAGCGGATTTTCCTGTGAATGGAGACGGCCAGGCAGGTTTTTCGGCGGAATTTGCAGGAGAATGTTGAGGTTTGTGATGGTTCACCGGAGCTGCATGTTCTTGCCGTGGATGACAGCCTCGTGGACCGGAAGGTCATCGAACGGTTGCTGAAGATCTCGTCTTGCAAAGGTAGGCGAAGTTGATCTTTGTTGTTTTTGAAAATGATTTGGGTTTGGATTGGTTGTTGACGCTGGTTGGATTGGAATATGCAGTGACGGCTGTAGATAGTGGGACGAGAGCTCTTCAGTATCTGGGTTTGGATGGAGAGAAGGGGAAGGGCTCGGTTGGTTTTGATGTAAGAAATGATCCCGGATTCTGAAATGTATTTCACTCTGTTTGGTTGCTAGGAAAGTGTGGGAAATGAAAAGAAACGGAAATTTACTCCTTTTCTTTTCTTGCGCTGCTTCAGCAGCCCATCCAAATACTCCAGTGTTTTTTTTTTTTTTTTTGGGTCATGCTGAAGGAATTTTGATGGCTTTGATGGCAGGGTTTGAAAGTTAATCTCATAATGACGGATTACTCAATGCCAGGGATGACAGGATATGAACTGCTCAAGAAGATCAAGGTTTGTATTCTACTTTTCTCTTCTTCTTCTTGTTGTATTTGTTCCAATTCCTTGATTAAAGAGACTTAATGGAAAGCTTACCACAGTTAAACTAGAGAGCTTAGGTCCCCTGCACGTGAAAGCTTCGGATAAAAAAAAAAAAAAAAAATTCTCTTTAGTTCATTCCCTGAATTTTCTCAGAAAACAGATCATAACTTAAAAAACGAAATAAAAGGAAAAATAATGATAATCACGTTTATTATTATCTATTGGTGTTAAGGGTGTTTTGGCTATGGTTTCTTTTTAGCAGGAATCATCGGTTCTGAAAGAGATACCAGTGGTGATCATGTCATCAGAGAACATCTTGACTCGTATTGATAGGTAATTTCTTAAATCAATCTTTTTGATTGATTTGATTTTATATGCACATGCATAATTATTCTAGATTATTGGTGTGTTTTGTTAATGGAAGGTAAATATGATGGCTTTGATGTTTGTTAATACTTGATGGGCATCCAAATCTGTTGAATCTGATTACTATTAAATAACTATACCTGGACATACCCAATATGGTTCTTTTTGTGTAATGACATACTTGATATAGGACTTGTGACCTGAATGGCTGAATCTGATCTGAACCTAAACAGAAATTGGGGGATTTTGTGAATCCATTTCATAACCATTTAATTTAATTTGATGACAAATATTCCATTAGTATGTGATATAAATTGCGTTGGACCCAGGATGAACATAGTCAACGTGGTTTTGTAGAGTTGGCATGCATTTACCAATGTGGAAAACTCTGCCCTAGACTGCTTCCATATCTTGGTAGCATGTGATTGTTCATCCCTCACATGTTACGGGTAGCCCAAAAGGTGATGCTTCGGTAGATCACATCAGAGGAATTCTCGAATATTAACACATACTCATTGATTTCCAGTCAAGGAGGGATTATAAACAAGATGAATTAGTCAAAACTTGTGAACAATAGCAATGCATTCTCCTAACTTAAAAGTTCACCCCTGTTGTGAGGGAATTGATGGGCTTGGTATCAGCTATTCTTATGGTGGTTGCAATTCAACTGCACAAATTACTGTTGATATCGAAACATATACTTGAAGTGCTTAGAAACAATTCTTAGGATTAATACTTAGAAACGATTCTTGGGATTAATATTTAGTAGTTTACTTTGTAAGCTTAACTCAGTTTGATTTTTCTACAGTTGTGTTAATGGTAGTTGACATCTTATTCTATTACTGATTAACAGGTGTTTGGAGGAAGGGGCGGAGGATTATCTGGTGAAGCCAGTAAAATTGTCAGATGTGAAACGTTTGAAAGATTTCATAATGAGAGGGGAAGGAAAAGATAGTGGAGAAGATTGTGGAGAAACAAGAATACGCAAGAGAAAGCGACAAGATGATCACTCTTCCTTCCCACAATCAGTGACATTATCATCATCACCAGCACTTGCTTGTGATCCATCATCTACCCTAATGCCATCATCATCACCAGCTTCATGTTCGTCAAAGAGGGCCAAACTACGTGTCTAAAGATTAATTTGCCATCCTTTGCATTTGAGTGGCAATTTTTGTTAGCACCCATCCTCGCTTGGTGTTTTTGTTTGGTTTGGACATGATTTTTTTTTTTTTATCCTATTTTTCCACATTTTACACTGGTCCACACGATTACTGACTAATGTAACTAGGACCAGAAATAGATAAACAAGGAGATAGAAGAATCAGAAATGGTAGGAAATATTTTTTGTTCTCTCTTCTTTGTGTAAAGATGAAGTTCTTTATAATCAATGAAGTCCCAAATATTCTGAGGGGTCTTTTTGTATATCAGTTCCTTTTCTTGGTTTAATGTTACCTTCTCAATTCTTATTTTTTTGGATGAATGAATTTCTATTAACAACAAACAGGGATTACAACACTAGCAGAAATTCTACCGGAACCCCATATGCCAACATTCAGACACCAAATGAATCCAAAATCTATACACACTAAATCTCAAACCTGCTGAAACCAAAACACCCTTCAGCAACTATACCACACCACAATTAACTACACAAACTACACTAAACCGGCAGATATAAAAATCAGCAGTATACAAACACAAGTATAAATACAAGACAGCAGCACCTTCTAGTGTAGAATATGATGGGAAATACCCCAGTTGTTACAAACAGCTACATTCTCTTCATTTCCTTTGAATTTTCCCTTCCCCATAACCTTCTCCTCTTATTTAATCTAAATGTTGTACACTGCTGCCCCCAAGCCAACTTACATGCTGTAACTCTTAAAGTTTCCCAATGTTGTTACTTTCCCAATTCAGTATCCCAATTTGGCTGCAATGGGTGTATGTGATTTCTAAACTTGTTGGCTTAGGAAAGTAGAACAAGAGAAAAGACGTGTGCATTAGTCTGTCGGGTTCAATGCTATTTCTTCTGCAGAATATCTCCATGTGGAAGTTAGCAGCCCATTTGTGTTTTGAACAATGACACATTGTTCATCATTATCTACATCCTATATTTCTACCGGATGTTTAAAGCCTCTAGTAACCCCCACTAAGGTCTGCTAGCTGCTGGTTAACATTATAGCTTATACACCTGCAAATTATTGTTTAGGGTGTCAGAATTCCGGAACATGGCCAGTGCATGCGTGCTGTGATGGTGCATCAGATCTAGGATTGGTGAGGTGTGAAGTACTACACAGGAGCAGAAAAGGACCCCCCATTGTTACCAGTCTGCGCATGTAGACGCAATATTTGCATAGAACTGAGCTGGCCCATTCATTGAACTGAACTTCTCTGGTAATATTTTATGCAATTTCACTTTATTGTCATTGGAGATCTTCTCCAACATAAAAATCCGGTTTAAATCGGAACCTAACCAAATGCTCAACGACTCGGGTAGGTACCAAACATTTCTAAGTTCTAATCAAAAACAAATTGAATAGCATGCATGGGCCTATATTATGTTAGGTATTTTTTTTTAGAACAAATTATGTTAGGTACCAATAGCTTTAAAATCTGATAAAACATGAAAAGTTAAGTTTTGCTAAGAGTTTGTTTAAGACTGGGTTTGAGAAATTGAGCTTTTAAGTTAAAAAAACACGTTTTTGCTAAAAGTGAGTAAACTTTTGGAATTTTTTACCAAACGTGTAAACTTTGTTTGGCATGGTTTTTTAAGTACTAAAAGTACTTTTTAAATTTTCTAACGTAGTTCCAAACAGGTTCTAAGTTGACCAAATTTAATGCCCATACTCAAATTGGTCCCCACAAGCATCATAAGAATTGTTATGATCTTGGAGGGCTCAATTTAAAATACGAGCGTTAGATTGGCTAACCTAGTACAAGATATGTTTAAAGGCCTAACTTTTTTGCGTTCGATCAATTTTGGAGCTCTTGGCGTATTGGTTCCTTATGATCTAGTGGGGGCCTAATTTGGAATGTGGGCATTAGACTAAAGAAGCCTAATATGAGATAAATTTAAAGACCTAACTTTTTGCATTCTATAATTTTAAAGCTTTTTGCATATCAATTAGATACTTAATACACTAATTGAACATTGTTTGTGATCACATTTCACATTTAGACAACCTAGTCTTAATTGCTTTAGCCACCCACCATAAATTCATGTACTATTTATAAATAACTATGTTAATGTCATGAACTCTCAAGTCAAAACACTATTTAAAGAGATTTAAGAGTCGGTTTGACCTTGTGATTTTGTAGGCAAAAAATGTGTTTTTACATAATTGCAAAAAGACGTTTTTGAAAAATGGCTATTTACGTTTTCAAATTGTGCACGATTTTAAAAGCCAACTTGTAATTCTACTAAACACTTGGTTATGTTTTTAAAAATTGCGCTTTTTAAAACCGCTATTTTTTAAATTGCTCATTTTATAACCGCAAAACCAAACCCACATTACTTCGAGTTCTAGCCGGTGCTTTCTCTTATATTCCAACAAGATTATAATTTTTTTTTTTTAAAAAAAAAAAGAAAAAAAAAAGGGAAGATCATAAGGGTGGTCAGGGCCATTAATTGGACCATAAAATAGGATGGTGGCTTCACTGGCTTACATCCAACCATTCTGCTCGTAGACAGATCAAAATTATTGCTGCTTTTGCCAAATGACGAATCAGGTCCCCCCCCCCCCCATATTGTTTAATTTTGATATGAAAAAGACCGAGCAGACCCCAGCGATTCAGTAAACGACAATGCTTGTCAAGAAAGCTGGTGCATGAAACAATTTCCACCAATGAAACTAGAAATGATTTGTTTGTTAAGATTTTTGTTATGTATTTAGTTCTCTTTTTAAAGCAAAAATATCAATAAACAATTTAAACATAAAACATACCTAAAATTTAAAACAAAGTTAATTTTCAGTTTTTGGGTACGCCAACACACTTTTTGTTTTTTTAAAACAAAAGACAGGTAACAATAGAATCAATAGCAGTATATATCTCAATAGGCCAAAAACACAAGCAAGATTAGCTCAGAGTGGTTAGGGATTTTGTAGATGTGGTCAATACTAATAAACATAGTTCATTTTGTAAATAACGACTACCCCGAGGTCCCAAGCATTTTGCTTAGAAAAAGAAAAAGCCTATTCGAGGGTTTAGAGTAGGTTTAGGGTTGTGTTTGAGAAATAGAACTCTTAAATAAAAAAAAAAACGTTTTTTTGGCCAAAAGTATGATTTGAGTCTTTTGACAATTTTTGGACCCTCAAAAGCGCTTTTAAATTTTTTTTTTTTTACCAAACGAGTATTATTTTTTTCAAACGAATATTTTGAGTGTTAAATGCACTTTTAGATTCATCAAATGCAAACATAAACAAACTCTTGTACAGGTGAATCCAAAGTGGGAGGCCTTCGAAGTTTTCCTTGATCATTGCACTCTTACTTTGTGTATAACGTATAGGACATTGTAAACCCTTGTGCAGCATGCCATATTCTTACCATTACCACGCTCTATTCGTTTGGTTAACTGACGGACATCTTCAGCAATAATTTTATTGTTCGAATTGTTAATAATTTGGATAGTAAATACGAAAAATTTTATGGAACTCATTTGACCGAACATGTTTTGAGCAACCCGCCTCTTTGTTCAATTAGGTGGGCTATAAGTGCTCTCTCATATATATTTGTTGTCCAAAACAAATTGTTGAAGATATGGATCCAACAATAATGGGCATTCAAACAGATTGAAATTCTTAGACTGTCCAAATCTTACAAATGTAAAGTTCATGCAGATTAAGAGAGGGGTTACGAAGCTCACTTATCTTTTACATGTGGATTTCACATCTTTTTGGCTGTCCGGAATATGTGGGCCCTGCAACCATCTCCCTTAAATTGCTCGAATTTATGTGCCTTAATTACAATGAAATCCCAATCTGTTGGAATGCCCATTATAAAACTGTTAGATTAGTATTTATTGGCATAATATGATACACAACTTATAGCCAAGGAACAAGACAACATAGCAATTGTATGCAAAAATATAATACAATTACAATGCAACAAGGCAGGACGGCTAAACTGTCACGCCCATAATACAGCAGGCAAATTCTATTGCTACAAATGACAAGCTTGCATTCATTTCACAAGGAAAAAAACAGTGAACAGCAACTAATTCCAACCAGCACCAACTACCTTCATTGAAACTGTCGTCGCTCAGCAACAACACAAAACACAAGCTGCTGGACAATTTATTCATACAGACCCAAAATACAAAGAATCAAAACAAGTTCTTTTTCTTCTAGTTTTCTGCAACAATTTTTTTTCTTTCGAAGTTCTCAACAGCATGATAGTTCAGCCAAGGGCTTCTCTATAATTCCTGTTCTTCTCCTGCATTCAAGACGTTGGTCTTTCTCTTACAACTACCTTTGAGTCCATTGACAGAATCTCCAAATCCTTGAATATCTACAGCTTATATTCTATCAATGCCGTCATCACCAAATAATGCAGTTGTGAAGGCCGTGGCTGCCACAGCTGCAACTACTCTAGTTGTTGCTGTGATTTTCTTTTTCTTCTTTAGAAAACATGTAATTGCTCGACGCAAAAGGAAAAGCAAAGAGAATACAAGCTTTCGCAGAGAAGAAGCTGTAGTGACCCATCAAGAGTTCAATAACTTTGGAGGAAATGTGAAGGGATTGATTGTCGATGAAAATGGGAGAGATGTTCTTTATCTGAGGAAACTAGAAGGAGGACAACTTAAGGCTTCTTTTCCAAAGGTTATACAAAATCCTAGTTATGAAGAAGAAAAAGAAAAGAGGGTGGATTTTATGGTTGAGAGACCAAGAAAATCTAAACCTCAGGAAGGTCCATTGTTCAGTGAGAATTCTGATGCGTTTCCTCTCGAAGTAGTGGAACCAGTATTGCAAATTCCAACTCCACTGCTGCCAAGGCAGCCTCTGCCACAACTATCTCAGCCTCCACCTCCACCAATGATTTTGGAGAAGCAAACTAAACCACCCCCTCCTCCAGCAAAGAAGATTCCAGTACCACCTCCACTGCCGCCGCCACCACCATCTATTCCAGCTAAAATAAGTCCTGCACCGCCACCGCCACCTCCACCTCCAAAGGCAGTTGGTCCAGTGTCATCATTGAAACCCCCACAAGCTCCCAGAGCAAACAGCAAGAGCAGGTCAGAGGGTTCAATGGGGGACAGTTCGAGAGGAACTGGTGCTGGCCAAATGAAGCTGAAGCCGCTTCACTGGGATAAGGTTATAGCTAATGCTGACCATTCAATGGTCTGGGATAAGATCATCGATGGATCTTTCCGGTAATTATGCCTACTATTTGCCAATCCTTGCATTTTTTAAATCACCGTTTGTAATCTCATACGAAAATATAAATCTTTATCATTTAATTTATAGTCTAAGGACCTTTATATCTATCCTCCAATGCATTGCCATGTCTCTGTCTGATAACTATTGTGCATGTGCTATTCAGATTCGATGATGATCTTATGGAGAATTTGTTTGGATATTCTGATACCAACGGCAAATCCCATGAAAGAAGCAATGTCCTGTCAACTTCAAGGCAGTCCAACTCTGCCCCACCAGCTCAAATTTTCATCCTGGAGCCACGAAAATCACAGAACATAGCTATTGTGCTAAGATCTCTTGCAGTCTCTCGCAAAGAAATTCTGGATGCCATCTTTGAAGGCCAGGGACTTGGTGCTGATACCCTCGAGAAACTCACAAAAATGGCCCCAACCCAAGAGGAAGAAGCCAAAATCCTCCAATTCAATGGGAACCCAACTAAACTTGCAGATGCTGAATCTTTCCTCTACCACATCCTGAAAGTCATGCCTTCAGCATTCAACCGTTTCAATGCAATGCTTTTCAGAACAAACTATGATCCTGATGTTCTTCACCTCAAGGGGTGCCTGCAAGCACTCGAATTAGGCTGCAAGGAGCTAAGAACCGGTGGGCTTTTCTTAAAACTTCTCGAAGCCATTCTCAAGGCCGGCAACCGCATGAATGCCGGCACTGCCAGAGGCAATGCACAAGGTTTTAACCTTACTACTCTTCGGAAGCTCTCTGATGTGAAAAGCACAGAGGGGAAGACTACTCTGCTTCACTTTGTTGTGGAACAAGTAGTTCGATCAGAGGGTAGACGTTGTCTGATCAATCAGGGTCAAAGCATTAGCACAACAAACTCAGAGAGCCTTACAGCAAAAGAGAGAGACAAAGAGTACCTAATGCTAGGCTTACCAGCGCTGGAAGGCCTAAATATTGAATTATCAAATGTAAAGAAAGCAGCTGCCATAGAATATGACAATTTCATCAATATGTGCTCCAATCTCACTGCCCGTGTGACAGAAATTTGGCAGCTCATGAGACACTGTGGCAATGGTGAGAGAGGTGGATTCATGAGGGAAATGAAAGAGTTTATGGAGGAATGTGAAGAGGAGCTTAAGGTGGTGAGAGAGGAGCAAACGCGGGTTATGGAGATTGTTCAGAGAACAACACAATACTACCAAGCAGGAGCTTCCAAAGACAAAGGGGCACACCCACTTCAACTGTTTGTTATTGTCAAGGACTTCCTCGACATGGTTGATCAAGCTTGTGCAGACATTTCTCGAAAGATACAGAAGAAGAATGCCACAACACCTCTTCTGGGATCATCACCGCCACTTTCACCATCATCAAAAACTTCGGTGAGATTCCCAAACCTCCCCTCACATTTCATGTCCGATATATCCATGACATCTTCCAGCGAATCTGATGATGACTTCTGAAGATGATAAGCTAACAATTATGCAAAAATTTGACTATGCAGTAGAAGCATACAACTGGGGAAATAATTTGATATGGAGAGTCATCTGCCTTATGAAAGGTAGATATAGAAAAAATAAGACATTCCTCTAGTATCAATTAGTGCATAATTTCCTTCCAATCAGCTTGCTCGTTGTCTCGTATATTTTTTTTAAAAAATTGCTGTTTTTTAAATTATACGTTTTAAAATCGAAAATCCAAATGAACCCTATTTACATAACCTAGTGATCCTGCCAAAAACTAGGTTCTGGAAGGTTACATCTTGATCTAGATATGGTTTAAATTTTCAGCCATTGTGCAATAAATGGCCACTCTAACCAGATACAGAGCTCTCAGCAATGGGGTTTGTAGCATCTTCAATTTCTTCAGGCACCCCCTGCAAACAGGTAGTTGACTATATTGTCATTGTCATAAGTAGTCACCAACCGTTCTGGATTCTGATTATTACTATTCATTGAAGACTCAACAACCTTAAATGCTATAGGCCAAAAAGAAAAAAAATATATGCTCAACTACGGTGAACTACCATAAGAGGACCCCGACACAGAAATCAACATTCTCGAGATCAGCAAGCGAAATCATGTTTGTCGTGTGAGTGCGTGTGCGTGTGAGAGGGAGAGAATGTTCATGCCACTAGGCACAGTAGAGTTAACAAGCATATTCTGATGGCCTAATAGGCTGGGATGGGGATCGGGATTGGGTGCAATAGGTATACTCATGTCAGTCATGTGAGTGCGTATCTAGATCTTATTTTGTTTAGATGGGTGATTTGACGGTCGCACCGGCTTATTTGGGTGTGTGTTTGAAAAGTTTAAAAGTGCATTTAATATATATTTTTTTAAAAAAATTCGTTTGATAAAAAAAAATTAAAAACGCTTTTAAGAGTCCGAAAAACTGAAAAATAACTAAAACACACTTTTAAAAAAAACATTTTTTGACTTGAAAATTTTATTTCTTAAACACAATTCAAAACATTCTTTCATTGTACGAAATTTAGAGACAAACAATTGAGAAATAGTTATTTCAATCGCATATCCCAATGCTACACAAACATTTAGAAAGCGTTGTCCTCACTAAACTTGTACCGGCGCAATCGAAAGGAAGAATAACAATTTTCTTTCGTAAGAAGACAAGTTAAGAAGTCACTCAATAGGTGAATGAAATTAGGGGTAAGCATCCGAGGTGGTAGAGGCATTAATGAGTTTTTCCCTTTTTGCCTCCGCCCCCATTGGAAAGTCAGAATGACGTCCTACATCTTTACGATGGAGGTCATTTTTTTCCACCCTCAATCCCCAAAATATTGGAGGTAGAATTGAGCGGAAGAAATATATGTGATAAAGTGGGAGACAAACCCATGATCTCAAACCATTTATACTAAACTTAAGCATCAGTTCTGAGAAGTTAATATATAGCCTTAAACCCTAAATTTTTACTACCAAAACCATTCTAACGTCCAATTAACCTAAGCTAAGTGGCTTTTCATTTTTCTTGGAGGTACTGCGCACAATGCTGACACACAGAGGATGGTGAAGTGTCACGCTTGCTTTTGGGCCAAGCCCGGCCCAAAAATCATGGGCCTTCCTGGATTTGGGTCGTGGGGCAGGAAGGTCTTCAATCTTGTAGCAATGAATGTGGGCAATTTTATTCTATGCCAACTTGGAAAAGAACAACAATTTTTTTTTTTTAAAAAAAATAGAATAAAAAGTTTTTAAATCAACCTATGTTTGCCTACCTACATTCTCAGGACAAAAAGTTACTGTGGAATTTGCAACCCCACAACAAGGAAGTTTCGTGGGAGACCTTGACTTAAGCCTATCATTGGAGGGTTAGGCTTAGGCATTAGAAAACATTTCCTATGGCTATGGATAGAATAAAATATGTTTCTTATTTCTTATTTTCAAATTACATCTTCTCTGATATCAAATATTTTAACTAACTAATTTCATTTATATTTTAAATTCAATTATAAATCAACAAAAGTTAATCATTTAGGATATACACAAATGTATGCTCTCACTCGCTCACCCCGATGTTACCCTTTTTATTAGTAATACTATTCTTTACATTTATTTTATACCGGTTAACGTGTTGTATTTTAAATATTTTATTTTTTACTTCAAATATTAAAAAATATCACGTCAACAAATATGATAAATAAACAATGTCAACATTTTCTCAGTTTGATTTTACCCCATTCCCCCGCTCCAATCAATTTCAAGCCAAGTGAAGCAAAGTATACGTATCCTGCCCAAAAAAGAAAGCAAGAAGACGAAGAAGCAAAGTCTTGGTCAATGATTGTTCATCCTTTGGTCTCCTAATTAAAAACCCCATATGGGTATTGGGTATTTTCGTTAAATTCAAACTGGTTCCTTTCTTCAAGCTCCATCAGCTTAAACAAGAAGCAGCAAAATCTTCTAAACCTGCAAATTGCAGAAGAAGAAAAAAGAGAACTCAAAAACGATGGCCAGTGGAAGAAGGGTTGCAGACATCGTAGGAATGAGGGAAGATCAGCTAATCAATAAAGCTTGTTCTTGTGCCATGAAGGCTCACAAGTCTCCGGAGAATCCATATATTATTGAGAAAACTCTTGGTTCACCAGAGACCATCCTCTTCAGCTTTCCTGGGTCTTGGTCTGTAAGCGATTGGTTTGCTCAAAAGCCCTTTGGAGAAACTAAGATCAATCGATCAGGCCATCCACCGAAGTTTCCTTCTCTGAGAAGCATAGGCAAAGATGAAGTCGCCACCGTTAATGAAGCCTTTCTGCGGAGATTTGAAGACAAGATCTTGGGGAGCTCAGATTTCCAAGATAAGGTACACCGTTTGCTTCTTTTTTCTGCAATGAGTTTCTCTTCTGCTATAATTTGCTAAAGACACCAAAACTTTTTTCTAAATGATCTGATCCGTTAAAAAATAACCAGATTTTATTTTATTTTTTTCTTAAATGAACGTGGGGTTCAGATCATTTGAGAATAAAAATTTGGAAGAAATTTTTTTGAAATTTTTAGCCTTTCTCAGTTTGTCGACTTATGTTCCATGTTTTGTCGAACATATGTAGGATGCTGTTTTCATCCATTTGCCAATCACATTCTGCCATGTCAATTGAGACTCGTTTGCTGATTAATCTTTTTAGAGATAGCTGAAAGTATGCATTAATTGGCAAGAACCTCGAAATTTGTGGGTTTTGCAGTTTAAAAATTTATTATAATTCTATATTTAAGAAGATTGATTTAGACTGTTACCGTGTTACGTCAATATCGTGGGACAATTATTAGATAAAAATATAATATTTAATATTACTTTAAAAACATGTAATAATTTTAATTATTGATAGTAATATAACTATATTATTTCTCATTTGTCATCTTAATGTATTCATATAAAAAGCAACATACACAATGCTAACATGACAAACCGACTAACCTTTTGATCAGTTTTTGTTAAAAGAAAAAAGAGGAAATTTTACTTATCCTACCGAATTATCACATTTTTTACAATGCCCCTTATAAAGTTCAAAACCTCTCAATTTTATGTATCAAACTTTTAATTTTTTTTTTCAATGCTTCTTCTGTTAGGATTTTCTGTTAAATTTTAACAAAATTTTCAAAATACTCCATTTTTTTATAGAAAAAATATTTATTTATTTGTTTATTATTATTATTTTTTTTTGCAAAGATTGAGGCAAGGATGTTTTTGCAAATACCATTAAATTTGGACCAATGCTTAAAACAAACGGGTATTTTAGGAATGGTTAACGGAGGGTGAAATTGCAAACAATTGAAAGATTGATAGAACTAAATTGAGAGGTATTGAAAGATGGTATAACATGTATAAAAATAAATTAAATCACTTCACACATTTGTAAGACTTATTTATCTCACATTCAATAATAATATCAGGTGCAAAGTGCGGTGACAGAGAGGAATCAAATAGTGTTTACAGGGCACTCCCTGGGTGGTTCCACCGCCATCCTGGCAACGCTTTGGTTCTTGGAAAAGTTCTTCAAATCAGACAGCAAAATCCCACCTCTGTGTCTGACTTTTGGATGCCCTCTGACGGGAAACCGCATATTTTCCCATGCTCTTGGGCGAGAGAATTGGGCTTCTTACTTCATACATTTTGTCATGAGATATGACATTGTCCCACGCCTCTTGCTTGCTCCTATCCCATCAATCGAACAAGAATTTAAGTCAATTCTCCAATTCTTCGCTGCAAAATCAACAACAAATGAACCCGCCGGCGGCGTACCGGAGGCTGCTTCAGATTTTCATATGATTGTGATGAGGAATGCGGCGTCGGTGGCAACCCACGCTGCCTGCAAACTCATGGGGAGCGCGAATATGCTCATGGAAACTGTCACCAGCTTCATTGCATTAAGCCCTTACAAGCCTTTTGGGACGTACATCTTCTGCACTGGGAATGGAAAACTGGTGGTGTTGAGGAACCCAGATGCGGTTTTGCAGCTGTTGTTCTACTCCTCTCAGTTGGGCAGTGAAAGGGAGGTTGCAGAGATACCCTGTTTAAGCCTTCATCAACATTTTGGCTATGAAAATGAATTGCAAGAAAGCTTGGAAATGCAAGACGTGGTTGAATTGAAGCAACTGGAAACGCTCCCATTGTCTGCAGAGGTCACCGGCGGCGACAGTGCAACAATTAACTCGGCCTTAAACGACCTTGGCTTGGTAATTAAGCTCTGTTTCTGTCTCTTGTTATTGTTGGCTTTCAAACAAATTTCAAATTTTTTTAGGCTCTTTAAAACTTTGAATTGCAAAAGACTTTTCAGAGAGTGTTAAATCACCGCTCCCTTAATGGGTGGGTGTTGCCTTTTGTGCTTATTTCTGTGTGTGTGGAAAATTGCAGAGCACGAGGGCTAGATTGTGTCTTCGTGCTGCGGGAGAGTTAGAGAAGAGAAAGCAGGTGAACAAAAGAGACATTGATGCCAGGGAGAAAGATATCCACAACGCAATGAATGAACTGGAGACGTCCTATCGAGCCAACTGTGAGCTTCGCAAAGTAGGCTGTTATGATGCCTTCAAGCTTCAGAAATACCGCCAGGATTTCGATGCCAATTTGAAGAGGCTTGCATTAGCAGGTCGTTAAATCACCGATTATTTAAAAAGCTTAATAAGATTATGAGAATTAAATGAATTTAATTATTTAATTTATATTCTAACACAGGTATATGGGATGAGATCATCGACATGCTTAAAAGGTACGAGCTCCCGGACGATTTTGAAGGCCAGAGAGCTTGGGTGGAGCTCGGAACAAGGTATCGCCGGCTTGTTGAGCCTCTGGATATTGCCAACTATTATAGACAGTTGAAGAACGAAGACACGGGACCCTATGTGACAAAGGGAAGGCCAAATAGATACAGATTCACACAAAGATGGCTCGAGCATGCTGAGAAGATGCCTGCTGAATCCAGTGGAGAATCCCATTTCTGGGCAGAGGTGGAGGAGCTCAGCGCTAGAACTGGCAGCAGAGAAGGGTTTGAAGAAGTGAAGGAAATGGTTTTGAAACTGGAAAGAAATATACAGAAATGGGTTAATGGCGGAGAGGTTGGAAAGGATGTGCTCTTGGAGGAATCCACTCTTGTCAAGTGGTGGAAAACACTCCCTCAACAGCATAGATTGGAGTCTTGTATTTCTGGACTTATCAAGAATTGATAAGGAAAGGGAGGTTTTCTTGGGTGAAGCCTGCTTGGTTTTGCATACCAAATATATATATATATATATATATATATATATGAGTCCAGTTTATGTTGGTAATAAGCTTCAGAAAGATAATTGTAAGTAGGAAGCATTTCGAGAAATTGTTAATAGAAAATTATTACAAATTATGCAGGAGGTTTGGACAAATTATGCTTAAGAGCTTTAAGTAGCTTAAGAACATCATTAAAAATGATTCTTCACACCTATTTTACATCAACTGAAGTCACATACTTTAAGTAACTGCTATAAAAAATCACTTAAAACACGTTATATTAACCTATGTACAATGAATGTAAAAAAAGTTCCATTACATATTACTTTTTCCTCTTCACCAACCTATGTACAATGAATGTAAAAAAAGGGTTTAAATAACAAGTTTTAATTTTTAATTTTTTTTAAAAAAAAACCGTGCGCACCTACCTACATAACAATTTCATAAAAAAGAAGAAGTTATTGCAGAATCTGCAACCACACAAGAGGGAAACTTCGTGGGGAGACCTTGACTTAAGCCAATAAGCCTTATCACTGGAAATTTGGAGGGTTAGGCTTAGGCATTAGAAACTTTTCTATGGAAAGAATAAAGCATGTTTATTATATTTTAACTAATTAAAATCATTTATATTTATAAATTTGTTGAGGAAAATTGAGAAGAAACACTAATCAGAAAAATTAATGCGACTTTGAGGCGTGTAGAAACACCATCTTTAAGGTGATAATTGCTCCCACTCGAAAGAGTTTGTTGCCGAGTTGCAAGTAATTCACCTTCAGGATACAACAAAGTCACCAACTGCAGACAACAATTTTGAAGTTTGATGTTTTCTGTGCAAAATCGTGTGTTTGACTAAGAGGGATGAGAAAGTAATAAAATTCATAGAGCAAAATGCTCTATTTATAGATTTATGAGAGGTAGTTAATTACAATCTCATTCTTAATATTACAATCTAGACAATATTTATAACAATCCATCACTTAGATTGTGATATTAACTATTCAATCAAATACAGATATCATCATGCATACAAGAAAGTATCTTTCGATTTAAACTTTCAATTAGTGTTAAGCATTTCAAATTTCTAACAAAAGTCATTGGTGGCCTAAGCTTAAACCAAGACTTTATATGTTAGGAACGGAAATACCACACACATGAGTCTATCCAATTTTAGCGAAAACTCACAAATTTTATTGCACTTATTCATGTGCCCCATCCTGGTTTTCATGAACATTTACAAAAGTAAACCTTAAAACTTTTGCTAGAAGTTGTCTCACTTCTTATGCTCATATACGTAAAGTTCCTTTACTGTCTCTGTTACTTTAGACATTTAAATAATTATTGAACTTTATTAAGAGTATAAAACTCATCCTTCATTTATCGTAACAACCAACATTGAACAATCCATAATGGGTTTATCAAAAAATATATATATTTCAGTGCTTTGCAGCCACTTAACTGNTGGAAATTTGGAGGGTTAGGCTTAGGCATTAGAAACTTTTCTATGGAAAGAATAAAGCATGTTTATTATATTTTAACTAATTAAAATCATTTATATTTATAAATTTGTTGAGGAAAATTGAGAAGAAACACTAATCAGAAAAATTAATGCGACTTTGAGGCGTGTAGAAACACCATCTTTAAGGTGATAATTGCTCCCACTCGAAAGAGTTTGTTGCCGAGTTGCAAGTAATTCACCTCCAGGATACAACAAAGTCACCAACTGCAGACAACAATTTTGAAGTTTGATCTTCAGAGTTTTCTGTGCAAAATCGTGTGACTAAGAGGGATGAGAAAGTAATAAAATTCATAGAGCAAAATGCTCTATTTATAGATTTATGAGAGGTAGTTAATTACCACAGATTTCGAAACTTTACAACTGTTGAGCACTTGGCTCAACGGTTCAATGGTGCCCATTCGGTTCAAGACACCCCTTTCGTCTGAAATGGTGCTGGTTCGACTCCCAACAGCTGCAATTTATTTTTATTAACTGTTACACTGCAATTTGGGCCGTTGGGTGTGATGCGGGCACGCAAACATGACCAAGCCCAAATCACAAAACAGTTCAAATAAGTGGAGTGAGTTTCGAACGCCTTCCATTCATAACAAAAAAATTCTGCCACTGTACCACACACTCTCATTCTTAATATTACAATCTAGACAATATTTATAACAATCCCCCACTTAGATTGTGATATTAACTATTCAGTCAAATACAGATATCATCATGCATACAAGAAAGTATCTTTCGATTTAAACTTTCAATTAGTGTTAAGCATTTCAAATTTCTAACAAAGTCATTGGTGGCCTAAGCTTAAACCAAGACTTTATATGTTAGGAACGGAAATACCACACACGAGTCTATCCAATTTTAGCGAAAACTCACAAATTTTATTGCACTTATTCATGTGCTCCATCCTGGTTTTCATGAACATTTACAAAAGTAAACCTTAAACTTTTGCTAGAAGTTGTCTCACTTCTTATGCTCATATATGTAAAGTTCTTTTACTGTCTCTGTTACTTTAGACATTTCAATAATTATTGAACTTTATTAAGAGTATAAAACTCATCCTTCATTTATCGTAACAACCAACATTGAACAATCCATAATGGGTTTATCAAAAAATATATATATTTCAGTGCTCTGCAGCTACTTAACTGTAACTTGTTATTACGCTTTAAACCTTAAACTATTTGTAAATAGTGTAAGGTTGGGTTCCTATTACAAGTGACTTTTTAAATAAAAGGTTTTAAACCCATTCCACTAGATGTGCTTTTCACTAAATCTCTCGAGAGTCCCTTAGTAAATGGATCTGCCAAGTTCTTACTTGACCGCACATACACAATAGTAATAATACCATTGATTATCAAATGTTTGACATATTCATGTCTCAAGCTTATATGTCTAGATTTTCCATTATAAACTTTACTATGTGCCCTAGACATAGTAACTTCACTATCACAGCGCAAAGAAATGGCCGGCATCAGTTGTAGCCACAACTTTATATCTAATAATAAATTCCACAGCCATTTTGCCTCTTTGCCCGCTGTTGCCATTTGCCAAAGCTATAAATTCAGATTCCATTGAGGAATGTGAAATACACGCTTGTTTCTTAGAAGCCCATGAAACCGCTCTACTACCAAGGGTAAAACCCAC
This sequence comes from Carpinus fangiana, assembly GCA_006937295.1. Classification (NCBI taxonomy): domain Eukaryota; kingdom Viridiplantae; phylum Streptophyta; class Magnoliopsida; order Fagales; family Betulaceae; genus Carpinus; species Carpinus fangiana. Next base: position 3,363,531 of record CM017328.1, on the reverse strand, counting down.
CCAGACGTAGCCTTGTTATCACTCGCACTAGTTATCCAACTAGGATCAGTGTATCCTTCTAGTACTGATGGAAAATTGGTATAATATAGTCCTAATCCAATTGTTCTTTTAAGGTAACCAAGGACTTTACCAATTGCTTTCCAATGTTCCGTACTAGGATTGTTCGTATATCTAGAAAGTTTACAAACCGCAAAGGAAATATTTGGCCTAGTGCAATGCATTGCATACATTAAGCTACCAATTGCACTAGCATATTCTAACTGAGCAATTGCCCTACCAGAATTCTCAGTTAATTTAAATGCATAATCATATGGGGTACTTGCTTCTTTAATTCCTAAGTGTTGAAATTTAAGAAGCATTTTCTCAATGTAATGAGACTGGCATAGAGCATAGCCCCCACTATATTTCTTTACTTTGATACCTAAGATAGTATCAACTTCCTTATGATCTTTCATTTTGAACTTTGAAGTTAGATACTTCTTAGTTTCAGATATTCCTTTCATATTTGTTCCAAATATCAACAAGTCATCCACATAAAGACAAATAATAACACCATAACAATCAGTGAATTTAGAATAGATACATTTATCAACATTGTTATGTTTAAATCGATGAGATAAAATAATAGAGTCAAATTTCTCATGCCATTGTTTTGGTGCTAGCTTTAATCCATACAATGACTTAACTAATTTGCAAACTTTCTTTTCATTTCCAGACATAACAAATCCTTCTGGTTGTTCCATGTACACCTCTTCATCTAAATCATCATTTAGAAAAGCAGTCTTAACATCCATTTGATGTACATATAAATCAAAAATAGAAGCTAGTGTGCCATAAGCACTCTAATGGATGTTATTCTAGCTACCGGTGCATAGGTATCAAAATAATCTATGCCTTCCTTTTGTTTAAATCCTTTAGCTACCAATCTGGCTTTAAATGTTTGAAGTAGGGGTGAAATAGCGGTTACGGTTAGCGGTTAGTGGCTAAAACCGCTAATCGCTAACCGCCTAGGCGGTTAGTAAAATCTACTAACCGCCTCTGCTAACCGCATAGCGGTTAACCGCCTAGGCGGTTAACCGCCGGTTAGCGGTTAACCGGATGCGGTTAACCGCTTTTTTACTAACCGCTTTTTATTGGGCTTTTTTTTTTGGGCCGGTTTTAATCCGGTTTTGAGAATTATGTTATGAGAATTAGGCTCTTTTGGGCTCACTTTAAACATTTTTTTTTTTTTCCATCTTTTTGTCTTTTCAAGGCCATTTTATAATCAAATTAGCCCATATTGAAGGAGCCCAATAGTAATTAATTAAAAAAAACTAAAATATTCCATAAATTTACATTAGTTTACTCAGAATGCATTTCAACACCCAAATAAAATTTCCAAAAACCAAATAATCTACTTGCAATCTTAATTTTATCCCATGAACACTCAAACATATATCCCTTAGCCATAATAATTAATTGCTATTTTCTTCAGTCACTTATAGGTCTGCTGCTCCAATGCTCACAGATCTGCCAACAAAGCCCCTATCAAAACAAAGCTTAATACAGTTAATCACAAAAAGATAATATCAAGTCCTAATCCAAGCAACAACATGTAAACAACAAAGAAACATAACAAAAAAAAGAAATCAAAATAAAAAAGGATCCAACAAAGAAACAAGACAGATCTAACAGATTAAACAAAGAAACACCACAGATCTAAAAAACAAATCTGTTGCAGGGACTAAGAAACATCTAAAAACAAATCTACAAGATTAATCTATCAGAGAAACTAAAATCCAAACTGAAATTGAAGAAATCCCAAAATAAAAAACCTAGGGCTTGAAATATTGAAATAAATTTCAAACGGTGAGAAAACGTTCTTACCACGTTTAATCAGTGAAAATGATCTCAAATCTTCAACAGAGATGGCCAAAATCCTTGTTCAAATCGTCCTGGGGATAAAATACCAGAAAACAAAATAAATCTATTCATACTTGAAAATGACATAAAATACCTGAAATAAAATACCTGGCAATAAAATAACTGAAAACCTAAAATTGCAAAACCTTCAATGGGCGTGAGAGAGACAAAGGCAGCAAGCGGCCAAGCGTGACAAGAGAGCTGAGAATCGAGAGATTGAGAGAGAATGAAGAAGAGGCTGCAGAGATGAGAGGAAGGGAGGAAAAGGCGTGAGTGTGAGTGTGAGTGTGAGTGAGAGTGATTTTCGTTTTTTAGGTTTAGGGTTAGTAAGAGAAGAATATATAGAAGTGCAAAACGATGACTGATTGGGGGATCGAACATGGGTCTGTTGGGCGAAAGGGCAGAGTAATTACCACTAAGCTACAATAATACATTGTTATTTATTATATGAAATTTATATATAATATAAGTATATATTATATTTTAATAAAAGGCGGTTAGCGGTTAGCGGTTTTTACTAACCGCTTTCAAAGCGGTTAGCGGTTAGTGCGGTTAGCGGTTAGGGGATGCGATTAGGCGGTTTTAAATTTCACCCCTAGTTTGAAGAGACCCATCTGTATTGTATTTCTTTCTAAATACCCATTTACATCCTATAGGTTTAGATCCATGAGGCAAATCAACTAAAACCCAAGTATTATTTGACAATATTGAGTCCATTTCATCATTAATTGCCTCTCTCCAAAATGCAACATCTCTAGAAGCTATAGCTTTTTTATATGTTTTAGGATCTTCTTCTATATTTAATAAAATAGGTATTTTGTTTAGAACAATTTCTCTGTTTCCTTCCAAAAGAAAAACAATAGCCTGCGATGAGACAAAATCCAGATCCAAGTTCTTTTCTTTTCTAGCTCTTTGACTTCTCCTAGGTTCAGTAAAAGCTTCAGGAATTTTTCTTTTGTTTTCTTGAGATAAATTAGGATTTAAGTCAATTTCTGGTGTTTGAGTAGGATCTAAAACAGTTTTGGAATCATTATAGAATTTATTTTCAATAAATTCTACATCCTTTGATTCTACTATGACATTAGAATCCAAATTCAAAAGTCTATAAGCTTTTGAATTTTCAGCATATCCTACAAAAACACTTTTCAAAGCCCTTGGTCCTAATTTTGTTCTTTTTGGGTCTGGAACTCTATAAAAGGCTAAACAGCCCCATACCCGAAGGTATTCTAGATTTGGTTTTCTGCCTTTCCACAATTCATTCATATGGTGAAACTTTAAAAATCTTAAAAGGTATTTTGTTATGCACATGGCATGCTGTAAGCAAAGCTTCTCCCCATAAATTAAAACTTAACTTTGCATTCAAAATCATAGCATTTACCATATCAACTAGTGTCTTATTTTTCCTTTCTGCTAAACCATTTTGTTGTAGGGTATAAGGTGCACTAATTTGATGTATAATGCCATTCTCTTTGCAATATAGAGAAAATTCGGTAGGAAAGTATTCACCACCTCTATTACTGTGGAGTATCTTAATTTTCTTTTCCCTTTGATTTTCAACAACAGACTTATAACATTTAAACATACTAAAGGCCTCATCTTTACTTTTCATCAAATATACATATGTATATTTTGAAAAATCGTCAATGAAAGTAATGAAGTATCTATTGCCCCCTCTAGTTAAAATGCCATTAAGTTCACAAACATCAGAATGCATAAGTTCTAATAATTGTGAATTTCTGTTTGTTTTTGGGAAAGGTTTCTTTGTCATTTTTGCTTGAATGCAAATTTCACATTTAGCACTATGATCGTGATTATATGAAATCAAACCATGTTTAGACATAAATTTTAAAGATCTAAAATTTAAATGTGCTAAACGATTATGCCACAAAATTGAAGACTCAACAATATAAGCACAACCATAGTTTATTTTATTAATACTTAATTTATACATACCATAACAAGAGTATCCTTTTTCCAACAAACACTCCTCCTTTGGACATAATGAGGTTATCATACTCAATTACAGTCTTAATACCTTTCTTACAAAGAAGATTTGCAGACACAAGATTTTTTCTAATTTCTGGAACATGAAGAACATTGACAAGAATAAGTTTCTTTCCAGATGTAAACTGAAGTTCAACAGTTCCTTTTCCCATCACTTTTGCAGCGTTGTCATTTCCCATTAGCACTTTCTGTCCATCCGTTGCATCTTCATAATTCTTGAATTGAGATTTCTCATTGCAAACATGAACAGTAGCACCTGAATCATACAACCAATCAGAAGACTTGATTGATGCAGCCATGTGTAACTCTGTAATTATGTTAATGTGCATTTCAGAGACCATGGCTACAATTTCAGAAGTCTCCTTTTCGATTATATTCGCACTATTGGGAATTTTTGTGTCCTCCTTCTTTTGCTTCTTCCCGTATCTGCATTCAGGCTTCAGATGTCCCTTCTTTCCGCAATTGTAACAAGTTTTATTTTTCTTATACTTGTTACCATTGCTGAAGTTGTTGTTGAGATTACTATAATTCCTCTTCTTTCCTCCATAATTATTTTGAAACTTATTTTTCTCACCAACAACGTTCACTTTAGAGTTACTTGGAGAAAATAGATTTTTATCACGAATTCGAGTTTCCTCTTCAATTCGTAAATGTTTCTGAATTTGCTTTATAGTGAAATCTTCAGTTGTGTGAATAAGTTTCTTTATATAATTATTCCAACTAGGAGGAAGTTTAGCAATTATGGCTCCAACTTGCAGAGGTTCTGAAACTTCAACTTTTAGGTCTCAAAGTTTATTCACTAGAACTTGCAATTCATGAACTTGATCCATCACAGAAATATTATTATCCATTGTAAATTCAAAAAACTTCATAATAAGAAATTTATCCGTACCTTGTTTTTCAGTCTTATACTTGAATTCCAAAGCCTCCCAGATTTCTCTTGGTGACTTGATTGAAGTGAATAGATCATAGAGTCGATCAGAGAGTGTGTTCAAAATGTGTCCTCTACAAACCACTTCATCTTCTTCACACTTTTAACATTTTGCCTTTATCTGGGCATCTTTATTAGGCTCAAGTTCTCCAAGTTTCGGTAAATCAGGATCCAAAACGTATGAAATCTACAACGTCGTAAGCAAGAACATCAATTTGTCTTTCCAACGAGTGAAATTCGTCCCATTAAATCTGTCCAATTTCACGAAGTCTTGATTCATCATCTTGAAAGTGACCATATCATATTTTGATCCCATTGCAAATTATCACCTTAAAATTGTTGAGGAAAATTGAGTAGAAACAGTAATCAGAAAAATCAATGCAACTTTGAGGTGTGTATAAACACTATCTTTAAGGTGATAATTGCTCCTACTCGAAAGAATTTGTTGCTGGGTTGCAAGCAATTCACCTCCAGGGTACAACAAAGTCACCAACTGCATACAACAATTCTAAGTTTGGTCTTCAGAGTTTTCTGTGCAAAATCGTGTATTTGACTAAGAGGGATGAGAAAGTAATAAAATTCATAGAGCAAAATGCTCTATTTATTGATTTATGAAAGATAGGTAATTACCACAGATTTCGAAACTTTACAACTGTTGAGCAATTGGCTCAACGGTTCAATGGTGCCCATTCGGTTCAAGACACCCCTTTCGTCTGAAATGGTGCTGGTTCGACTCCTAACAGCTGCAAATTATTTTTATTAACTGTTACACTGCAATTTGGGCCGTTGGGTGTGATGCGGGCACGCAAACATGACCAAGCCCAAATCACAAAACAAAAAGATTCTGCCACTGTACCACACACTCTCATTCTCTCATTTTTTTTTTTGACTTGTTCACACAAGAGGGAGGATGGAGATTCGAATTAGTGACATCCGCTTCATTAATTTGCAAAGTCGCCGGATCTCTTACCCCTAGTGGCTGTGGGTTTTTTTTTTTGTTCGCCGGAGGTGGTCGGAGTTTGTTGGCCGGTGACGGTGGACGAAGGACGGCGGCGGCGACTGGGCATGGTGGAACCGGCAGCTGCAGTGGTGGTGGATAGGAAAAATTAATCCTATGTTTTGCAATTTTTTAAAATAAATAAGGTGTCAAATGGGGAGTGATTTTTGTGCAAAGGTGCACCCAAAGACGCTCTCTTGCCACTTTGCCTACCTAACATTCTCAGGACAAAAAGTTATTGTGGAATTTGCAACCCCGCAACAAGGAAGTTTCGTGGGAGATCTTGACTTAAGCCTATCATTGGAGGGTTAGGCTTAGGCATTAGAAAACATTTCCTATGGCTATGGATAGAATAAAATATGTTTCTTATTTCTTATTTTCAAATTACATCTTTCTCTAATATCAAATATTTTAACTAACTAATTTCATTTATATTTTAAATTCGATTATAAATCAACAAAAGTTAATCATTTAGGATTTGCCCCATTCCCCTGCTCCAATCAATTTCAAGCCAAGTGAAGCGAAGTATGCGTATCCTGCCCAAAAAAGGAAGCAAGAAGACGAAGAAGCAAAGTCTTGGTCAATGATTGTTCATCCTTTGGTCTCCTAATTAAAAACCCCATATGGGTATTGGGTATTTTCGTTAAATTCAAACTGGTTCCTTTCTTCAAGCTCCATCAGCTTAAACAAGAAGCAGCAAAAGCTTCTAAACCTGCAAATTGCAGAAGAAGAAAAAAGAACTCAAAAACGATGGCCAGTGGAAGAAGGGTTGCAGACATCATAGGATTGAGGGAAGATCAGCTAATCAATAAAGCTTGTTCTTGTGCCATGAAGGCTCACAAGTCTCCGGAGAATCCATATATTATTGAGAAAACTCTTGGTTCACCAGAGACCATCCTCTTCAGCTTTCCTGGGTCTTGGTCTGTAAGCGATTGGTTTGCCCAAAAGCCCTTTGGAGAAACAAAGATCAATCGATCAGGCCATCCGCCGAAGTTTCCTTCTCTGAGAAGCATAGGCAACGATGAAGTCGCCACCGTTAATGAAGCCTTTCTGCGGAGATTTGAAGACAAGATCTTAGGGAGCTCAGATTTCCAAGATAAGGTACACCGTTTGCTTCTTTTTTCTCCAATGAGTTTCTCTTCTGCTATAATTTGCAAAAGACTCCAAAACCTTTTTCTAAATGATCTGATCCGTTAAAAAATAACCAGATTTAAATTATTTTTTTTTTTCTTAAATGAACGTGGGGTTCAGATCATTTGAGAATAAAAATTTGGATTTTTTTTTTTTTTTTTGGAATTTTTAGCCTTTCTCAATCTGTCGACATATGTTCCTAAACCCTGTTTTCAACCATTTGCCAATCACATTCTGCCATGTCAATTAAGACTCGTTTGCTGATTAGTCTTTTTAGAGATAGCTGAAAGTATGCATTAATTGGCAAGAACCTCGAAATTTGTTGGTTTTGAGGTTTAAAAATTGGGTTAAATTCTTAATTAACCCATAGGGTTTGAAAATTTTATTTTTTTCCTCTTTAGGGTTTGAAAAGTGACCAAATTAGTCCTTATGGTTTTAAAAGTGACCAAGTTAGTCCATCCGTCAGTTGACCATTAGTTGACTTAACGGATTGACACGTGGACCAATTAAAAGTTGATACGTGGCCACCTAATTAAAATTTTTATTTAAAAAAAAAAATTTTGCAAAAAAAAAAAAAAACCAGGGGTAGCTATGGCCACCCCCTTGGGCCCATGGGGGCGGCCGAGCCACCCCTTGGTGCCCAAGGGGGGTGGTACCCCCAGTGGGTACTAGAACAGACTTAGGGTTTCGATGAACTAAAACGGAAGGCCGAGAACCCTAAAAGGCCACAGCGGCAGCGAAATCGTGCCTCCAAAATTCTAGAACCGGTCGTGCGGAACAATGCCTCGGTCGACAACTCGTGCTCTTCGGATTCTTCTTCGAGCGATTCCTCAGCGAAGAAAATGGTGAATTCTCGGACGGTGAGGCACAACGGGTTTGGGCCCGTGAAGGTTGTCCGGGACAGCGTGGAGGCCGTGGCGTTGTTGTCACCGAAGATTTCGGGACCGCCAAAACGGTGCGTAGCCACCCTAGGTTTTCTTTTTTCTTTTTTTGATTTTTTTTTTCTCTTTTTTTTTTTAAAATAAAAAATAAAAAATAAAAAAAATTAATTAGGTGGCCACGTGTCAACTTCTAATTGGTCTATGTGTTAGTTCATTAAGTCAACTAACGGTCAATTGACGAATGGACTAATTTGGTCACTTTTTAAAATCACAAGAATTAATTTGGTCACTTTCCAAACCCTAAGGACCAATTAAGTATTTAACCCTTAAAAATTTATTATTATTCTATATTTAATAAGATTGATTTCGACGGTTACCTTGTTATGTCAATATCGTGGGACAATTGTTAAATAAAAATATAATACTTAACGTTACTCTAAAAATATATAATTATTTTAATTATTGACAGTAATATAACTATATTATTTCTCATTTGTCATCTTAATGTATTCATATAAAAAGCAACACTAACAATGCTAACATCAACCCTACTAACCTTGGACCAGTTTTTGTTAAAAGAAAAAAATGAAATTTTATTTACCCTACTGAATTGTCACATTTTTTACGATGTCCCTCAAAAAGTTCAAAACCTTTCAATCTTGTGCATGAACTTTTAATTTTTTTTCAAAATACTCAATTTTTTTTTGCAAAGATTGAGGCATGGATATTTTTGCAAATACCATCAAATTTGGACCAATGCTTAAAACAAATCGGGTATTTTAGGAATAGTTAACGGAGGGTGAAATTACAAATAATTGAGAGAAATTGAAAGATGCCATAAAATGTATAAAAATAAATTAAATCTCTTCACATATTTGTAAGACTTACATTCAATAATAATATCAGGTGCAAAGTGCCGTGACAGAGAGGAAGCAAATACTGTTTACAGGGCACTCCCTGGGTGGTTCCACCGCCATCCTGGCAACGCTTTGGTTCTTGGAAAGGTTCTTCAAATCAGACAGCAAAATCCCACCTCTGTGTCTGACTTTTGGATGCCCTCTGACGGGAAACCGCATATTTTCCCATGCTCTTGGGCGAGAGAATTGGGCTTCTTACTTCATACATTTTGTCATGAGATATGACATTGTCCCACGCCTCTTGCTTGCTCCTATCCCATCAATCGAACAAGAATTTAAGTCAATTCTCCAATTCTTCGCTGCAAAATCAACAACAAATGAACCCGCCGGCGGCGTACCGGAGGCGGCTTCAAATTTTCATATGATTGTGATGAGGAATGCGGCGTCGGTGGCAACCCACGCTGCCTGCAAACTCATGGGGAGCGCGAATATGCTCATGGAAACTGTCACAAGCTTCATTGCATTAAGCCCTTACAAGCCTTTTGGGACGTACATCTTCTGCACTGGGAATGGAAAACTGGTGGTGTTGAGGAACCCAGATGCGGTTTTGCAGCTGTTGTCCTACTCCTCTCAGTTGGGCAGTGAAAGGGAGGTTGCAGAGATACCCTGTTTAAGCCTTCATCAACATTTTGGCTATGAAAATGAATTGCAAGAAAGCTTGGAAATGCAAGACGTGGTTGAATTGAAGCAACTGGAAACGCTCCCATTGTCTGCCGAGGTCACCGGCGGCGACAGTGCAACAATTAACTCGGCCTTAAACGACCTTGGCTTGGTAATTAAGCTCTGTTTCTGTCTCTTGTTATTGTTGGCTTTCAAACAAATTTCAAATTTTTTTAGGCTCTTTAAAACTTTGAATTGCAAAAGACTTTTCAGAGAGTGTTAAATCACCGCTCCCTTAATGGGTGGGTGTTGCCTTTTGTGCTTATTTCTGTGTGTGTGGAAAATTGCAGAGCACGAGGGCTAGATTGTGTCTTCGTGCTGCGGGAGAGTTAGAGAAGAGAAAGCAGGTGAACAAAAGAAACATTGATGCCAGGGAGAAAGATATCCACAACGCAATGAATGAACTGGAGACGTCCTATCGAGCCAACTGTGAGCTTCGCAAAGTAGGCTGTTATGATGCCTTCAGGCTTCAGAAATACCGCCAGGATTTCGATGCCAATTTGAAGAGGCTTGCATTAGCAGGTCGTTAAATCACCGATTATTTAAAAAGCTTAATAAGATTATGAGAATTGAATGAATTTAATTATTTAATTTATATTCTAACACAGGTATATGGGATGAGATCATCGACATGCTTAAAAGGTACGAGCTCCCGGACGATTTTGAAGGCCAGAGAGCTTGGGTGGAGCTCGGAACAAGGTATCGCCGGCTTGTTGAGCCTCTGGATATTGCCAACTATTATAGACAGTTGAAGAACGAAGACACGGGACCCTATGTGACAAAGGGCAGGCCAACAAGATACAGATACACACAAAGATGGCGCGAGCATGCTGAGAAGATGCCTGCTGAATCCAGTGGAGAATCCCATTTCTGGGCAGAGGTGGAGGAGCTCAGCGCTAGAACTGACAGCAGAGAAGGGTTCGAAGAAGTGAAGGAAATGGTTTTGAAACTGGAAAGAAATATACAGAAATGGGTTAATGGCGGAGAGGTTGGAAAGGATGTGCTCTTGGAGGAATCCACTCTAGTCAAGTGGTGGAAAACACTCCCTCAACAGCATAAATTGGAGTCTTGTATTTCTGGACTTATCAAGAATTGATAAGGAAAGGGAGGTTTTCGCGGGTGAAGCCAGCTTGGTTTTGCATACCAAATATATATATATATATATATATATGAGTCCAGTTTATGTTGGTAATAAGCTTCAGAAAGATAATTGTACGTAGGAAGCATTTCGAGAAATTGTTAACAGAAAATTATTACAAATTATGCAGGTGGTGTTTGACAACCATTTTCAGGATCCACTGTTCATGGATGCACTGTAGCATTTTTTGTCTTTTTCTTAATAAATTTTTTAACATCACCGAAATACCCTCCTTTCTTCTTCCTCTCTTTTACCCCCTCATTTCTTCTTCGATCTTCACCTCCACCACCACCAAAATTCCTAAACCCATTTTTCCCTCTTCAAAATCCATCCTCCGTGAAGCTTTGCCACCTCCAATGGGTGGTCGATCTTTAACTTTTCGGCCAACCGGTTGCATGAGATCAAGACCACCGCAGCCACGAAGCCACGGCGCATCCGGCGGTAATCGCTGCGAACTGGCCGAGCAAGCCGTTGCAGACGTCGGTCACATTCCAGGGGTGAGAGCGGCGGTGCTCCCGGCGAGAGTCGTGATCTCCCACTTCCCTCCTCGTCCTCGTCTTTGTCGCTAGAGATCGAGTCTCAGTCCACTAGAAAGGTCGTGTGGGGCAGCGTCGTTAGAAACCTCACTCAGCTTTACCCCGATAGCCAGCTCCCGGAGAAGCTTGTCTCCAACATTCGCAGGCATTACGATTCGTTGCCGCTCAGGTTTGGAGTAGTTGCTGAAGCTTGATTTCTGTTTGGTTGCTGAGAAAGTATAGGAAAATGAAAGACAAACAAAGAATGAAAAACTATCCTGAACTAAACGGAGTATATAATCTTGTTAAGTTCAGTGGACAAATGGGTTTTGTTTCTTTTCGTGTCATTGAAATCGAAACTCTCAGGAGCCAAACAGAGCATTTAGGTTACAAAGATTTGATTCTTTGAGAAAAAGGGGTTCACTCTTGGGGTTGTTCTCCTTCTGGTTCAAGCTGGGCAAGAGAAATCGGTCAAAACCCGGATTGAAAATGCTCTTAAGTCGGCGATAAAGAAGCCGAAAACCAGTGCCGTGAAGCTCCCTTTTGGGCTTTGTGGGTGTCAGGAAGGGAGCACCAAAGGGATAG